>VWZO01016707.1:50413-117185 GCA_013396975.1 Bucco capensis | reverse complement strand
CTCCACCTGGACAAAGAGCCATTGACCATGACTCTCTTGATAGCGTCCTTCCAGCCATTTTTTTATCCATCGAATGGTCCACTCATCAAATCCACATCTCTCCAGTTTGGAGATGAGGATGTCATGAGTAACCGTATCAAAGGCCTTACAAAAGTCCAAGTAGACGACATCAGTCGGTCTCCCCTCATCAACTGCTGCGATCACTCCATCATAGAAGGCCACCAGATTGGTCAGGCACGATTTTGCCTTAGTGAATCCATGTTGACTACTTAGGATCACCTCTTTATCTTGTATGTGCCTTAACATCCCTTCCATTACTATTCGCTCCATGACCTTCCCAGGCACAGAGGTGAGGCTCACTGGTCTGTAGTTCCCTGGGTCATCTTTTTTACCCTTTTTAAAAAAAAAAGGAAAAATGTTTCAAGTCTTCCACACCAGATTCAAACGATACTGAAGTGAAGTTATGCTGATGTGATTTCCCCTGTGCCTCTACTTCCCAAGGCAAGTAATGACCTTTTGGAAAGATTTCTAAAAAATGCCTCTCCTTCTTGACTTGCATCTCCACAGCATGGTCAACAAGGATTTTTCCTTAGTGTTCAAGGAGTCTAAAAAGGAGCCATGATAATTTTACTGCTTCCCTGTTTGTTCAAGATTGTCCTCTCTGATTTCAGCATTCCTTCAGGGACAAAGAGCAGGCACCAGCCAGTAAAAATGCAGCCAGCAGATGGAGTGCAAAACCTTGGGTCTGCTCAACTCAAAAGCTCTAAGTCCTCCCCAAACCTTGGTCCAGTGGTGAGCAGATGTAGAGGATGTATCTCGAATTCTGGCATCAGTGGGGTCTGGATGCTGCCCTGCTGCTGAATCTGGGCAGATGGCCTTTTGAGAGGTGTATACTTCAGCCTGGACTCCACAGCAAAGACCAACATCTACCATGGCCTGTTCGGTGTCTCCTGTACCTCTACATTGATGCTATTGCTTGTGCCCACCCCACCCTCCTCTTTCTTCCCTACCCTAGGGGGACAATTTCTTGAGCCCTTCATAAGGGCACAGGAGAGAAACTATCACCTCATTAGACTCCTCCATCACTCTACCTGTCCAACAGACTGCCTCCACCAACCAACAGTTAATCCACTAAATAAAAAAATAAATAAAAAAAAGAACATCAAGAGACATTTATGAGCAACAAAAATAGAAGTTGACCCCAAACAATGACAAACTGAAATGATGTCCAGGTAACCAAAACACGGCCCCAACAGAAACAAAATCTTGGTTCTGTATCATTGCAGCCAAAAATCCTACCAATCTAATCCTCCCTCTAATCCTACCTCCCTCAATTCTTAGAGCAAACCGAGTTTAATTTGAGGAACTTCTAGATTTTGGCATCTACACTATGTGATTTTAAATCCGACAAAGGTAAAGTACTAGAAGGCACAAAAGAAACATGTTTGGACATCAGGAGAAGGTTAGCTAAGGCCAGCATGCTTACATAAGGACCTAAACTGTGCTGAGAGCAAAGCATACAAGCTGAAAAGGAAGAGCAGCATCTTGGGACCATGGGTCATGAAGGCAACTAGGGGCTGGATATATTCTCTTTTTTTTTTTTAATTACCATCATCAGCTCCTGTAGTTTTCTTCTAGGTCGCTATTTAGGACATAAATTTAAAAAGGATTTGTGCTTTACCATCATCTTAGGTCATTAATATTCCATTTTAATGACCTGTTTTACTTCAGGCTATTTATATCACATGCAGTTTGCAATTCCAGCAGTTCAAAACCCTGGCTGGTCGATGGCACCATCAGATTTTTCAAGCTCAGCGCAAGGCTTTCTAATTTATATTGCAGGAGGAGCCAAGGGAAGCTTAACAAAAGGCTACCCTGTTAACTTCCTAAATTGGTGACAATATCCTTCACTCAGCAGGATTTACACAACCCCAGAACCACTTAACATGCATGCACTTCCACAGCAAGTGAAGCTGCAGGATAAACATGCCTGTAAACACAAACACCAGCAGCGACCTTGATTTTGCATGAGTGCCAGGTTGGGGCCATGTGAGCACTTGTGCTCTGACACTGCATATTTTTTTCTCCAGAACATAACACGGTGTGCAACAAATTACACACCGTGCTGGGGCATCCACCATTACAGACCAATTTCTATTCACTTCAGGAGAAAAGGAAGGATACCACAGCAACTTAAAGGCACAAGAAACACAACCTTCTTCTCCCATTGTCTTTTTATTTGAGTTATGTCCCACAAGGTGTAACAATGCAAAAAGGGCTGCTGCAGAACTGTTTCACACTCCAGGCGAATTGAATTGTAAGTGGGAAATATCTTCTAGTTGGTGACTCTTAAAGACTAAAGGTATGGCACATTTAAACACAAAGCAAAGCGTCAAGACAGACCCAAAGCATTTTGCTAGGAATTTAAGCAGACTTTACCTTGATGATATGTTACTTTCAAAGCCTATCATGTAAAGAGGCCAAAAGAACTAACTCAAATGCTGACTCAGCATCTCCAGGAAAAGGAAAGATTACTGTCTTGTTTGAAAGAGTGACAGCACTGTTTGCTCATGTCCAGTTTCTCATCCATCAGCACCCCCAAGTCCTTTTCTGCAGGGCTGCTCTCTACCTTCTCATCCCCCAGTCTGTATTGATAATGGGAAATTGTTCCTACCCAGGTGTAGGACCTTGCACTTGGTCTTGTTGAAGCTCATGAGGTTCACCTGGTAAAGCACAACTCCATTAGCTAGGGAAACAACCTCAACTGCCATGGTTGAACCTACTGGCATAGGGCAAATCACCTTCCCTTGTTCGTGCAGAGGATGAATTAAAACTCAAGCAACCCATACAGCTTTGCTCACAAATTTGTGCTCACACTAAGAGCATTCGGATAGAGCACAATAGCAGTATACCTGATTCCGCAAAACCTTCTGTCCACAGAAATGGCCTCAGAGCAATGGTGTCCTATTGTTGTGACTTCTGCCTTGCATTTGTTTATTTTTAGCTAGGATTAGGCAGAATTCTTGCACATCCCAATAAACACTAAAGTAAACCAGTTCAAACTTCTACTAGAAGAGACATTGGGCAACTAGGTCACGCAACATATATATTCACACTGCACTGGTATTTTCCATGACCATTTGCAAATCCAAACATTCTGGGTATGTCCATACAAAAACATCAACACAAACCCCAACCAGAGAACCAGTCTATTAGGCTCTGATGACTTGTCCTTGAATCTATAGCATAAACAACAGTATTTATCTAGCATATTAACAATAGCAGAACAGATGTGTGTTGCTGTATGTGGTTCACAGGAGAATACCCAAGGACTGGGGCATGAGAGAGTTTGGAAAAGCTAAAGATTCACAGCCATATATATGTATATAAATGTATATATATATATGGGAGTTTTGTGCTTTGTTGGGTTTTATGTTTTGTTTTGAGGGTTTTTGTTTTGTTTAGTTTGGGTTTTTTTGTTTGGTTTGTTTTTTCTTAAAGAAAAAAAAAACAGAAGGGTCTAACATTTGTCCCCAGTGCAACACCCTTACTGTTCCTTGATAGCAACACACTTGCAACTTTTCCCCTAGACCCTTTCTTGGGGCCCACAAGGCTCTTAGGCTTCTTCCTGCATCTTCTGCATGTTCAGGAAAGGTCTCTCCATAAATGCAGCTACTAGCCAGGTGATGCTGCCTTCCTAGAACAGGTCAGGACTGAGCTTTCATCTGTACCTCACAGGGAGCAATTGGAAAAATTGCCTCTCTTACCCATACACCACATTTTCATGAAATTTATAGAAACATGGTATTTCTGACTTTTCTAACTCAATGGGTTTCAAAGCTGTGGACAACTAGGACAGGTAAGGAAAAAATAAACAACTGACAAACCCCAAAACAACAGAAAAAAAATTAAACCAAACAAAAAAGTCCAATCAGATAAAAACCCCAACCAAACCTCCCACAAGTAACCTCCTCTACAGCACTAACAGTGTAGACCCTATGTCAGTCCCATAATGACAGGAGACAACAAACTTCAAAACACTGCTATAATTTCTACTTGCAGGAAAAAGGTTGTCATTTCCTCATGAGAAAGCAAAGAAAAAAACCCAAATTTGCTAAAAAGCCAACAATAAAAGTGATTTTATAAAACCTTGCTTTACACTACATGTAATTTATTTACTTGAAACACCATGTATGACCAAGTAAAGCTCATATACACGCTTAGTCCAGATAAGATGGACTACGTATGAAGGGTCTAGAGCACAAGAGTTATAAGAAGCAGCTGAGGGAACTGGGGTTATTCAGTCTAGAGTAGGGGCTGCTCAGGGGCACCTTCTCACTCTCTACAACTACCTGAAAGGAGGTTGTAGGGAGGTGGGCTCACACTCTTCTCCCAAATAACAGGTGATATGCCTAGAGGAAATGGCTTTAAGTTGTGCCAAGGGAGATTCAGATTAGATATTAGGAAGAGTTTTTTCACCAATAGGGTTATCAGGCATTGGAACAGGCTACCCAGGAAGGTGCTGGAATCGCTGCCCCTGGAAATGTTCAAAAAAGCATATAGATATGGTGCCTGGGGACACAGTTTAGTGGTGAGCATGGTACTGCTGAGTGGACAGCTGGACTTGATGATCTCAAAGGTCTTTTCCAACCATAATGATTCTACCTCGTGCTCTGCATCTTTATGCAGACTAGGCTAATACATACAAAAGTTCTCCGCTCCAGGCCTTGCAGAAAGAAGCTGGGAGCCCAGCTACGCATAGTGCACTGCTGTCCTTACAAGGGTTAGACAAACAGACCAGCAAACCCTGGCGAAAAGGAAATGCATTTTGAGTTCACAGCGGGGCTATCACTTGGCTATTTCTGTAGTGCCTGTGTCTAAAAAAAGATCCAGTTCACACAAGTAGCTATTTTACCTTACTGTCCCACAAGATCTAAATGCATTTTTTCCGATTACACTTTCCCACCATAAAATGCACAACAAAATGTGACAAATATTTTTAAATATTCCTATGAAAGCATTTTGTTTATATATAGAAACATGAGTATATATGGAAACATACAAAACTCTGTGTTTATATATAGATGTCTCCTCACTGTATAACTAATATTAGTTCATGGAACTGAAGTCACACACAACAACAAAAAAATGAATTAAAGTTCCAGTGAGCTTTGTGATGAAGCAGACAAAGCAGAAAAAAAATCTGTTGGATTTATGATTATCTCTGTATGAAATACTGAATGGTAAACTCTCTTGAGAACTTCTCTGACAAGAAATACACAACAAAATAAACAAACTAGGAGACAAGTTCAAGAGGCTCACTGAAGAGACATCTAATCCACATCTTTTTTTTTTTCTTCCCTCCACTCCAGCAAAATCTCTGTCATGAACCACAAGAGAAGCACAAGGAGATCTTCTTGGGGCCTAAACCCTATTTCTTGGGGATGAAAAGACTACCAGCTTCACTAAGGTTCTGAGCATTTAAAGCTCTTTTAGAGGAAACATTTCAATTGACTACGACAATTGCTACCCTTGAGAGAGCGCTTCACACTATAATGCCCCTTCTACATAAAAAAAACCCAAAACTTTAATAGTTACAAGAAGGTGATAAAAGTTCTTCTTAAGACTTATTGCACAAGTCTGAGGTGTTTGAATTTTAATCTCTAATTACTTCTCCATGGTTTGGTGTCCTAACCACCACATTTCTTGCATTTAACTAAAAGATAAATGTAAAATTGACTAATCCATTTCAGTGTCTAATCTGAGGGAAACAAAACAAGCAGAAAATATGAGGGTTATTTTTTTAACAGATAAAATTTAAATGCTTTTTCCATGCCCCCAGGGGAATGAGTAAAATGGATAAAGAGTACCCCTCTCCCCCTTTTTTTCAAGATAACAACTCTCAATCCCATCTCATCACATCTGTTGAAGCACAGGTATGCTAAACAACAAGTCTTCACTCACAGCACTTAGACTGTAATACTTAACACTGTCACAGAAGCCTGTTTTAACATCCAGCAAAACACCCCTGCTTGAATACCTTCCTTGACAAGTACAGAGTCCTAGTTTCTATGAAAAGGAGTGTTTTCAGCAATAAAGGCCATGTACTTTTGCAGCAGTTTCACAACAATTACCAACAATAAAAAGAACCCTTGGATGATGTGGACAATAAACAGCTCACGTTTTTTTCTAAACTACAATAAAGCTACTGAAATAATGACATAGCCAGTTCTCTGTCCCAGTGTTACAAATGTGTGCAATGTGCTGGAGTCAAACAGACAAAGCAACCAAGAGAGAATCTGAATGGGGAAAGGCTGAAGCAGGCACTGTCCACAGAGCTTAATGGAGAGCCTCATGCAATAGCTGTGTGTAGCAGGAATGGCAGATGGCTTTCCAGAAGTGAAGATTAATTACTCTCAGAGACAGAATTTCCCTCCTCTCAATCTCTAAAGGCTAGAGGCATCTCACCTGCATACTTCCACAGCAACTGGATTCCTGTCTTATCAAAAAGCTGATGATGCTAATGTCTGTCTTCTCTGCCCTGTAATTCCTTTTGCATCAAACTGTCAGAAAAGCAAATGGCACTGAGTTTAAAAAATTCAGTTTGCAACTGGAGCAGTAAAATTTCAAAATTTTTGTAATAAAACTTTACTGATCTGTCTCTCTCTCTCACTTCATATCAGCATCTTCTTGCTGGCTGAAAATTAGCAACTATGTAACAGGTTCAGCCACCACGGTACAAAGGAGGGGTACCACCCTCTGATCAAGAACAAGACTAGATCAGTGTGGTAACCACAGAAAAAGACTAGCTCTAGATCCTGGGACCAAGAACTCCAGATCTACACAGCTGGCACAGGAACATCAAGTTCTCTTACGACCACAAGTGAACAGGAGCTCAGATCTATTATTCATTGAGATGATGACATATCTGGCAGAACAATAGCTCTTGGTAGGACAGTGAAATACTTATGTGGTGTAACAACTCAAAGGAAATGATTTGCCAAATTGAGTGCCACAATAGTCTTCAACCTTTTTCAAGTTTGTGGACTGCTACAAATGCTTAGTGGGAATGCAGAACTTGGTACAGCTGAGCTCTCTACTAATAAGGGGCTTTGGTGTTTCAGTAAAAGGTATCTTAAAAACAGTTGAAGTAGTCCTTGGACACAAGCAAAACAAACAAAAAAACCCCAAAACAACCAAACCAAAACCCCCCCCACCAGACCATATTATTTTCTGGAAGTTTTTCATCCAAGCATTACACAATCTTCCTTTACTGTACACAATAACCAGGAATCAAAAGCCTGAAAACAAATTCTTAAAGGTCTCTGCAAAATAAATATATTCTTCCTACTGACATAAAAGCAAGAGCTTGCATGATAAATATGGAGACCAACCACCAGGTAAAGTGGTCAAATGAGAGAACTCAAAAGCAGAGGAGCCCCTAGACCAGGGACTGCATGAAGCAGTGCATCACTGAACAGAGGCTCCTCCAGGCAGAAAGTGAGAGCAGATGCAATCCTGGGAGGGACCCTGAGTGTTGGATTCCACACGGGTGTATTTCTAAGGAAAGTTGAAGCTGAAATTAGTGGTTGGTGACAGTGGGTTTTTTAAAGGCAGCATTTAGAAACTTATCAACAGAAACAAAATATAGGGAAAGGAGAAAAGAAGGAAAGGGAGGAGCTCTGGGAATTGCAAATGAGATTCATGTGGTAGATTCCACTGTGGTAGCACTTGAATCAGCGCTCAAACCACCATCTCTGCCCCAGCTCATTAGACTACCTAGTAATTTGCCTGCTCCTGTACAGTAATCCACAGTGGGAGCTATGGCAATGCAGGGATGAAANCCAACCCAAACCATTCTATGATTCTAAAGAGGCCAGAGCACCCAGCCTCACTGGGGGCAACGGAGGACATAGAAGGACCAGGGAGATGATGGGCAGGGACAGTATGTCTGTCTCAAGCACTAATGTGTTCCATCAAATGTACCATTTCAGTAAATATAAATATCATCAAGATGGCCTGGTGGTCTGGCCATTGCAAAGTGGCTGTTTCCTGCAAGTGTCACAACAAAGGTGACCTGAGCCGAATGCTTTGCAGATAATGCTAGGAAATCTTTAATAGGCAAAAGGAGCAGTATGAAAAAGCTCATGACAGAAAGTGCAGCTGAGGTCAGTACTGTTCTAGATGTGCAAGACTTAAGAGTACAAGAACAAATAGGAAACTCCTGTCCACCTTGCATCTCACTTGTGATGGCGAGATCTCAGTTCCCACCCTCTGCAGCACGCCTTAAACACCTCACTGCATTTGAGGCAGAATCACACTCTACCCTCACGCTTCAGCTTTAATGCTGCCTTGTTATGAAAGGCATTTGAAAATCAAAACTGAAAACAGTTCCTTTCTTCTTTGTGACGGGTCTGAGCCAGCCTCTGAGGTGAAAGCAGAGAGCACAAAGTCCAAATCTTTTATCAAGAACAATAATTGATCTGCAAGTTATTATTATAGCAATTTCTCTGTCAAATTTGGGGGAGGTGTGTTTTCCAAACACCAGGGCTAGGGAAACTTGAATAGTGGAAGAGGTCCAGGAGAAGATGGTGGTGCTTCTGGTAATAAGTTAAAAAATGGCATGTGAAAACCACAGACAGCAAGAAAGTAGCTTCAGAAAGATATCACCGATCTGACAGGAGAAGACAAGATCTTAGAGCCATCTACTGTTCTCAAAGGAGATAAGGAATATCTTCAAATGCTTAAGGGATTACAAAATGATGACTTTAATGAAAATGTTCAAAGCTAAGGTAGAAAGAATAGTATGAATAAAAGTGAAATTATCTGAAGTGCTAATATTGGTGTTGTGAGTCACACCAGAGGATAAGCATAGAAAGTACTAAGAAGGAAAGCAAGAGCATGCTAAAACAAGAAGGTACAACTGCTGCAGCAGTCATTTGCTGAAGTAAATAAGATATTCCTCCAGAAACAGGAGGAGGGTTTATGGATAGAAATCTCCCCAAGTCATGCAAGCAAGTTGGCCAGGGAGTTACACCAAGCTGTTCGTGAGAAAGTATCCTGAACCCTGTGAACAATGAAAACAGCCCTTTTTCCATCTATCTCTCCCAGAGTATTTAAAGATTTGGATTTTCCCATATCATTTTCGGTTTGTCTTTCTCTTCCTATAAATAGAGAAGCAGCAGTGCATCCATCTCTTCTTCATCTTTTTTGGTGGTCTAGCATTACATACACGCTGGAATGTTTTTCTAGTAAATGATAAGCGATGGGAAAGAAGTCAAAGACAAAGGACAAGAGACCTTGTGCTGAGATAAGTAGGAGAGATGGGAGCCTTCTCCTCTTTCCCAAGGGGCAGGTATCCTTTCTCTGGACCAAAGGGTTTTGTTTTGGAAACAAACGTATCTATTTCTGTCATTTCCTTTAGACATGTAGTCTTCATGGGGCTGATAGTAATACTGACTACAGTGTCTGAGAATGACAATTTGGCCCCTAAAAGAAAGCATTTCTAACCTAAATATGAAACCCAAAGGAAACACATCCCTGCTGCTAAGCACATGTCTCAGTGGACTAATGCTGTGATCTGTGCTCTGCTCCCAAAGCCTTTACTTTAATCCAAAGTCCAATAATCGAGTTAGCACTTTGTGAGGAGAGCTGAAGTCCCTGGGATTTCTGCTGAGCAGCCAGCCAGTGCTGGACATTAGCAGGTGGTCTGGCTGCCATGGGAAAACAAGTGTGGTGTGGGCAGCAGGACAGCTGAGTGAGGAGCTGCAGGAATGTCTACAGCTCTATCCTGATCCATAGGAGGTCAACCATACCACTGGGTGTTCCAAATAAAAACAAAAACATGAACAGAAGTGGAAGGGCAAGCTATGGCAAAGGGAGAAAACACCAAGACCA
Organism: Bucco capensis; assembly: GCA_013396975.1. NCBI lineage: Eukaryota > Metazoa > Chordata > Aves > Piciformes > Bucconidae > Bucco > Bucco capensis. The sequence continues at coordinate 107,288 of VWZO01016707.1, read as the reverse complement.
GACAGTCCGAGTTTGGAAGTTGCTTCATAAGTGAAAGATCATTTCTATACTAAGATGCTTCAGCAAAACACAAAGGCAGCGTAGGTATCTCAAGCCATGGCTCTGACCATGCAGCAATGAACAGAACAAGCCAGCCACACAAAACACAACAATGTCTCTGATAGATGGGGAAGGAGCTGGGGAGAGTGGTGGGGGTGGGGAAACTAATGAATTCCAGAAGATGATGGTCTTTTATTCCTGCTTAAAAATAGGAACAACGGTCAGGGGTTTGAGACAGAGAGATTCAAACCTCAGCATTTGGATCAAGATTTTGAAACCACAAGAGGTCAGAGTTAATTGATGGTTGGTCATTCAGAGGTCCTGGGACAACTGAAGAACCAACAATGTGCTGTGAAGTCTAACTGAAGTTAGGCTCCTATCTCCCATCTGAAAGACATAATGATATTGCTGAAAACAGCGGCCTCGACCAGCATCCTTCCTAGGCTTACTTACTCAACTCTTGGGGGAAACAAGCAAATTGCCAAATACCAGCAGGGTCAGGCGGAGCCTGGTCGCAAGAGCTGTAAGACAGAACAGCTTTCAAAGTAGGCAGCAGTGGGCAGGTTTTTGTGGAGCTGCCAGGGCCACCAACTCTGGGATAGGCTAATCCACTAACAGGTAAATCCTCTCCACAAAACATTCCTTCCTGCCTGAAAAGACCTATTTGGCAACCAAAGCCCCCTGCTTTAGAGTAAGAGCTGGGGAGGAATGCGATCTGTGGCTCCTGATGGGAGAAGGTCCCAGCACATGGAGTACCAGGCTGAAAGCTGCCCAAGCCTCAGCACATGAGGCTCTCCAGTGAACTGTCCTGACTCCATGTATGAGATTGTTGCTTGGCAAGTGGGGACACTGGGCACTGATATTTGGTGTTTGCTGTGCTCTTTACATACATGAACAACATGACCTTTAAAGGTCCCTTCCAATCCAAACTATCCTATGTTGAAGATGTCCCTAAACATTGCAGGCCTGGGTTGGACTAGATTACCTTCCAACCCAAACTACTCTATGATTCTATGATAAGAGACTATCTCTCCAGACAGCTGGATCTGCAGGAAGGAGGAATTCTCTTTGGTCATTTTGGCAAATATCATCCCAAAGTTAAGGATTTGGCCTGCTAACTCTGATGAGGACAACACAGAAGGGAACTCAATGGCCTAAAATGAAATGCAATTGAGAGATTTCTGCTTTGGATCCTGTTTCAATGTGCTCCTAGGTATTGCTCATATATGAAGCAAAAGTCCACACTAGGGTGTTCAGGCAAAGACAGAGAGCATTACAACTGTGTTATTGCAAGCTGGCCAGCCCTGGGATCCTCCTAGTTCATCAGTCCTTCTGTTCTGCTTTTGGTCTATGAAAAGTAAGTCCTGTCTAACATCTCTAGGTTAGCAAACCTAACAACTCAAATTTCACTAACTGAGATTAGTGAGGAAGAATAGATTTTTGTCTCTTATCCCCATTAGAGTAGCCAACATGTGGCAAATACACTAAAAGCAGGTAAACCACAAAATGCCAGAAAATCTCACCTGGACAAGCCATTTTTATCAGACAGTTTACTCCGAAATGATGCAGACAGGTGCCTTTAGTTTTTTAAGTTTTTCAACATTTCTCTTTGCAGCTTTCTAATCACAGAAGGCTTTGAATGCAGGGCTATGATACACTGCATTGTAGCCATGCAGCTGTCCTTGAACAGAGATGTCTTACTCCCTCCCAGATACAGATTCACAGCAGGGGAGGATCCAAGGGTAGAAGTACACATACAAATACAGCCATACTTCAAATCAATGACTTTTCTTTACACATGCCAGAATTGGAAACTATTTTTGTATTGCTCTTCTTCCAAAGAAGGGCATGTGGTAAGCTTGCAGTTAACAATTATCAATAACTTCCTGTATTATTTTAGTATCTTGGAGCACCAGACGTACCAGAGGTGGTTTCCATTTGCTCTGTTTCAGAGAAGAAGATGAAAGTCCTCATTCACTAATAAACTGAAGGCACAACTAGGACATGTTTAGGACTCTCCAGCTTACAGGTACCTCCAGCTGCCAGAACCAGTGATTTAGAGAAAGACCTTTGGAGGGAAAATGCAAGCCATTGAGACAGAATCCCTTGGAGATCAAATTCAATCCACTACGACTGGTTTGGGCTTGGTTTTTTCCACTAAACTTTCAAGGAGAAGCAATCTCCATTTGGGGATCCAAGAATATTCAAGAGCTGATGAAAAAAAAAAAATCTACCATGGCTTTCTTGTCTCTAACAGGATTGTACATACAGCTCCTGATTTTTTTCCTCTCTGTTTTGGGGAATTTAAGCTTCATATTAATTTTTTCTACCTATAATCCCTCACTGGAAAAGATCAGTAGTCCTTGTCACAAGCCTGTCACATGGGAAAAAACCAAGGCACAGAGGAGATGCAAACTCCACCTCTCAGTAACAACAGTACTCACTGAAGAGAGATGAGAAGAGACAAAGGACAAGGAGGATTTTCCTGAGGGCTTGCAGGTCACTTCTTCACTGTTACTGTCAGCAATAACTAGAGTAAAAACTGTAGAGCTGTTCACAGTAAAAGAATGGATCTCAAGTGTTAAAAACAGTCACACTGGATTAAGGTGAATGGAGAAGAGACATAAATTAAGCAAAGGAGAGAAAAAACCAGGACCTCTTTCAGCTAGCTCCTCTGCTCCAAAAGTAACACATCCTCCAGATAAATTGAAATCATGAAAGAAAGCATCTAATCTACATGAGGGCAAGCGCACAGTAGATCAACCAACACAAATGCTCATGCATTCCCTTTAGGAGAATTACAGAGTAACAGAGATTTTAAGCAATAGTATGTGTGCGTGTAAACTTGCTTTCCAAATTCAATTTCCCTTCTGATCTCCTCATAGCTTCTCATCAGCAGTTTTTTGTTTCTACTATGAAGGGCTCTAGTGCAATTATGCTCAGTTACTGAAAGCCTCTTTACTCTAATCCTCTTCTTAGCCTCAGAAAGTAACAGCATCAACTGATACCTGTGTGCTTAGCCTCCTCCATGGAGTTCACGGCAAGGAAAAGCACCCTCAGGAACGTCAGCCACTCTGTTCACCTTCCCAGTGCTAAACACCAGATCTTCTAACTGAACCAAACCAAATTTTCAAGGCCAAAACTCACAATTTTGGTATTTTAAAGAAACAGGATCCAGCAGAAAATAAATGGGAAATCTCAACTTGTCAAGAGGACACATACTGTTTTGCCTTTCTTAAAAGAACAATTTAAGCTTTGTTAACAAAGTTATTTGCCATGAGGCTGGTGGAAACAGGGTGCTGAAGAGGGCACACTGTGCTGTTTGTTACTTTTGGCATGGGTGTTGAAACAAGGCCCTAACATGCATAAGGAAGGAGTAGACTGAACTCTTCCCGAGTGAGTTTTCATCAATGATAATGCTAAAGGCAAACTTATAGAAAAGTATAAACAATTCTAATTCAAGCAATAAAAAAAGAGGCAAAAGTTATAAGAATCTTGGAAGTCCTTTCGAGAGGTATTAGAACCTATTCAAGGACTGCAGTTTTCCTTTTAATTCAGACAGAGCTACAGTTTAAGACCAGCCATTTAACCCCTGCAATACACAGTGACCTTTTTATTTTCCATTGCTCTTGCAGTTTTCCAGCAGCTTGAGTTCATTTGAGCTAATTACCTCAACATGGAGCCACAAATGGAAAATGTTGCTGGTAAGTTGTTCCACTCACAGCCATTTAGTCTTGCACTGCTTGCGTCACGGTGCGCTACCTGTTTTCCCTGTCTCCTTAGGTGGTGAGGCTTCAGAGCTTGGGACTGCTCTGCTCCCAGTGGTCATGCAGGCTCCAAGTAGTCAGTGACCTTCCAGAGGTCTCCACCCTGCACATGGCATCCGTGTGTGCACCTTCCATTTCCACCCTGCCTCCTGCCAATACTCAGGTGAGGGATGTTCTGCTGTAAGGCACAGGTGACCACAGTCCATGAACCCACCAGGGAACCTACACTCCTTGAATCTCACTATGGAGGAAGAACAGTCACTCCTGAGGCTGAGCTGTCATTGAGTTTCCACAACAAACCTAAGCTAACGCTTTCCTGACCCTGTCTTCCAAAAAGCACTAATTTAGAAAACATGCAAACAATAGGGAAATTGGTAGGTCTGGCTTGGTAAAGGAGAATAAAAAGCCCTTTCCGATGCAGATCCCAAGTAAACTTGAAGGCTGGCTTTCAAAAAAAAAAAAAAAAAGCTAAAAAGCTCAAATACCTAACTGTGGATTTGGACCTGACTTTGTGAAATATGCTATTAAAACACAGAATCATTGATGTTTTAAAATAGTATTTCTAAACCCTTTTTAAACTAAGATAGAAAGCAAAACACTATAGCAAGGCTTGCCTACCACTGACTGCTCAACACCAAGATTTCACTAAGGCATAATTTTGAGTTAAGAGTATTACAAGGTATACTTGCCAAAGCAAGCTCTATAAGCTGACAGTCTTCCTCTTTCTCCTGAAGAAACTGAATCAAAGCATAAGCAGACTTCTGTCAACAGAAGGAATCCTTATTCCCACCCAAAAGCCTCCCACCTAATGTTTAGTCACCTTTACTTCAGGAGTAGAGGATTTCCCCTAACTGCTGTTTCCCAGTCTGTGCCTAGCACCTTCTCCAAAAGACTTACATGTTTTTGCTACATTCACACCAGAAACCAAGCAGAGAAGTTAAGTCTTTACCACACTAATCACTTAAAACAATTTGTTAGTGAAACTATATGTACTTAGGACTTTCACTTTCATGTATCAGCTCTTCAGCTCTTGATCACTTTCTGGTTAGCACAGGTTGGCTGCCAGGACTTTCATGTACAGCAGCACTGAGTCTAACAAGTGCAACTCGAGGATATGAGTGTGGTCTTATTTCCACTAAAACTCAAGCATGGATATAACGCAGTGGCTGAGTGGGAAGCAGCAGGACATACTCTTTTGCTGTCCCTATACCAACACAGTCACTCCAATGTACGCCCTTCTGTGCCTCTTTAACTACTTCCCTACAGATGGCACTGTACCACTGTCCAAGATATCCCTTCAGGAAAAAGAAGTTTTAAAACATCTTTAAACAACATTCATGCTGAATCACCAAAGAGGACCAGCAAGGTACATGCTTTCTCATCCAGAAGGCTTTCTGAGTAAGGGCAGCATTATCAAACAGTGAGGGAGCATAAGGCTTTGTACATACAGCCTTCTCTACTGTAGACTAGAATGGGTTCTAGTGGCAAGATGGGTCCTAATACATACAAATCCTTGTTCCACGTTTCCCTGACACATCCCCACCATTGTTGGCGATGGGACACTGGGTTGGATGGACCTTGGGTACAACCTTGTCTGGCAATTCCTATGGAAGGCAACTGAAAAACCTCACAAGAAGCCAGTATGTGTCCACAGATTTACAATCAGGACTGTGATGTCAGTAATCGGATGAATGAAATAAAATCTGAAGATTCCTTTTCCTCAGTCATGATATTTCTATTACTCTCTCTACAACTGTTTTATATCCAATAAAAACACTGAATAGAAAATATTGTAGTAGAAGTTACCCTTTGCTATTGGTAAAAAGAATATTTCATTGGTTTAGCACTTCCTAAGGCATGCATGAAGCGGAAAAGCGCTTGGCTCAAACAGGCTTGTAATTATCAGCTGCAAAATCAATCTATGGTGTTTCACCAAATGCTTCTTTAATTTCACTGCCTCTCAGCTACCCAGATTTCTGACGAGCATTTCATCATAGTATCCCATAGCTACTGAAATCTTTTTGCTTTTGATTCACTATTCCCTTTAGTGAAGGGTGAAACTTTGTCCTTAGATGCACATACAGAATTTCTGCAACTTTCCAAACAGCATAATTATGGCTTTGGCTTTTTAAGTGTTGAGCTTGAGACCTCTAAAGGAAAATGAATTTCAGACAGTACTACAGGGAACTTTAGAGATAGCTCTAGCTTGTTGAACCACAGACACTTAAATATTCCTGCTGTTAGTATTACTCTCAGTATCTGCATAAAATGCAGCAGCATACTGAAGTGCATGTCTAGGCTGTGCAACAGATTATTATGAAGAGGAAATAAGAAACTACAGAAGAAAATGAAGATAAAAATCAAGTATGTGGTGAGGATTAACAGAAATGACTAAAAATTACTATCAGGACTTCAGTTTCAATCATCAGGAAGAAGACATCTATCAGCATTGCATCTGCAACATAAGCACTGATTAAATTTCTGATCCTGTACTTGGGAGTAAAATGAGGGGAAAAATACCCACCTACTGTGGAGGTAGCTCCACAGCTCTGAGATTACTCTTGATCAGAAATAACCCTGTTCAGTTTTAAAAATCTAAAGGCATCACAACCTAGTGTGATATAAAACTAGATGTACATCCATGAGTATCCTGGAACTACCATAGCTTACCACTGCTTTCAAGAGGTTTAACAAAACAGGTCAGTGGCCATATAAGCCATGGCACTTAATTAAGCAATACTGCACCTATGTTATGAAAAAGTCATTCAAATTAAATTCCCAAAAGGCATTGTAGTCGGTTTTGAAGCACCTGGCTACCCTGTCCAGTTCTGTCTCATCAGCCTTTTCATTTAGTCTACTGTTATCCACTACTTGTGATTTCTTCCTTTTCCAATATAGCTAAATTCAGTGTGGGTCAACAGCTGCTTTTCAGTCAAAATCATAATGCCTGAACCAAATGCCCACCAGGGAATACTAAATGAGCCTTGTCTCCTAAGTGTTTAATCACAAATGACTAGGCAGCCAAGCATAGCTCTAATGAGGTTGTGTTTGTCTGGGAGGTTTAACTGGGTATGCAGCTTTTCCCTTAAGTAAAGAATTCATTTCCTATTCCACTTTTTCTAAGGTGGTAACATTGCTCTAAAGACTGATTTATTTACAAGTAATATCTTACCTACTCACACAGTAGTGGGACTGGAAAGGCTATTGTGTGGCATTTGCTAAGACAAATCGTTCTTTCATATGCACCATCTTGCTGTGATCTTGTTCCCATGACTGACTGGCATGCAATTCTAGACCTGACTGCTGTAATGGTGAATGAACCTTCCCCCACTTCCAGCAGAAAAACATTCACAGCCACTTTATACCACCTCATTCTTGCTCCAGTATTGTCCTCTACCTTACATGGCTCTTCTCTGAGGTTTAATCTTATTCATTACAAAGAACTAATATATTCTCATCCTTTGTTTAGCTGGACTAAACAAGACAAACTTTTAAATTCTTTCAGACAAAATCATGTCTCCATCCCAGCAGTCACACTGGTAATCCAACAGAGGCAGGCAGAATCACCAGCTACAGCTGTGAGAGTCACAGATCTCTGGAGTGATGGAGCTGGGTTGCACACTAGATTTCCCCACTAGATCCTGAAGTTGCTTCTCAGGAACTGTCAAATCCTAAATCTAACTTCTATCAGTTTATGCCAAAAAACCAGCAGCTCTTTAACAGAAAGCACATTCTCTTGGCACTGAGTAGAGCACAACCTCCACACAATTAACAACTGATGGCAAAACTGAAGAATGCCAGTTTCTTGATTAAACTCTTGAGAAGATACTAAAACTGCAGACTAGTTTATTCAATAGGAAGGATAGGCTGTCCCTGTGTGCTTGTCAGTGTCTATATACTGACCACAGTGCCTCTCTACACTCCACTACAGTTGGCATTGAGATTTGCTGAACAGCAGCACCACCACCCCAGGTTTAAGCCTAAATTCTCCTCAGCTACTGCTTCCAAGATTTCTCTAAGTACATACTGTATTGCAACCTTAATTCCCTCTCACCAGACACTGTACCTACCTTTCTAGTAAATTCAGAGTTAAACTCTCTCAGCTCTGATACATCACTTCACTTAGATCCCACATTTATTTGGTTTCTGACTGCTCTAGTGCTGCCAGATGAAACACGAAAGGCACATACTGGAGCATACTGTTATCCCCCCACATCACATTCCTGCATGGTAGGAGCTAGTTCTGAGCCCATCACCAAGTTACTCTAGATCTTTCCTCAATGAATTTAACCTGATGATTTATCACACACTATCACAAAGTCCTTCTGCGCCTCTGTCAGGCACTGGTTTTTACAGCTCTTGATTAGAGTAATATTCTCAGCTCAGGCAAACAGGAAACTTCACTAATAACTCCTCTTCATTGAGAAAAGTGATTATTTTGGTTTTACCTCTGATTCCTTAATAGTTACACAGCCATATAAGGAATCATTTTCATCCCACTGCCACTTAGTAATAATTTGTTGTTTCTAAGACACAACTTCCCTTCACAAAAGTTCTGTGAAGCCTCCCTGACATACGTCATCCATCAATGGCTCTAGCCTAGTGCAAGTCCTCAGTTTCTTACCTGCTGGGGATTTTAGTTTTCAGAATCACATCAGTACTGCATCTTCCCCACCCCATTTAGTTACCACTGGGTGACGAACCTGCTGTTATTCCTCTGTGCCCTGTCCTTGCTTCCTCTTCCACCTTCCTCTGCAAGTCACAGCCATTCTCACAACTGGGGTAACTCTTAGACCTTGGTTTCCCCTTGAGAAAGTTACCAAAGGAAAAGGAGCTATAGTGGGAAGAAATTTCACTTCCAGAAGCCTGGTCTAGGGAACAGCATACGTGCATGAACCACCACCATATGACGCATCAACTCTGCTCTTCCAAGATGTCCAAAATCAAAGGTGGCTCAGTAATGAAGACCCTGTGTGACACACACACTGACAACTTTATTGTCTCACCCAGGGCTGCATCATTTCTGAAGCTGTTAAGAGTCTACTCCTATCTTTGACCCCATAGTCCTTATCCTTCAGCTCTGACAGCAAGGATTTACACTTTAAAACTCAAAACTGAAGGATTGTGCAGTGACAGGTGTCAGTAGATGCTATATCATTTATTGAGATATGACTGCTCTGCACATCAGCTTTCCTGGCAAGAGGAGATGAGGTGGTATGTGTAGAGATGTTGCTCTGTGGTGGCCTCCACTCTCCCAACCCCTTGCCACAGCCTTTGCACCGTTCATTGCTATACTGGTACGGAGGGCTGTAGGTAGACATGATGAATGAATAACACTAAAATAACCGTTAGAGGGAGAGATTTTTTTCAATCCAGTTACATTCCCCAATGCAGTTCATGGTACAGCCCTATAGACAGTGATATTTGCACAACCGAGCAGACAGCAATACAGGCTACTGGAGAAGGCTCCTTGTGTCATTCTTACCATCAAGAAGCGTCTCAACAACAAATGGTGGTAAGATTTCTAGAGTCCAAGTATGAGACTTGGGTCATGTCAATTACCCCAACAGTAGGTGAAGTAGCAGGCACAGTCTGAAAATCACTTGGGGTCTTCTGTGGCCCCTAGTGTGATAACTGTGCCAACAGCAGAGGGAGCATTAAACTCATTGCCCACGGTAAAGTGTGGGGAGTAATACCCATGTTTCTATAATCCTTGTATGGGTAGGATGGGCTCATTAGCCTTCTGGCAGTCATCCTAGAAGAAGGACAACTCTGATTCCAAACCCGGGCAGATGGAGCTCGTTTAGCCCTGTAAGGCCTTCCATCTAAGAGAAGGACACTCTAAGAAAACCTACATCCTAAGGACTTCGCTGCCAGCATCCAAGCTTGCTAGGCCCTGGCAGATGAACCTTAGGACTAAAGGGTGGGTCCAGCTCTGCGCATGCTGTGTCTCACCTAAAAAAAATCCATTGCACAGGCTCAAGGGTGCTATCCGCTATCCTCTTTTTAGCAGCACGCTTGGAAAAGGCGCTGATGCGGAGTGTGGGTGGAGCCCTCCCTGGATCTTCGTTCGCAAAGCCTAGCTACACATACAGGTGAAGTAGACTGAAAACAGTATCTTTATTTCCCGAGAGTCTAGAAAGAGGGAATTCAGTGGGGTTATTATAACTGGAGGAACAAATTCTCTCCAGTCCATTCTCACTGCAGTTATTTGCATGTTGACTACACATGCCAAAAGCTGATGGCACCATTACAGAATATATCCTCACACAGACATTCAAAATGTACTTGCTTGAACCTATTATAAACCATGTTGTAACTTTCAGAACACCTTCCCTGCCTCCCATACAAAGAAACTCATGCAAGCCATTGCATATCTTAGAACGTAAAGCATCCAGTGTTTCAAAGGGAGGCTGAAGAACATAATGAGCACCATTTCAGCAAGGCAGCCCTTTCTAAAACAATTTTAACTAACCTTGCATTACTCTTTTCCCTTCAGAATGCCTTAAAGATTCAAGCAGCATATAAAGTCCAATAATGCATTTAGCATTGATCTTCTTACTCAAAAGCACTCTTACAGAATGCTGTCTGCTCTGGTAAGGCTGCATTAAGACCTTCATTTTAACAGTGGGGGCTCTACAGTAGCTCTGAAAGACAGTTTTACATCACTGAAGTTTCTTTTCTTTTTTCAAAAGAATTTATCATTACTAACCTTGATCTTTGGGTTGGTGGGTTTTTTGTTTGTTTGGGTTTTTTTTTGTAATAACTCTTAAGAATATTGAGAGGAGGAATAAATTAATGGCACTATGTCTGTTAAAAGGATTTATGGGTGAGAAACATTCTAATTCCAGCTGCAGTAGATTTATGAAAATAGATTTGCTGAGGAGTATTTGTGTCTCCTGACTTTTTCCTCTTTGATATCCTTGCAACTCCATCTAGAGAAAGAAACTGGACAATAGTCTAGTCTAACAATCCTTCCCAACTGATGGGTGGCTTTGCTCACTGCATTAGTTTGTCTCCTTGGGTCCAAAAAGGCACCTTTGAAACACACAAGTACTTCCCTCCACATCCTTCCATCCCTAGAGTTTCAAACAGGGCTCATGTAAAAGGTGGTCAACAAAACGGTGCCAAACAGAACAAGAACAGCATGGATGGTCTAGAACGTTTATATTTACACATCGCCTTTTATAGATGTAATTTGTTGAGATCTCAGAAAACAAGTGTTTCAGTAAAGTTTAACAACTTCATATTCTGTCCCAGCAGGGCTGTCAAGCTATGCTTATAGCCTGAAGATGTTACAAAGACAAGTTCATGCAACTTTACAGGAATTTCCTAATTACACGATCCTGTTTAACTTTAATCCAATTTTATTGGCTAGTGTTTCCATTCCACTGTTGGAATCTGTCATTTTCATACATCTCGAGAATACTAAACATTTTGGGGAATCTATGCAGGCAGTTGCCTTCTACTTCTCTCCCCTAAATATAAGATTTAAATGGAATGGATGGGGTTTGGAGATGCAGATCTTTCTGTGAAATGGAAAAAGGGTTTTCACCACCAGATCACACCAGTTGTTAAGTTCTGCAGCATTTCCAAAACATGTGAACAAGGATATCAGTGAGAACTTAACCCAGTGCTATAAGACAGGCTTTCAGCAGTAAGTAGTCTTTATCAGCATGGTTTTCATGCTGTCTTCAATCATGGAAAGTGTTCCCAGGTCTTTAATTTACCAGCCTTTGTTTCACTAGAAATAAGATATAAGCACAGGACCATTTTGGACAAAAGCTGTATAGACTCACTGTATAGGTATATGTTTGAAATATCATAAGCACTCCCCACAAATCCAGATAATGTTTTTGATGCAGCCAGTTCGGTAAAAAAAATTCTAGCATGGGATCAGTAAAACAATTTCATTTAAGTCAGAAGGAAGTCCTGACAGCGTAAAAGAGCTTTGATATATTACAATTCCAAAAAAACAATTTCTTCCTGTTAACAGAATATCCTCTGGCTAGTTAAGTATACATGACTGACCACAGGAATGAGTACTTATTTGTCAGTTTTGTAACATCAGTCTTATGTGCCAAAATCCCACCATGTACTTGCTCTCACTGAGTTTAATGAGATGATTACAAAAGACCATCAGTCTTCCCTACAGTGGGTAGGGAAGCATGATCCCAGAGCTGGAAGTCCCCTGCTCCTCAGCTGGGACTAAAGTGACTGCCCCCTACACATTCCTACTCCATGACAAAGCAGAGCACTGTGGGTCTGACAGCCCAGAAAAATGAACAGGGAAAGGACTTGAGACTTCATGCTTTGGCTCTCTGGGCAATTAATTTCTTTATGTGGACGGAACAGTTTTGAATGGAGATAAAGAGCAGAAAAAAGAGCTTACAGGTTTCTTACATGCAAGCCAGGAACAACACATGAGAGTAAAGCTGGCCTCCTACCAAGCAGCATCCCTTGTTCAACACCTAGAGAACATCTAGGGAGGAGAAACAGGGTTCTGCTTATACATTCCTGTGGAATAACCACGATACCATGGTCTTCGGTTATAACACATCATTCTAGCTCCAAACACCCCAAATTTGCAAGTCAAGACCTCAAAGGAGATGAAATAGATGGAAGAGAAACCTAAGAGTACTAGCACAGCTTTTTCGTCTGGTGCCTTTTAGGTATAATACCCTCAGTGTCAAATGTGGATGTCTAAAGCCAGACAAGCGGAAACTCTCTCTGAAAGCTGCAAGTGTGCATTTACAGAGAAAAAAATATCCCTCCAATTCCCACATATTATAATCATATGCTCTACAATCATTATCCAACATACCTCTAGTTGCTGAACCTCAAAACAGAGCAAGCAGGCACAGCACTATTTGAAACTGCAGTTTCTATGCATACCCTTCCACAGGAACTCTTCTAACAGCAAAGAGGAACAAGGTAACAGAAGAGTTTGTCTAGAGAGGTCTCCTCAGAAACATAGGACAAACTTAGAAAGGCAGCAGTGTTCTTCAGGTTCATTTGAGGTGCTTCAGGTCATGACAAAAAGACATCAGACCTTAAAATAAAGACATGTTACAAAGCATCTTGTTCCCCTTCTCCTCCGCAGTTCAAGCAGATGAGATTTTTAGCAGACACATTGTGAATTGTTAAAATTTGAGACTAATACTTTATACTATTTGAAAGCTGAGATTTCAGAGCTGCATTCAAAGACTATAAAGCAGCAGCTTCTTGCTTCAGTAGGTCTCAAGGCATCAGCCACTATAATCAGCTTGGACTTCAGACATGGAAATAAAGGTATGTAACATTGAATTAAAATTCCTATTAAGAACCCCAGGAATTGAAACACCATTTTCTTCAAGCTAAAGAGAAACAGATACAACTTTTTCAGTAGACAACTGGGTTCTCTGTCATAAAGGCATAGTATTTGCTACCAGCATAGGTGGCATTAAACAAAAAACCAAAACCAAACAAAAAACCCCATAACCTTCATCCTTAGAACTACTTGCAGACCCTCTTGGCTGTGGTTTCACATTTAGCAGGAGGGACAGCCAGGATGAGCATCCCTGTTCCAGTCTCTGTCTCCTGGGTTGGTTTCTGCCCTGACACTGCCATTTAGGCATGCTGGCTCCCAGATCTGTCTAAGGAACAAGATAACCACACTAGTCCTCCTGGGTATCATCTTGTGTTATGAAATAGTGTTAGGAGTTGTGGTTTTGTTTTTAAATATACATACAATTTGTATCAATCTAGAAAGAAATTAGACTTGAATTTACATGTAGCAGATCACAGCATTTAAGGTCATTTTAATATCTCGTGTTTTAACTATATCAGATAAATAGTTTTTAAATGTTTAAGTTCACCTGAACATGATTTGCATTTTAAAACTGTTCCATCAAAAAGGAGGTTTGGTCTGCAGGGAAGGAAGTGAACTTGTCTGAAGTACATGATAATCAGCTCTTGGAACTAGCAGATCCCATCACCTCACTCCTGCTCTTTTATTCATGGACGAACTTATTTTACTTTTTTTACCCTTTTTTTTAATTTCCAACTTGATTTCATTTGGTCATTAAATTTCAGAAATTGAAATTGCCTCTCTGTGTTCCTTTAGATACCCACCTAAAAAGTTCAATTACCACTTCAAACAAATTCTGTTTCTAAGCACTCAGCCAGTGACCTCTACAAATTCCATCGATGGCTTTAAAACTTCAGGAGGACACGTAGACTATTTAAGGAGTATAGGTCTCACTATCACAGCTACCACTATTTGAATATGCCAGACCACAATCAAACCTCGTACTTAAGTACAACATGAAAGATCTGAGTTTCTTTCTTTGTTAATAATAGATATTTATGCAGCCTGCTCTGATTGCAATACAAACACTTTTTAATGAAAAAGTGCTTTATATAGAAAAATCCATCAGAACAATACCCACAGGCAGGCAGCCAACCACAGACTTGGCATACATCTTGGCAGAGGTCAGCAACCCCGACACTGCTGCATGTTGGTAAAGCTCCTTAGTTTGATCCTCCTTCTCTATAAAATCTGCCAGGTTTTTGCATAATTCCTCCTTCTCTCCCTAGTATGCTGCCCTCATTCTCACTCCCATGGTTAGTTTTACGTCAGCTCTAGCAGAAACAATGGTGAAACACCAGCAGGACAGAGTTCACTGCAATCACCACCCCCAAAGCGCCCAGCAATTAGCAGTTGGCAAAAAGTTCAGTTCTGCCACCAAATCCTTTGATTAATATAATCTTCTAAGGTACAAGGGAAATAGTAAAGCTGTCTATGATGCTCCCCTAAGGCTTGCAAAAGGCATCTCCTTGGAATCGAGAAATCCAAGCCCAAACACAGCATCTTAGCTGTAAGGGAGGGGTCACTTTTATACCTGTCTATCATAATTTCAATTGCAGCAGTCTAAAGCATACTTCAACAGAAGTTTCTCCATGAGATTATCACTACACAGAGCAAGGCATGAGTTAGTTGTCTCACCGGAATACTGATTCTTCTTTATCAGCCCGAAGAAACCTATTGCTCCTCAAGGCCTGGGTGGCTTAGGCTAATCAAGGTGGAAGGCAGCAACAACTCTTGCACTGAATTCATTTTCAACTTACTAAAGAAATCTTTAACCTTTCATGTAAACATATTTAGTGTACATGCAAGATCCCATAGCGCATGTGTGAATAAACACACAAATGGATACAACTGCTGGGCACACAGTGACAGGTATGATCCATCTGGATTGAGACAAGTTAAAGGTTAAAATAAAAAAAAAAAAAAACCAAAACAAACCCAAGCGTGCCTCATTCCATTCTGCTGCAGAAGAACATTAGGCATGGCTACCCACAGGCTGACATAGGATCCACAGCCCACTTCCAAAAAAAGACAGTAACAAGCAATGGTGATGTGAAGGAAGTGGTAGCAATTTACAACACTCTGAAAACACTTGACTTTGGAGATTAGATGGCTTTCAACACCCTAGGTCTCTCTTTAGAAGAGGTTTCAGGAAACCAGGCAGACCTTTAATTGTCTGACTGCTCAAACAAGGCTGGGTTCCTCTGGGTGAAAAAGGAGGGCAACAAAGGCTGAATTTTAGCCTTGCCCATCTTGCAAGTGTGTCTAATGCCTGTTCTGTTAGCCTCTACTTTTAAGACTGAAATGAAGAGTACTGGTGGGGCCAAAAGGTGGCAGATCATTCCATGGATACGATGGCAATGAGGCAAAACTGAGACATGGTACTGAGCCTTGGGAGATTTTCAGGGTCTTTTTGTTGAAAAATTCTACTTTTTTCCTGCATCCAAACAGATGCTCACCACAAATCAGAGAAACGAACTTTTCCACAACTCCAGAGAAGCTCTGACCCAAGAAGAGCTCCTTCCCTCTCCTGGAGGGCTGGGCAGCACACATATCCACATTCCCAGCAGCCAGGCAGCTTGCAGGAAGCATGGCTCTGGCTACAAAGAGTGGAATGTGTAATTCCATGAGCTTTTTTTGGAAATGGAGGGTCATAGTTAAAATTCCCAAACAGATGAGCCCTACAGGATTAAAGTAACTCAAAACTGCATTCATATGTGCAATCACAAAAAACAAACTGGGGATAGTCCAGTCCAGCAATTAGAATGAAGGGCAGATATCCTAGCTGTTCCCACTTGACAGCTGATTCATTATCATCCCAAGCAAGTCTCCTCTTCTACAGACCCATGTTTTTCTGACTGTTCAATGCACCAATACCCATTTCTCTTAGCACAGACCTTCACTGAACAGTGTTCACAAGCTTGTGGAAAAAGTACCAGAAAATAGAAAAGCTTTAAGTCTACACAGGTGCTTGCAGCCTGATAGCCTATCCAAGCGATATTTGTACTAGGCTAATGAATGAACATTGTCACAGCACTAACAAGTTGTCACCTCCACTGCAATATTTAGCACTGGGACTCTCTCCTGACAGACATGAAACCAATAAGACGAACAAGTTTCCTATACTAAAATTCTTGTTAATCAGAATATGTTCCTTGTGTGTTTACAATCGTTTAAGAAGGGAAAGAGGAAGTGAATGTATTTGTCATGGGGGGAAAACTTGCTGGCCTGCCTGAAATCAATACACCTAGAAACCTAGAACTGTGATCCAGCAGGTGAGCAAGGTAAGGATGTAGAAATACTTTACAAACATAAGAACTTGTTTGTGAGATGAGAAAGAAGAATGAATGGTTACATGATCACTGAACCAGCAAAAAGTGAAGAGCCAAAATAGCTACCAACAACATCTGTTCTTTATCAAAATCCATTAGTTACTTCACTGAACTATTTATGCCAATGTATATCACGCTCCCTGCCACCACACCCTTCCTGAATAGGAAAGGTTTAAGCATCTATTTGGGATGCCATGCAAACATATTTTCTGAAGGCAATCATGTGCTTTCTCTTTGCTCTCTAATGAGCCACTAGTTATCAGACTATGGACTCATTTTGATTATCATTTTATGTACTGAGTTTTCTTCAGTTCACCAATTATAAATATTCACCTTATTTTCAAAATACTAGAAATCCTCAGGCTACCCGGAGCAGAAGGATCATGCAAGAGCCCTGGAAATAGCTGCTATTATTTTTGCAATTAAACTTGCAGGGGGAAAAAAAAATTAAGTCTGAACAGTACAGAGAAATAAAGCTGATTAAAAAAAAAAAATCCTACCTCTCTAACATGATCAGAAAGATCTCCAGAGGGACAGTTGCATATACCAGCATTCTGCATTGCCCAGTTTCCTTCATTTTCTTGGAACACCATGCTCCTTTTTTGACCTGAACTGCAAAGTCCTGAGAAGGCTAAGAATGCAGGCTACTAACAGAATAGGTATGAAATATTTCCAAGTAACCCATCCGGGTCTGCTGTTGACCTTTCAACAACAAAATCTTTTCTTAATGCAACCAACTTTCATATGGCTGTTAGATTGAGTGGGGACCACTTGCCTAAAGACACCAACAGTTAGAAGTTTCAGGAACTGGCAAGCTCTTGCCTCTGCATGAGTCACCAAGGCTTAAGGAGGTGGTCTGGGGATGCTTTGTGCTCTGAAGACTGGGAGAGCAGAGCCTCTAACATGGTTACTGCTGAGATATATCAGAAAATGCAACTACCATGCAGGCTTTTTCCCTTAAGTCAAGCGTTTATCTTAAGTGTTAAAGGCATCTCCAATATTGCACTTACTGAAAGCTCAGATAAAGAACCACAGATATTGAGTATAAGCATCTTCCCTGAAGCCATACAAGACAGGGTCAGAACCTAGCTGCAGAGATTGCCTCCCATTCTCTGGACGTCTCTCATGTACCAGTGCCTTAACTTCAGTCTGCTGAAGCACAGGACAAAATGGATGGATTACACAGCCTTTTCACATTCTAGTTTTCAGGGCATCATTAG
The DNA here is from genome assembly GCA_013396975.1 of Bucco capensis. Classification (NCBI taxonomy): domain Eukaryota; kingdom Metazoa; phylum Chordata; class Aves; order Piciformes; family Bucconidae; genus Bucco; species Bucco capensis. The sequence continues at coordinate 89,581 of VWZO01016707.1, read as the reverse complement.
GGACAAGATTCATGGAGCATGAGAACTGCAGGACCTCTCAAGTCTCTGCATATGCACCTCCTCCTGCAGCACACACTTCTATTCCTTTAACAGGGGAGAAAGCACATGGTTGTGCTCCTCCACAGGCCAGCCAAATCCAGCCCTGGGTACAACCACAGAGTGAAAAGACATTCTGGCACACAGCAAGGCTAATGAGGTAGGAACTAAAAATTTGACACATTATCACATTGTACAGTTATCGAGTGTCACAGGACAGCTACTCAACACCACAGAGAAATGGAAACTGCTAACCTTAGAGTATAAGGTGCTGTTCACATCAATTATTTATTCCAGGGACACTGACGATGGCAGTTTCATTTGGATATTCACCAGATCAAGCCTTGAGCACAATGCTCTCCGTATCCCACGCCATTGCTATTAATGACCCTCCACATCTTTCCAAGACATGCCTTCTAAATTCTCATTTTAATGCCTATTGTGAAGGTAAATTGTTAGTAAAACACACAAGCCCTGGCCTATCCTTTTCAGTCCATCTTTGCCTGCAAAATCCCAGCACCTCATATTTGTCACTCCACAGAGTATAACATCTCCACAGTATAGCAAGAGGTCCAGATTTGGTACCCAAGATGTCTGAGCACAAGAGGATCTCAGAACAGCTAGTGTGGAATTCACAACTTTAATAGGTCCTCCAAATCTGCAATATTTTCACTCTCTGATCAGCATTGTCTGGTCATATGCACTAAGTCAAAGGTGAGTGGGATTATTTATTTATTAAGAAGATTTTTCAAATTCCATCTCTAACATTTTAAAATTTCTTTCCTTTTCATCTAGTCCAAGACCTGACTTATGTTGCTATCTGTGCTCTTTATCCCCTGAACAGTGATTTGGTTTTGCGTGACAAAAACAAATGGCACATGATCAAATATAGGACTTCTGACAGCATGGATAAATCCTACTGCGACTGCAGCACTCAAAACTACGTAACTAATGCCAGGAGTCCATTCCAACCTTTCTCAGGTAACTACCACACAATACAGCAGAAAGCTGTTAGCTGGAAACTAACAGGCAACTGGCATTTAAAAAAAAAAAAAAAAAGAGAGAAACAAACAAAAAACCCCGCAACTCTTCAACAGAGGTAGGCCAAGCTCCCTTCCCATAGGCAGCTGGCAGGCAAGCCGGATGGGCACTGCTCAGGTTTTGCTCTAGCACATGACAGTGGTAACCCAGTTTCACCATGGTTAGAACCCATCTCCTCTTTTGCTCCCCTCCAGAAGCAATTTAGCAGATTGGGAACATTTGCTTTCGGTGGCTTGCAGGTCCAGGCCAGACAGCCACAAACCTTAAGGCCACAGGAAGCACAGGAATTTCTTTCCACCCCTCTTCCCCCTCTAACACTGTTTTTATTTCTCTTTCAGCTCTCCCTCTCTGAAAGCTGCACACCAATCAAACCAGAGCACAGACTGTGGTTTGCAGCCACACCTTAATAGCTGATTAATACAGAAGCAACGGAAAAAAGTTTTTGGCCACCAGTTGTGTCAGCATATACCTGATGGCTAACTGCAGCATCACCAATACAGCAGGGAAGAGGAAAAGAAGCCTCCCAAGATAGCCTAACAACTCTCACCACGCTTCCCCCATCTCCCAAGGTGTCCTGTGCTCCTCCAGCACAAGTAAGATCACTCACAGATAGCACAAACTCTTTTGGAGATTTTGCACTCTGAAATCCTGAGGAGTTCAGATGATCCAAACCAGAAGAGAGCTCACAGCAGATGCTTCTGCCTTGAATACACAAGGCTAGGCCTTCTACATGGAAAACAGTTGCTGTCAAATGGTGGTACTAAACAAGAGCTAGAGGTACCACAAACAATTAGAGAAGACATGTACTATAGGGACTTCTTGTTAGTGTTAAATTCTTGTGTAGAACACCCCTGTAGACCCTAACTTGGGACTGTGATCCTTCTGAGATCTCCAGCTTTTTCTCCTCCACTCAGCTAGATTTCTGTGCAGCTAGCCACCCAATGGATGCCATAAGACTTCTCCCCTGCAGCATCACACAACCTTGCTCACCTGCCGGATTCACAGCTGCAGTAGGCAGAGAGGGATGAAGGGAGTGTCATAGATCAGGAGCATGGGGGGTTCTGTTATGTTAGGAGAACACGAGGTAGAGCCAATTTGACTGCTGTGTTTGACCAAGTGACTTGCCAGACCTGCCCATTGTGCTAATTACAGGCCAGAATAGAGAAGATAAAGCCTTCATCCCCAAAACTTTCTAATTCCTATATAATGAGGGGAAAGAAAAGCTGGTCAGAAGAGGAAGAAACAGCAAAAGTATTAGAAGAAACACAACAGCCAACAAAATCTGCCAAGAGTGTCAGTTATGGACACTTCAAATTAATTGATCACTAAACTCAAGTATACGAGGTCTCAGCTTTTCAACTTCCACAGTTAACAGCTTCAGAGAGCACATGTTTTTCTGCCTGCCACAGTTACCTGTACTGCACAGCACAAAGGCACAGAGAGACAGACAAAATGCAGAGAGGAACAAGTTAACAAGTCAGAAGTAAGGCAACAGCCAAGAGAAAAACATCAAAGAGAAGTATATTAAAGGGAAGAACTGGAGACCATAAAATGAAAAAAAAAAAAAAAAGAAGGTGTAGGAGTTAGGCAGGATAGAGATGGTAACAAGACCCCCAGAAGGGAAAGACTGCAAAAAGCAATCTGGTATTAACAGTAACATTCAAGAAGTGTTGCTGCAGCTCCTCCAGGCAGGTTTCTGCTCAAGAGCTTATTACTTATCCTGAGCTCATTTGGTAGAAGTGAGGCAGAGTCACAGCCCCAGCACAGTTCTAGACAGCAAAGCAAATACAAATTCCTTCCAGAGGGCCACTAAATTTGCTAGAGGTATTTCTTTTTCTTCTTGATGAACTAGCAATGAGGCCAGAACCTACCCCCATAAAGTTAAAAATCTCCAGCAAACCCATGTCCCCCCCCTCAAACAGAGTGCCTCCCTGCAGAGGAGGGGAAGAACTGGACAAGGCATGCATTCATCCCAGCCTACTTTTAACCTGTTTTTCCTTGAAATGGAATGACCAGAATGAGGAGTTTGGTCATAGTCCAATCTATATTTTTTTTTTTTTTCAAAGCTAGTCACTAAAGCCAGTCTGTTCCAGACACCTTTCAAGCCTGGTATTATCAACAAAATATCATGCACCTAAGAGCTGAGGTACAGAGAAGCCAGGCTAGATGCCACCTCAGATTCAGAAGCTATATATACACATCACCCTGCATCCAAAATGAGAAGTGCAGAGATGCTTGCTGATACTGAAGGGTGTCCCTTGCACAGCACATTTAGCCCAGACAGGCCATATGCACAGGCATTCCTGCACTAGTGTGTAGGAGGGAAGAAGGCTCGCTACATACATCACTTCAGCTACCATCAGACTTCCCTCCTCCCAGCCAGGAGAGGCTGCAGATTGGATCTAAACAGAGCCAGAGGGCAGCTGAGCAGAGAAAGGTAGAGGGCAGCAGCAATTCAGACAGCTTCACAGTTTTGCTTCTATTTAATTGAACAGTGTCCTCATCTTTGATTGTCTGCTCTCTCTTCTCATGTGATCAATCTTTCTGGCCCTCCACCATCCCTGATACTGATAACTATTGTTCTAAAAAATTCCTCACAGCTGTGGTTTCAAGTAGTACTGCCCTCTCCACAGACCACCCTGAGATGGTACCCCTGGGAGCCAAGGTAGGTCATTACTCTGCATGCAGTACCTTTACAGCATGAGACCTTATTCTACAGTAACCAGACCATGCTGCTGTAATAAATATGACAAAGGTGGCTTGCGCTCTTGGTTTCAACAGTCCCTCCAGTATGGCTCTCAGATGCCAAACAGTGAACCCAGCAGCAGCAGAACAAGTACACACATTAAATCAGGAGAGCTCTCAATTGCCTGAGAACACCAACATACACCTGGAAAGGCACTGAGGTACTGTAGTCTGATGCTGCCCCAGAAATAACTCAAGAGATAATGGAATTTACCTGGATCATTGCAAGTTTTCCCACTGAAACATAACCTGGCCTGTGCAGATGCCAAGCATCATCTTTCCCTTACATGCATCTGAGACTTCTCTGTTCTGCTTCCAGTGCCCATGTGCTTCTGACGCTAAAAGAAGTTTACATACTTAATGTTGCAGTAGCTGCCAGAGGATGAAATAACACCCTAACAGTAGAATTACTACAAAGAACACATTGAAAATCCACAGAGAAGGCAAAGGTTGCTCAAGAGAGGTCAAAGTACCCTGGGATTGCCCATACCATTCAGGGACAATGCTAGAGAAGGTGAGCAATAAAAGCCCAGAGAGCACAGTATTACTTAAGAAAAACAAAACAAAAGCATACCCCCTCAAAAAAAAACCCAAGGAAAAACAAAAACTAAACCCAAGAAAACAGGATGCAGACATCTAGAATGGACAGAAATAGACTACTGTTTCAGAAAACATAGATAAAACAGTGTCAACTTTCACCAGAATGATATTTCAAGATTAAAAGAGGAAACATCACTTGGGTTGTCCTGACTATAATGTACCCTGGGTAAAAATACACAGCACAGCAGAAATGGTCAACAAGAGCTTGCTTTGGTTTCAAAGCTACCAACCATCACCCTAAAAAAATGCAGGATGGTGCCAGGCAAAGCAAGAGACAAATAAACCTGGTAACACCCACAGAAAGTTTATTCCCAGCTTTTCAAGATGGGAAGTAGGGGAGGCTCTTTTGGAGACTGAAGACAAACTTGTCATAACTTAACCCTCACTTTGAAGTTGATCAGAAAACTACATAGAGACAAAAAGTCTTGGGGGAAAGAGATGAAAGGAAATCATCATCATCATCACCACCTGCCTCCTGCCAAGAGACAAGCCCTACAGCACTGTACTCCCAGTCGCAGATCCAATATGTAGACTGTAAGTATCCATCAGGCACATACAATGAGCATGTCTAAAGCAGAAAACAGGCTACAGCACAGAGACAACTCAGTCCAGGACAGATCTGTAAGACCCTACAGCTTATTAGCCTAAGTACAGCAGCAGATTAACACAAATAGATTGGATGTAATAGCCTCAGGCCCAAGGCAGTCACAAATATCTCTGCACTGGGCTCTTCTGTATTTTGGGGTTTTAAGAGTAGCCCAATGAAACTAAACTCAGTTCTTTCTAACTGCTGACACACAAAAAAATATCCAATCTTCTGTCAAACAAGACTTAGTTAAATCTTGTTATAGATTGTGTCATGCTCCTTTCAACTATGGTCTCACGTCCATGATCTACATGTTTTGAGACAAGTAATGATGTCCTCCAGGGAGGCAATGAAAATAAAACATGGCTAAGCAGGGAGAAGAATTTTTAAATTAATGCACACCATTAACTAACACTGCTATTAAAAGGCATGGAAAAAAGAGAGGGAAGGAAATGAGTAAAAAAGGGGGTGATATTACTTATCCTCTTTTCAGAAAATAAGTGTTGATTTAATAAGAGCGGGTGGTGGAGCTCAGCCAGACAAGCCAGGGTGGTCCTTTAACTACGGGTGGACTGTATCAGCACAACAAGTACTATTTACCTAAAAGACTGAAAGTACTTACATTTAGGTATTTTTATAAAGCACAGCTAAGAATTATTTCTAAAATAATATTTTTCCCAAATTCAGTGATAACAGCACAGATTAGCAGAATCTAGCTGTACAGTACAGAAGCAGGCACAATATAAGCTGTAGGCTGAACCTTTCTTGAGCCAAGATAGCTCTGTCACTTTAGATTACCTCCAAATCCTGCCTTCCTAAATGCCTTTCTAAAAGTAGTCCTATTTCTCTAGTGTTTTTAAAATAAAGCATGTTGTAATTATGGTTACAGAAACAACATCTGTGATGGAAAGCATTAAGCTGGTCTAACCAGAGCATCACCAGGTAAACTGTGCTCTCACGCTCTGAACTACGTAACAACCTTCTTGCTTTCTGAGTTTAAGGTGATAACAAACCTTGTCTAATGTATCTCTGAGAACAGAAAGATACAGTTTTCAGAGAAGATCACTCAGGTAGAAAATACACCTCATTGACAAATAGAAAGGATCAACTTATTATGAGATAAACCCCACCCCTTTAATATATGCCCCTACCTGAGGTCGACAATGGCAGAGAGAAACTATCTAGTCAGGCAAACATGATAGCATTTACATCTTCTCATTGACCTCATCCCTTGAGCAGCCTCATCTTCCAGTGCACAGCAAAATTTCCCTAATAAACCTAGTCCATTGCTCTATCACTACTTTTCCCCAATACAAAGACTGAATCTTCAAGGATGACATATAAGCCTTTTACTGCATACCTTAGGAAGAAAAATACATTGACATGCTGTTCCCCTAGCATGGTTATTTCAGGGTGCAGGCTGTCATTTAAAACTTCCTCTGCAGTTTCAGGCCTCCTTTATACTCTGTTCCTTATTCTGTCCTAGACAGAGTATTGTTCTGCACTGTCAAACAGTACAGCCTAATGCAGTGAGAACAATAACAACAAAAGATTCAAACAACCAGGTAAGAACAGGGAACAAGAACTTGACAGAAGCAGCCAACTCCTGTGGGCAGCTGGTGAGTCATGGTTTTGCTGGTTCAGTTTCTCACTAATAATATGCTTGCACTGTACCATCAGAATAAGCAGTTTGAATGAATAAACATATCCAAATTCATGCTGGTTTCTGCAAGTCTATAAAAGCCAATAACATGGAAAAAGCAGCAAAGAAAGCATTGCTCATGCTCTCTTCCAGCAGAAATGATAAAGAATATGAACTGATAGCAAGGTCAAAACCATCAAAGAGGTAAGTAGCCACATCCACTGAAGCTATGGATGAGAATATCTCGGCATAGGATACTATGAGTGACAAAAATAAATGAGTTCAAAGAACAAACTGGAAGGATTCAAGAAAAAGAAGTCAGCTGAGGGCTGCTTAATACAAGGATGCTGCTTCTGCTTCAGTAAAGTCTGGAGCCACAGATGCCTGAAGGTAAAGAAGGTAATGAAGGGGATTTAATACTATACACACACCCCACTCTTCTTTTAGTCCCAAGACTTCTGTTCTCTGCCACTAATAGAAACAGGACCTGAGCTGGGCTCCTCGTCTGATTCAGGATGGCCATTCCACACACTGGGACCTGGGAACATTGCAGCAGGGCAAAGAAATTCAGATGCGTCTTTGACTGGATCCAGCTTCAAGTAACACTTATTGAAGTGGTGCTAGTGGTGGTGGTGCCAAAGGCGTCTTCTGGAGTAAAGGAACTCTTCATCGCAGCAAAACCAGTGGTGGCAAGTTCACAAATAGACAGTCTCCTGCTTTAAACTCCTTTTCACAGAATCATTAAGGTTGGAAGAGACCTCTAAGATCATCAAGTCCAACCATACCTATCACTAACATACCACTAAACCATGTCCCTAAGTAGAACACCTATACATTTCTTAAGCACCTCCAGGGATGGTGACTCCCCCACCTCCCTGGGCAGTCTGGGCCAAGACTTAACAACGCTTTCAGAGAAGAAATTCCTCCTGACATCTAATCTAAACCTCTCCTGGTGCAACTGGAGGCCATTGCCTCTTATCCTCTCATTGTTAATCCTGGAGAAGAGACCAAGCTTCACCTTGCTACCACCTCTTTTCAGGTAGTTGTAAAGAGAGATAAGGTCTCCCCTGAGCCTCCTCTTCTCCACACTAAACAACCCCAGTTCCCTCAGCCACTCCTCATAAGACTTATTTTCTAGGCCCCTCACTAGCCGCCTCATTGCCCTTCTCTGGACACAATCTATAATTATATCCAGTAGGAAACATGTCATGTCAAGGTGCTCCTACATCATGCAAATCACAGTGTAAAGAGCACTAACAGGTTCCCTGAGAGACAGGAAAAAAAACCAAAGGCTAATGTTACACTGTGCTAGGAACTTGCAGGGACACTGGTAGTAGATCAGACTTGATAAAAGCTACTTACATCATTCCACAAAGTGTGTCAAAAAGGCTAATGTATACTTTGACAGAAGGTCTGTGGACTATTGCATTGTTGGCCTTTCCCATGCTCATCAGACACTGTTGACACTAAGGCACTGACATCTTTGTCCTGAAGCTGCCCCCCTTCTGGTTGTTTTATAGCCCTTCTCCTGGCTCAGGACACCTAATTTGCAGAAAGATAACACCGAAATAAGTGGATAGCTTACTCTAGGTTTTGTATCCTGAACTTATTTTTAGGGGGTGAAAATAGACTAAGTAGGATCCTGCAGGGACACAGTAGGGCTCTGGCAGGACCATATCACCTTGCTTTACAGTTTTGATCATTTGGGGAACCACTGCCTGAGCCCCAACACTCTCCTAGGAGCTCTCCAACAGAACAGCCTCATAAGGTCAAACCATAAAATGTCCACCTAGCCCAGCACACTCTTCGTAACAAAGATCAGGAGGTAACACTGAGGGACTGAAATATCTTACCTTGTACTGATAATCCCCAGAACATATCTACAGTTTAGGAACCTTCCTAGGAAAAGGTGGCATCCTTGTGAAGTGGGTACCTTGGAGGAATTTTACTCTTTCAGAAGGCTCTGCAACTGAAGATCTTGCCCCAGCCTTCTTTGTGCCAGTGCTTAGCCAGCTGACCCTTCACCTCTCCTTCATCACAGCTACCATCTTGCTTTAGTACACTTGGAATAGGTTTGCCTGAGGCAGTAGGCCTGAACATTTAACAAAACATTTTGTACAGTTGGCCAGCACCTTGAGCACTATGTCCAGATTGAAGAAGTTTTAATGAGTGTTAATACACCTTTTGCCTCTTGAATACTGACGAGGGTAGGCTAAGCTTACAAAGCAAGCAGAACTAGCAAATCAAATCTGCCTACAGGCTTAAATATGCAGTAAATAGAACCATATATTTTTCATTCATAATTCCAGTTTCCAGGCTGACCCATTCTGCCTGTACTACTTGGAGCACTAGCACAAGATTGCAAGCACCAAGTTATCCAAAAAGAGCATGTGATGCTTATTTTGCTCTTAATTTTAAGCAGATTCTGAATAGATTTTGAGAGAACATTAGTCACTTGCCTTGATCCTGCACAAAACAACAGTTTCTTGGTGGAGAAACATGAATGGGGACAAGTTCTGCCAAAAGATACTCAAATTTGAAGGTACCATTAGATCAACAAGCAGGTACTGGCACAGAAACCCTAAAGTATTTGCCACAGCTTACACAGAAAAAATGGCCTGCTCTTCAGAAAATTACTCTATAATTGAAAAAGGAATACACTGCTTCTTAGAATGGTTGTGACTCATACAGGCTCCACTTTTGCATTAGGCTTATTATGCTAACCAATCCGTTAAAATATCCATTTGTTTTTAACAAATCTGGTTGTCCTTGATGTCACTTTTTATCAGTCTTTGATACCTGGGCTACATTAGTGAGTACACATGCAAGCACGTAACAGTTTTAAGAATCTCACTCACCCTGGGATCCTGATTAGTTTTGCAAAATAGATGTCCCTGACGCGCAAGAAAAGTCTGAGCAGGGCCTCACTTCAAGCAAAGTTACTCTGTTCATTTGAAGGTTGTTAAAATGCACAGACATGAAGATCCAAACCACCCACACTAGAGACTACTTAAATTGGTAGTTTAACTGACTACTTGCATAGCATCATCATTATTCACATCATGCATGTGGCTTGCTTCAGAATAGGCTTATCTTAAGCACCAGAATCACAATATCTTAAAAAAGGGAAAACATCCTACTAAACACATTTCTGTTTCTCATAACAGATGGCAATAAAAATTACAATATGACATATGAGTTGAACAAGTTTCTTCTTTAAGGAGTAGTAGTCAAGTGCATAATAGTAAACAGCATCCTGAACAGCAGTTTGTATCCATGCATCTTACTATATCTCCTCCTCTGTTCTGGAAATCCGTTTTGTTACTTAGCCCAAAGGCCTTTCTAAAGAAGAGATTTTTAAAAAATCCACAACAAAAAAATTAAAAAAACTCACAAGACCAAAGCCCAAACCCCTGCCCACAGCAGATTTTCAAACATGTGAAGAGTCAATACAGCACTCTAATGATTTTTTTTTTTAAGCAAACACATGTTCTGACTTGTATTGATATTACAGCAGTTGCAACACAGCTTCTAACACTGCAAACATCTAACAGCTACACTACTGTAGCCATAGCACAAATTCAGCAGCACCCTGTGAACCCAAATATATAATAATATATCTTACAATAAAGATCAGAGGAAGAAGGAGTTCTGAGATGTGGTAAACTGCTTCTCCAAAAAAACTATGCTTTTTAACTCAATGAAAGTAACCATTTCCCCTTCTCTCTCATGTTCCGGAAGTCCTTAAGGAGCTGCAATAATAAAAAGGTGAATTTATCAATTCTAGGCCAAAGCTTTCTGTTTCACTTTGGAATGAAATTTGTTTGTGGGTGTATCATGTTTAAATTGGTTTTGAGTTTTTAAAACATTTAATAAACAAGCAATGGCTTTTCTTTTTCTTAGGTATTTTATGTCCTAGAGTTCTTTAGCCTTCAACAATAACAAAACAGAAATGTTTTTTAAAAAAATCAAATAAAAAAAGGTTCGTTTTTTCTTTAAAAAACAGAAAAAAACCCAGCAAAAAACCCAAAATCAAACCAAAATCAATTTTACAAATGAACACAGACGATTCTTTTTAGCATTTAAATAGGTTGTCCAGGATTCCTTGGAAGGGTGACTACTAACCCACATCAAATTTAGGTAACTGTAATAATAACTTTAGAGACAGACAAAATTGAAAAAATAAATTATACTAAATTCACTTGTGGACAACTGAGTTCTGCATTTCTGGATTACACTTCCAATTTTTAGACCAGGAGTATGTTCTATTTAATAGTGTAGTATCAGAAAGCTGCTGAAGTTCTGCAGTTCACCTATGTGCACTCTAGGTTTCATGGGAAAAGAGTTTTTAGTTCTGAACTCAAGAATATTGTGACTGGGAAAGAAAACTCAATGTTCATTAGTTTAATGACATTCTGGAGCCAAATTTACTGTCAGCTGTTATGTAATCTTCTGTTTTGATTTCCCAAGGCAAGATGACATGTGCAGCCTGCCAAAGACAAACCTTCATATTACTTAACAGCTGGAATAATGTGTGCAATAGGGATTGAAGGCAAAAAGAGTAAATTAGCTTTTAAATGAAAAATAATGAAATAGAAGTTAACAATGGTCTCTGCTCGGCAGGAAAGTGTTGAGTCCTCCATGCTGAGTCACTGAAGAAAAGGTCAAGCAGAGCCCCCCCCCTCACCCTAGTGAGCACCAAGGAATTCTTGCGTTAATGTGAAATAAATCCAGTTGAACAAATCTTTACAAATTTTTACTACAAAAACACACAAAACCTAGAACCTGGTGCAAAACCAGCTGCTGGCAAGAGGCCCTTTGACACATTTATACTGGAAAATATTATTGGTGCCTCAAGACATTAAACTCAAACATGCCCTCATTTGTTTTACTATAAATTTGGGAATGACAGGATGCAAAACTCTGTCATCACACAAAAATTTGACTCTGATACTGCTTAGAGATTGTCAGGCTCACTTGGTGAAGCTAGACAACATTAAGAAAGATTATGAACATTGTTGACAAGAAGCGTATTTCTAGATACCTCAATTGTAAACTTCTAAATATTTTGCTCTTCATAAAAAGGAATCCTCATAAACCATCAAACCTTTAAAAGAACAATGAAGGCAGATGTGTGCATTTACTGTGGCAGTGCTGTACCTAATCCTTCTGCAAGTTCTTCTGATTACTCTGCCACTATTGCACTCCACTATCACTTCTAACTGGAAACATGTTGCAGATTGGTTTCTTCCGTTTGGAGTGACTTAAGATCAAAGTGAATAAACCCACTTAATTCTAGCTGTAATTTTTCAGAACACTAGAGACTCATTAACCAGCAGTGCAGTAATGAGCATTTGTGCCGTAACTTGTTGCCTAGGCAACAGAGGGCTGTATTTATCAAGCGTGAAATTAGCATTAGAAAGTAGCTCCTATGGAAATTAAGTAGAAGCTATTGTAGCACTGTAGCTTCCCACTGAAATTTCAACAGTTGTTGTGATGCCCTCCAAAAAGAAAGCAAATACTTGTGAGGAGGGATCTTTGTTGCAGAGGTGAGTCAGCAGTACTCTCATTAAAGTACTTAGTCATAGCAGTGTAAATTCAGCAAGAGAAATTAATTGGTAATTCTGTAAGACTATATCATAGCTTAAATAATAAGTGAGAGTCAAACTGAAGGTCTGGAAGAGAAGGGCAGGAAGGGGACTCAGTTTCTGTATATTAGGACAATCTTCATACTTGTTTTTTCTTCTTAATCTTCCCAAACACATACTCCTAGCTGAGGTTCAACACATACTTAGCTTGAATGTGTATCTGCAGGTAGTCTAGCAGGAGGATTAAAGTGTTTCAGCTAATTAGACAGCAACGCTTTTAGTTCTTTTCCAACAGGGAAGCTTTGTGAACTTCCATAGCAGAAGCCTTGGACATGAAAACTGTTTCTCCATCAAAACAGAAGAAATGACTGAACCTGCCCTGTTTAATTTCATGGTTTGTCCTTGGCTCACCTCCAAAAAACTCAATGAAAAGCTCACATCAACTGTAAAATTAAAGACCTCTCAATTTCATCTCATTTTCATTGTCCCTTGAAAGTTAATGTCATATGCTTAATTCAAGACACAGACACAAAAAGCTCTTACCTCTTTGTGAGCCTTTCATAGAGGACCTGCTTCTAAACCCTTCAACTTTTTCTAAGCATTCCTAGCTTCAACACTGTACCTTTCCTGATACTAGATGACTTCGGGTCCTGCTCCTCTTCAATGGCTAAACTACTTGCCTGTTCAGATTTGTGCTGCTGCCTGGACAAACACACCATCAGACTATAGAAACTAATGGGGTTAGATAGGAGAGGGGAAGAACAAACACTAGTGACTTTAAGGTCTTGGCAGAAGAGTTAACTTTGCCAAGCTAGACCTGCTAGCTTGATAAGATTAAAGAACAACCCATGAACAAAACTCATTAGAACATACTGGCTTCACTGAGAGCACTCCATAGCCCCATAAGCATCTTCTCATTACTAATCTGCTTGCAAAAAACCCCAAAATTTACACAAAAGCCTCATAACCCCAAATATACAAATCCACCAGCAAAATAACACACAAGAACACAGTCCATAAAGCTGCACAAGTAGGCTTTCAAAGTACCACATAAATCTGACAATAATTTGAAAGTCTCTGCATATGCAATCGGATATCATTGTGGACCAATACACCCCAACAGTCCTAGATGTTTCTAGATGAAAACACATTGCATTGAATTCTACTCCTCCTTTCAAGGGTAATATATTATAGTTGTGGTTGTCTCTCTACAGCCAAGAGCCAGAATCATATACAGTGGTAGGAGTAAGAATTTCACTTTTTGCCACCAGGTCTGAACTGGATTAGCAGATAAACATCTACATTAAATGTCTTTAGGAAAGCTATGTTTGGTTTTAGTAAGACTTAATATCCTAAGGTGAAATTGAACAAAAAAAAAAAATTAAACCTACAATATAACTGAAGTTCAGGTAAGAGGGTTTGCTTGTTTGACAAAAAGGGGTTAACGGGGACTTCTCATATGTAAACCAGAAATTATTAAAACTGGCTTTAAGTCATAGCAAACATTTGTGCTTCTTGCAAACAATTATGATCACATCCATAGCCATGTAAGTGGAATGCTGGTGCAGATGGGACCCCAAAGACCAGAGCTGAGAAAGTTACGATGCATGCTACACTAACAGAGTTGTGGTGACACAAGCAATGAACTACAAGCAAGGTAGGTGCACATTCACAGTTCATGAACTGCTCTGCTGTAACTGCCTATATGGAAACTCTTACCTCGCAATATACACAAGGCAGCCAGACCCACTTCTGCTAAAGGGTCAAGCTCTGTTGCAATTAGCATGTTATTTATCCACTACACTAGCTGCCTGTGTAGACCTGCCACATAGAAACAAAAGCCAATGTTGCTCTTAGCGTAACAGCTCAGGGTAGCAAATATTGTAACATAAACAAGATTAAAAAAAAAAACTTCATCCTGTCTAACGACAGTTTGGCTTCAGTTAGAGCTGTGTCGGATATTCCTTTTCTAAAGCAGGTAACAACAAAACTAACACTTTTCCATAGACCTTCTCATTTCAGGAAATGCCAACAGATGAAGCAGTTGCAGACAGGTTGCACAGGTGGCATGCACAGAGGACAAGAGAAGTGACATGACAGCATGGTGATTAAGGCAGGTTAAAGGTGCATCAGAACAGAGAGGAAGCAACTACTACTGCTCAAGTTGTGGATTCTTATTTAATTGCTACGTTCTCCTCTAGATAGGCAGCAGTAACGAGCAAAACACTGCCCTTCTCCACTTGCACTGCTATCACAGCCTTACTTAAACACATAACATCACTAAAATTTTAAATCACAGTAACAGAGCAAAGTTACGCCTACAGCTTCAACTTAGGCAGAGCTGAGTGGTTTCTCTGCAGAAATAGCTCTAAGAGGTATGATTAAAGATTCCTCAACTCAGTGCCTCTTCTCTCCCTAGGGCCAATGGCAGATGCCCAGTGAACAAGAACACACAGTGAGCACTCAGCAGCCTTCCCAAGGATGCTCCTCCAGCCCTCAGCAGCTCAGTTCATAGGCCAAGATATCTGGCTATTTATAGAATAATCCAGCCCACAAAATTTCTGCTATTCCATTTTGCAGTGTACTGCAAGCGGTAAAAGCAAATGCAGGTTTGAAATGTATGTTGTAGGCTAGCCACTGGCCAACACAGGTTAAACATTTCCATATAAAATGGTCATATTTAGACAAGGTTAAAAAAGTTTAGCAAAAATTGGAAGCGAGACTTATAACAATTTCATTCAGTAAGAGCAATGACCACATCCATAAAGACTACCAAGAAGCATAATGACAAATGCAAACAAGGATCACTCCAAAAATACTTCACCAGGATTTACTCAGCAGAGATAACATCTTTTTTTTTTGTTTTAAATTACATGGTTTTGTGATCCATTTTCATTGGACTCCTTTCTCTTTATCACAGTAGTTATGCACAAGTTTTACAACGAAAATACTCCCTAGCAACACCATACTGAGAAGGCTTTATTTGATTCTGAGACCAAACCAGAATCTCATTATCTGAAAAGACATCAGTAAAACCTAACAGGTGTTAAATAGATTTCTGTTTTGATAATTTCTTCATTATCAACAATATCACTCTTTGAAATCAATTAGAGAAATTTTCATTACATAAAGCAAAACCTATTCTCTGCTGGTCTTGGGCTCCATCACATTGTGAAGAACTATTAATCTAACTGCCTGCAAGTAAGCTTATTGCTATTCTTGATGTTGTGTTCAGGAAATGTTAACTTAAAAAGGAAAGAAACCTAGTTTTAATTTAAAATAACTGTTGACCATCTATACCCAAATTAAATGTGGCAGATACTTTCTACCATCAAGAACTCTCCATCAGTTTGCTTCCTGGTGCATGCAAAACTGTTGAACCAGACCCACTTCACACAACCACCTTGCAAGATGCCATTCAAGTAACAGTCAAGACTTAGATGTGCTTAGATTATGAGATATTTGAAGCCGCAACACTGCTGAGAAGTGCTGGTGGACTAGGGGACAGGAAGGTAAGTATAAGTATTGCCTGATGGCAGGAGGAAACGCTAGAAGCAAAACCATGTTCCAGGTAATTGCCTTCCTTATTTAGGTCAGAGGAATCATCTCAGTCACATATTGTAACCCTGCTATTTTTGTAGGCACCAGCTTTCACACTGAGCAAAGACACCACGCTTCCTGAGTTTTGTTTTTTTAAAAATAATCCTCAAGAAGACACTGATGCCAATTCCAACACTTAGAGCTTTACACAGGTCAGGCCATCTGTTTCTTAACTTGGAAGAGGAGAGAAGACTGGATAAAAACACCTTCCCCTATCCCTTTATATAAATCTAAAGCAAAGACCTTGCAATAAAAACCAAATTATCTAACATAGATCTTCTGTGTTTCCTCCAATATCCCACTACAAAACACATTTAAAGAAAGAAAATTAGCAATAATTAAAGTGCCTCAAAAATTAACCCAGAAAAATTACCTCTCAAAAGCCAACTTATGAATCAGTGTTTATTCCCTCTACAAAATAAGTTTGTCAAGGTTGCAGTGGGTTTTTTTATGGTTAGATAAGTACTGGGAGAGTTATTCATTAAAAAAAATAAAAAATAAAAATCAAAAGAACAGTAAATGGAGGGGAGGACGGAACCTCTTGGGGGCAAAAAAAAGCAAGCCTAGCACCACCAGTTTGTCACCTTGTGTCCCTCAAAACCTAAGCCTAGCACAGTTTCTCATGGACTGCACATGAAGCAAGGTCTAAACAGGAAGATACAGCTTTTCTCACGGAAGGACAGCTAGCAAAGGGCAGTACTATTCTTCCTCAAACGGCAGCTCTTTTTGTCAGACATCAACAGTTCAATACATGCATTAAAATAGCTCTTGCTTTCTCACAATTCATGACCAGATAATTATAAAAAGCAGCTACCCTGTTTGAGTTGTTTGTTACAGTTTTTTTAAACTCCCCCTTTCATTGATGAACTCAGTGGTCAAGAGCTATTCATCTCTCACAGAGACCATTTGACAGCAGAAATCCAGATAATACTATCATCTCCACTAGCTCTCAGAGACCTGGCCATCCACTCTATCTTGCTCAATCTCAACAGCCACAAGAGGCTGTTAGGAGCCTTCCAAGACTCCTAGTATATAAATCCTGTTTCTTTGAGCAGTGAGGAAGTTCATCCCATATTAAAAACTAAGCTCCACTGAATAAAAAGAAAGATTTGTCATCAACTTTAATAGGAAGAGAACTTAATTTGATTTCTTAGTCAGCTACTGTTGCTTGCAGAAAATCAGGAAGACAACACTGGAAATAAAGCCAGCACCAGAAACGCTGAGCTGGTAAGACTGTCCTGTGTGAACACTTTCTTGCCCCTCAACCACACCAGAAGAGTCAGGTCAAAAAAAGTAAGTGTATTTATAAGATGATGTTAAAAGTAGGCCCTGTGGAAAAGCAGGCTCTCAACATCCTTGGTTCAACCCATTCAAACCATCGTATTCAAACCAGACTGCTTAGAAAACAACTGAGCAGGTCGTTTTTCTCACAGTTTTACAGACTGCTATGCAGAAACTCAATAGCATCTAGGAGGTTAAAAACATGTTTTCCATACACTTCTCTGCAACAACAACGAGGGCAGTGCAGAGCTAACCCACAGCTGAACAAAACAGTCATATCTGCAAACGTGCACATTCTTGGCTATAGCTGTTTACAGGTTTGTGATTCATAATTAATACCCCCAATGAAAACAACTACTTGTGTCTGAAAGCCCTAAAGCCACAACGAGCTAATTACTAATAAAAGCTCTACAGTCTCAGTTAAGCTGTGGGAATGTAACCAGGCACAGTAAATAATGCAATGGTGAGCTAAGCTTAAACACTCCGGGTACTTTTTGATAAACCAGCTACAGTTCTGCCCCTTCCCTTCCCCCATAAAAATAAAGCATCTTGCTCCCCAATACAATGCATTAGAAGGAAGATTAAAGGCAGCCCAAGCAGGAAAAACAAAACACAGAACAACCCCACACTGAGGTTTCTCACCAAGACAGTGGGGAGCTTCAGTGCAGCCATCACCTGCAGTCAGGCATGCAGCAGCAAGCTCAGCAAGCACTGTCACTAACCAGAAACACATCAACACGCTTCCCTCACCACAATACACCAGACAGGACACATCAAGATGTGATTATATCCTTGATCAGAAGAAGAGCAGGACATATACTTGATCTAAATGTTGCTTTTTCTTGGAAGAACTGACAAGCTTGTTTGAGAATTACAGATTTTTCTGTTTGTTCTAAAGAACCATTAAGTTCATTTTCCACTGACAGAAAGCCCTTCTTGTAGTACCAGAAGGGTAACAAAAACTCTCCCAGGTGTATTTTTACCTCAGTTTTTCTCACACATCTCAAGTTTCTCACAGTGCAAGCAGAAAATACCTTTAATTTTCTAAAATGAAACCTTGCTCAAATGGCTTTTTAGGTTTTGGGCTTTTTTTTTTTTTTTTTTAAGTACCACCAACATTGTTCTTTAATGACTAACCAGCTAGAACTTTTAATTGTCTGAGACTCCTCTTTAAGGGATGTGACAAATTTAGAAACTGCAGGTATGTGCTGCAGGTTTAGCTGCTGTCTCTACACTACGAAAGTCTCCTCCTCTAAGGCTGGGATTGGGACAAATAAGCCAACCAGCTCTGTGGTGTGCCTTGCTGGAAGCTCAGCACAAATAACCAGAACTTAATTCGGTTTCTAAAGATCTGTATGGATAAAAGTTTCAACATAACGTTTCTACAGATTAATAACTGCTGTCTTCATGTTAATGGGCAGTCAATCTACAAAGAGAATATACAGCATCTCCCACTTGGACTCTTAAGCAATTTTGGTACCAAGAGAAGTCAATGGGATCACACACTCATCTATAGGGATACCAAAGTACCAAATCATGAGTGACTGTCAGAGTCAGGACACACTTCACTGACCACACACTCTGGCAGTAGTGCTCTGCTTAATGCAGTCACCAATTAGCAGTTAAGTCAGACATCCTCTCACCCATCATGAGGTGATTATTACTTCATACCAACAGCAACTGTGTCAATTAATGATGAGGCTGACTAGAAGTATTTGTTCTGAAATTAGGAATTACAAGGTCAGAACAATGTTCTATTAGCATCAAATCTCAGAGGTCATCTTTATATCCCTGATGGCTTGTGTAAGACCATTGCCAAACGGGAAAGCAACAGTGCTCCTAAGGGGTGCAACGCTGAGTGTTGGGGGGAGGGGGGGGCGGGACACAACAAAAAGGGCTTGGGAAATAACATCAACCATAACTCTTTGCAAAATTCAAACGATTAACAAGACCAAGCTGCTATGTTTGGATATACAACAGGAACAACAGACCAAATACAAGTAGTGAATGTTCATAAAGCTACTTCTGTAAAAGCAGGTTCTTCAGCACAATGCAGGTTAAATGACTCTAATAAAACCCCCTCTTTAGAAGAATAGTAATTTCTGACATTTAAAAAGTTAATCTTGTCCAGTGAAACATCAGGACTTCCTTTATTTTTGTTTTCTTTTAATCAATAACCATTGCTTTAAGTGTTGATGATCTGGATGAAGGGATCGAGTCTACCATCAGTAAATTTGCGGATGACACCAAGTTGGGAGGGAGTGTCCATCTCCTGGAAGGAAGGAAGGCACTGCAGAGAGACCTGGACAGGCTAGGTGAATGGGCAGTGACCAATGGCATGAAATTCAACCAGGCCAAGTGCAGGGTCTTACACTTTGGCCACAACAACCCCATGCAGCGCTACAGGCTGGGAGATGAGTGGCTGGAGAGTNATGGTTTAGATGTTGTGGTGTATTGGGTCATAGGCTGGACTTGATCCTGGGGGTCTTTTCCAGCCTTGGTGATTCTGTGTTTCAGAACATAACACACACTCTACTGTTTTGTGAGTCGGGCTGTCAAAAAGGCATAATTTTGGACAATCCAACAGAAATTGTCACCACAGCAATTTCAGTTATGACTAAAAGGCCTCCTAGCACAACAGGCTATGACTGTGACCAGATCTAATACTCTACCAGAGGAGGAATTTGTGACAATAGAGGGAAAAGAGCAGGTAGAACCTCTTATCAAAGACATGGTACTCCTATGTTCCCTCCTGAGGAAGGCTTAACATTTAAACGTCCACACAAGCCTCTTGCTTATTATCTACTAAAATAAAGTCATAAGAATTTCATAAGTGTAAAATTAGCAACCCCTTTTCAGCAAATAAGGATGACCACAGCAGAAGGCAACAGATAATTTTGACACAGCTCCCACGCCAATTGCATTTGGAACCAAAACCAGTCCAGAAGCATGAGGGTGGAGATTCATCACTTCTTTTCTCTTGTGCACAATCTTAAAATGAGTATTGATTTTGCCTTCAAGTTAGTCTGAATTTTTGTCTATCTCCAGGCTTCTAAGCAAGAGGACAAAACAGCTGGTCCCCTAACTGCTAGAAATACTACTTTGCTATGGGACATGCTTCTGACACCTCAGATTTTCAGATCTGTTGGAAAAGGTGAGGAGATTTGCTGTAGTTGTGTCTAGAAAGGCATGAAATATGCTTTCTTATTTGATGTGGGATATCAAAACAGGGTTAATTTGTAAGTTGCCCTAACAGAATACAACCACAGTCCAGTCCTAAATACAAGCACATGTGCATGACTGACATAACTCCCTCCAAGTACTTTGAAGGAGCAGAAAATGGAAACAGAGAAAGTCCCTTATTCCAAAGTGCTGTAAACAGATGCAAGTCTTAATTCTTCAGTGCTTTTCCCTTCCTCAGTACTAACCTACCCACTGAAGTATCACAGCAACTTGGAAGAGCTGCTGGAGGCAAGCCATTAAATCATTTGGAGAACATCCTAACAAGTGAAGTACACAAGGTTTCATCCCCCTCCACCTTCCTACTCAATACAAGTTTGCAGGCAGTATTTCACCGTGCAACAAAGTCATAGGGAAGCCAAAAGAAATCTTACACGATAAAGAGAAGGAATAAATAGTTAAAGAGGTCAGTTTTCTCTGCTTATCCCTTTATCTATAGTCAAGTTGTATGTTAAGGAGATGCATGCTTAACCTACAAAGTTGACTGCAAGATCTTTTCCATTCTGAAATGGATGTACTCCTTAACATCATAGATACTATGCAGACGCCATCACTTAAGACAGCATTGTTTTAGTGTCCTTGAAGTCACTTCTTGCTTTGCTTGCAGGAAATCATGTGAAGTCTAACAAATTGGTGACAGTGCTATGAATCTAATACTGCTCTTGTGTAACACAACGGAGATGAGACAAATCAACAAAAATCCTTCATTATTCTGAAGTATATTCAATTCCAGTTAGAGTTTATCTTTCCTCAGCTCAGATTCACTAGTGAGCAAATTTTATAATAGGAATAGTTAGTGGTTGATAAGTTATTTAAAGGCTGCCTAAGGAGCTCAGTGTATTTGGCTAGGAAAAAAAAAAAGTTTGGAAACTGCTTGGCAGAGGCTTGATTTTGGAAAACACGCACAAAAAATTAAGATGTAAGTTGCATGCTGTACTTCATTCTGAGGGGAAAAAAAGAATAAAAACTAGTTACTACTTTGCATTAGTTTTAGGATGAAAAGGGGGTTGACTGACTATAAAACCTAGAGCAGAAAGATACTTCAGACACCTTTTGTTAAAGACAAAGTCCAAGCAAGAGCATCTTCTTTGTTCCTATGGGAAGTCTGACTGGCTATGCAAGTCTCAGGACAGGATTAAGCCCCATCATTTCCATGGAGGGGCAGATTATTTGCACATGCAATTCCATGAAAATCCTAGAGCATATGATGGTCTCCTCCTACCCTGCTCCAAATTTAGTGCATGCCTTCATTACTGAATCAATGCATGCAATTTACAGCACAGCATCTGTATATTCTCCTGGTAATTTTCCCCATCCTCAATAAAATGATGTCTTCCAACTAATCCCAAAGCTCCTGCAACTTGCCTTTTTTTGCCTCCCTCAATACTCCATCCTGTTCCCAGGATTAAAGGTGGATTTACACCTTCAATATTTATTAACATTGCTAATTAAACTTACCTAAGACACTGGCAAGGCTCCAAGACAAGCAATTGGACCCAAACTCTGAATTACTGTTTTAAGTGGAATATATTTGTGTTTATTTATAGCCACTATATATCAATTTTATCTGATTTATAGACATCATATCTGAGTATCTTTGTGGAACTCAGAGTCAGCATCTATGTTATCAGCTTTGAACTTGCAAAATAAGGACAGTTGGGTCAGTAGGGTCAATACTTGCAAAGCAGATTGGCAAGATGCTTGCTTTCTAGCACAGTAGCATTTTAATAGGTGTGATTCTTTATTACTTTAGCCAAGGCACCCACAATCTTACACCATTTTACAGACACCAAAGAATTTCTGACAGTGACCAGTCAGAGAATGGTTGCCTCAAAGGAACAGGATTCCAAGTATTCGCCATCACAGTGGGGCAAGTGTCTTTTTCCACATCAGCAGCTTTTCCCTCAAGTTCAAAGTAATTTCTAAACACTTCTCACATCGACTGCTGTGAAAGAGGCAAGCTATATGTCAGGCTTTCATTTTGCCTCTCAGTTTAAGTCATATGAGAAACTCCTTCTACTGTACAGGATGCAGGCATGCAAAACACTTTCACCCTCAGTTAGACCCTGCAGAGGTCAGTTTCTAAGGAAGCAGTGTTAACTAGTATCCTTATCACAATCATACACAGAACACAATAACCTGAAGCTCTGGAAAAATTCCAAATACTATGAGACGATCTTGCAAATAGGAAAAAAAAACAACAAAAAAACCCCCAACAAGACAGAAGGCTATCCCCCTTACAGTGACAGATGCTGTAGAACCACTGTCACTTCAATGGACTGCTTGCATGTACTTCAAAAAGGTTTGTCTTGATGTCAGTTTTTGTCACCTCTGCCAAGCAAAATCCTGAAGCTTGAACTTCTACTATTTTGATCAGACCCACATGCTGGGGGAACATGGGATCATGTGTAGAGACTGCTGCTGGGAAAGGGACAACTGAATGCCAATGGCTTGGAGGAAAAGGTAAAATGGTTATCCCTCACAACAGACTTTAAACCAAGATTAAAGTACACTCCACAGGATAATTTCAGGTAAGCATCCCTAGGTGGTCAGCTAGGCACATAAACCAAGGAATATAATACATCTAATACAGAAGTAGCTTTCAACAGAGCTTGAGAGGAATGAATTTAAGAGCACATCTGTTCAAAATAGAGAGACTGCAGTTCTGTGAGACATGCACCTCTTTCAATTTCAGGTACAACAGTACCATGGCAAAAGCATCAGGCAGTCTCAGGGCAGAAGAGTTACTCAAGACTAGCCTGTGGGGATCACCAGAAAGAAGAATGAAGTCATGCAAGGCCAGAACTGCTTAGATCTCTCCATAGTGAAGAGGAAAGGTGTGTCAATACAACCTGACAACTAGAGACAGTTGACAAGAACAAACAATACAAGAATGGACACTGGATCTCCAGGGACTGCCAGGAGAAGACAGTTACATTTAGCCCAATAGACTCCAGACTACACCCAGGTCAGTGCTCTCTCACAGGAGCTGAGGAGGGTTCAGATACCAAGATAATCTCACTACTGCCTTAAAAGGAATGGAATTAATGACTACCAGTGTGAAGACCATAGCTTTGTGAAAGGTCAAACACATGCTTCCTGCCAAGCAATGGACTGTGTCCTCTAGGTGACATCAACAGCATCAAATAAAGCTTCCCACTAGTCTTTCTCCACTGTAACAAGCCCCAGTTCCCACGGGATTCTCAACTCAAAGACACAAAATAATATAAAAGATGACATCTCCCACCTACCCTGGAAGATCAGCTAAACTTATCCTAGCCATCAACATGAAACAAGAAGAGGACTCTCTCCTTACAGTGTTGCTGTAGGATGCCATCCTTCCAGCAATCCTAGAAGGATTACTTCCTTCTCAGCAATACAAGAAGGAACCATTGGTGTACAGTTTCTCTAAATCCTCAATAGTCCTCTGCACTGCTGAGATCACATAGTTAAAATAAAGCACACACTAAAGGAGAAGAAGAGGCCTTAAATCATATTTCTTCTCTATACCAGCCCAAGAAAAGTTTTGTTTGGGTTTTGTGCTTAATTTTCCTGCCACATTATGGTAACCAACTAAACTCACTGCAGTTGCTCAACCTGCAGGAGGGGAGCTGTGACCACGACCAACTTAAGGACATCCTTGACCTCCAGGACTGTTTGCCAGAGCACTGTATCCTTTTGCATTGTGGCTTTGGATGCTTACCCAATATGTGCTTATTGAGAAGAAAAGTTTTGCTTAGCAAGCAAAGCACCTATACAAAAGTATCTTGAAGGACAACAAATGAGTTGGATTTCTGCCTGAGCCAGCAAGTGCTTCTGCAAGCCATGGTCCCTGCAGACTCTGGCTCTGAACTAAGAAGAGCTGCAGAGAACAGACATGGATGCCTGTGAGTGCCACATCCCACACTGGACACTGGCAGCTCTTAGAAAGGACAGCTTGAATGGGCATTAAAAGTAAACAGAAGTCCAATGCATGATTTAAAAAATATCAGCACAGCTGTCACTTTAACAGGTGAGATCCTGACCCAGCAGTCTGCCTGCTAAATAAGACAGGTGGAGATACTGTGCCAGTTTCTGTGCTCGCTTCTTAACTGGTCTTAGAAAGAGGCAAGGAAGTGAATTAGATGAGAACCTTATTCCAAGAGTCTCTTAACGCTGCTTAAAAAAAAGAGGAAAAATCACAGAAACACTTTCAGACATCTCGAGGAACTCCCATCTGACTCAAAATCTTCTAGTATGAATTACCCAACTGGATTGATTACAGTCAACTTTTAACAGGGTTTGGCAGAATTGTGAAAGACAGTGGATTAGATCTCCTAGGTTAAATGCTGTGTTCAATTTGGCATTACAACCGCATTTCCAGACATGTAAACTATACAAAAAAAGAACAGCCAGGCATGCATGAACCTTCCTTATGTATTTTCACTGACCTTCTCAAAATTGTGACATTTGTGGTCTGGTAAGTTACAGCAAGCCATGAACACATATGGTTCTTTGGCAAGCCTAGACAACTGCATGGAGCTTTGCACAACTGGACACCCAGCTCTCTCAAAAGAAATCTGAACACATTTAAACACTTTTCCCATTTGACAACCCACATGTCACCTGGCAGGTGAAGGTCACACAGTCCTGCTGCTGAAGCAGGCATTATGCAAGGGTGTATTGAGAGCTGCTGAGTGTTGCGCAGGTGGCATCCTACAGCAAGACCGATGAATACTTGCTTCTAGCCTGGTGAAGAAGCAAAGCAAGATCATGATTGCTCAGAGTAACAGTTTTGGTGGGGGACTATCTTCAGTTTAAAGAAACCAAATAATTCCCATTCTTGCTTTTATATTTTTTATAAACACAAAGAATTTAAAGTCAGAATAGATATAAAGTACCTTAGGTATCAGAACTGAAAGAAGCACTAAGCTGAGAGTATCTCTGTGAAGGAGCTGAAACAGAATCAATAAATAACTCATCCAAGTATCAAATCTAGCCACTTATCTTCAAAATCCACATTTTCAGTAGCTGCACCATTCTCTGGCCTGTAAAAACACACAGGTTCCCCAGGACAACAGGTTCTGTCTATTTTAGATAATGGCCTTATCAAAGTAGATTGTGCCTACATCCTCATAGGATATCGCCTGATCTCTTCCACTGAACATTCTCCAGAAGAATTCTGTCACCCAGTAGTAAAATGGATGCTTTTTGTATAGTTGAAACTCTGAAGTCCAGAGGCCCCATTCTGGTAAATACCTGAAGAAACAGGAAAAAGCCTCTGCAGACTGGCAAGAAGGGAACACAGCTAACAAAATTCACTGGCATCAATGGGGTAGCAGAAAGTGATTCCGCACTTCTGCCTCATTGTACTGCAAATTCTTTTCATCAAATAAATCCAGAGTGCAAGCATAGATGACAGACTGCAAGAGAGAAGGCAGGCCTGAAAGGAAGTGCATCCAGAGGAACATTATGCTATCTCTGACTACCAAGCCTGAGTTTCCTTTATCTTCCATAGAGACTGTCTACCTTCCCCTCCTATGTAGCTATGCAAGGATGGAAAATATTGGATGCATCGCTGTAATTAGAAAGCATGTGATAGAGTTCTCTCAACCATGACTGGTCTGTGGAAACACATATGGCAGATCTTCAACACAAACTAGCTACTCAAAAAAGGCATACCAGTAGAGAATGACGTACTCAATTCCTTCCTTACCCTCCAGAAAGGCTCAGTATAAGTCTTACCAACATACCTCAATAAGACACAAACCAACTGCAGTGATCTCTCAATCTCATCTCCTCTCCACTATCAGGATTCAAAATGATTTTGATTCAGGAAATGTCATTTGTAACAAACTGTAGAAGTCATTCTAACTCAATCACACAGCTACAATACCAGCCTTTTTAAGGAGTAAGGCATGAAAATACATCAAGTACATACTCTCAAAATGCCTCCAAGAGCTTCTGTTCACAAGCAACCAGAAGCACAGCATCTAAATAATTTGTATAAGTCCTCTATCACTGTGCAAACAAACCTAACTATCTTAGTTTCAGCTGTGTGCAGCAATGTGTCTGTATTCCAGATACCGGAACAATGAAGAAGAATCAGCCTTGAACCAAAGCTGTTTCTTTCATCAGTTTCTAATTAATGACTACAGATAAAACAGATAGAGCACAGCTTTTATCTTCACACTGGGTTGGTTCCCCTCTGGGGAAGGCAACACCACCACCACCACCAAAAAAATTAACTTAGATAAGCTAACTGAACAGACACAATACTGGGAAATACACTAGGATATTGTTCCACTAGGGGTCTTCCAAACAGATTAGAAGGACCAAGCACCACCAAAGCAGGTCAGAACACCATCAGCCTAACATAGACAATACACACATGCACTTGTCTTCTGCTCATGAATTAGTGACTCCATAGCCCTTTTCAGCAGTTATGCTGGCTTCAGACACCTCAAAAAAATTTGACAATAATTTGGGAAAGTGGAAGTTCTTTTAAATGGTCTTTATGTTAAGCCAAGCCACATGACTGATGTCTCAAGTTTTCAATTTAGTGGAGGTAGCAGAGCTTGTCCTTTCTGCATCACTGGCTGTTGCTCTTTTCACCACAAAGGGATCACTAAATATAGTTGATGTAGATCAATAATTCTTTAACATCTCTCCACCTCATGCTCAGGTATGTTTTCATTTTCATCTGCGAAAAAGTCAATATGAAACCTGATGCACCAAGAAAACCAGATGATGTCTGACCCACTCCCTTAGTCTAGGAAGAAAGCTGTGTGACTATCAGCTGAAATGCTATCACTTAATGCTTTTAGCAAGCCTACTATCTAAAGACCAATCAAAGCAGACTTCAAAAGATGGATTCTTTCTAAAACGAGTCAAGTTCTGACTCCTGCATGATTCACTTTACAACTCTCCAGTAGGTATGATTATATCACAACATACAGCGTAAGTATAACACATCAGATTCTGGTCCTGAAGTCCAGTTGGTTTTAACTTCTTTGTTAAGTGTGCATCATTTGCACTGAAGCCTTCACAGAATCTCCCAGTCTTCTTTGAAGCTGAGCTTCATCTGAGAATCAGCAGCATCCTGCAGCCTAACAGGTCCAGAGAGTGAGCATGGGTTAAGCACAGCTTAACCACAAGTCTATTTTGTGCTTGCAGCTTGCTACCTGGTCTGCCTTCAGCTGAAGGCCTGGTTTCAAATGTACATCAAAGCCAAGACTGGTTGTTTGACCCTTCAAAACCTTTGCCTTTGTCTATTGTTTCCTATACCATTTTCAGTTTCGTAATGCCTTAAAATGTGTTACTTTAAGATACCAACATCTGTGATACCCTTTGTTGCAATTTCAATACTACAAATCAGACATTTGCCGGCATAAACAGTGGCTTTATGACCATCTATAGAAGTTACTGGTAATTAGGAACTTTTACGAGCATTTAACTAATCAAACTGCAGCTTTTAGCTGCTGCCTTCTCATGACCCAAAGTTTTGTGCAATAATACTCTTGATTATGCTTTTTTTTTTTCTGAGAACAGGACATTTCTGTAACTTTGTGCTGGGGTCAAACTGTTGTGCACCACAAGTAAAGCAAAAATATGTTTGTAAGGAGGATTTCATGTTTCATCCTTTTTAAAATGCAGTAGCAGGGCTATTTTGGGACAGAAGGAGGGACAGAAAAAACAAAGCCAAAATACTTTAAAAAACCAAAACAAACAAAAACAGAGTTACACAGGTAGGCAGCCATACTCCATACTCTTATTACCTGTTTACAACTCTCAGAGGCTCTTATTAGATTGCACTACTCTTCCTACAACACAAAATTTGACAAATTAAGATGATTTGTATCTCTAATATCCTATGGTAAGACTTCCAAAGGCAAAATTATTTAAACCATTAGTGGAGAGGGGGAGTGAAAGGAAAGAAAAAAGCCCATTAACCTCAGTGCATAATTTATCTATCCTGAACCTCCATAGTACAGGGTACTGACTATTCTGGCATGTTATCTCCCAAGAGGAAAAGCAATGGGAGGAAAATTGATTCACACTGTCATGCATGATGAAGCAACTGCTCATCTCAGGCAGTCACTTTTTATTATCCCCTAGCGAAGTGTAACATTGCATTTTCATCATGAAGAAAACTTTCATGCTCTACTTTAAAGAGACCAGAGATCATAATCATATGTTTGTCTTCAAATTAAGCCACAAAAACACAATGTAGAAGGCAAAGAAAGCATTTTGGAAAACTATAAGCATCTTCTCTGATGCAAGTCAGATTGTANCAGGGGCCACAGGAGACCCCAAGTGATTTTTCAGACTGTGCCTGAGAAATGTTTCAGGGTCAGTGATGTCTAACATTCTTTGCATTCGAAGAAGGCAAAGTAAGGACAATCCAGTCCTCAGAGGGATTCTTCTTCTGTGGCTATGTACAAGACCAGGATCTGGGCTAACACCACTCCACAAAATATCTTAGTAGCAAATTCAGTTTAAGATGCACTCCTCACTTCAAAGTCCATCTGAATCACATACCTAAAGATTCTGTGTATTTGGAGCAAAGTAACATTTCAGAGAGCTTCCTTCCTCCCCTTCTTTACTCATCCTATGGCAAACTGTCTCGTTTATTCCTTTTACATCAACGTAAGTGCTTTACCATAAGCAGCAGACAGGATCACATCACAAGCCTTCCACTAGGCAATGCAGAGATGCAGTTCAGTAAAATCTGTCAGAGTATGCCAGCCACTGTAAAGCATAGCAGGTGCAACCATCGGCTATCACCTTTTGCATGAGGCAAGAGATCAGGGAATTGTCTCATGCCTTCCTAACATGAAACATGCACAAAGAAACACGCAAGATTAAGTCCACTAAGACCTTAGAGGTGTCCAAACCTTAAGTCACAAGTTTTTTCTCATAAGCTTACGGAGGATGCAGACAATCAAGGTTACATTACAAGGTAAGAACAACCTCATCCCTCCTCTCCAAGAGCCCAACTCTCAGAACACACTCTAGTAATGCTGAGAAGAGCCTGGGCTATGCCCTTGTCTTTCACACACCCAGTATTCCTCCTAGGGAAGTCAAACCTACAGCAAAATTTGGTGGCAAGATGACTGGAAGCCCAGAATGACAGAGCAGTTTAGAGATGCAGAACTAAAATGCTGCCTGTAGAGGCACTGAGAGGTCTTGTCCCCACAAAGACAGTCCCCCCACACTGCAAGATGTTCACAAGTCAAAAAGCTTTAGCAATAATTGCAGGTTTTATGTAAGTCTAGGCGGTTTTAACGTAAGTTA
Organism: Bucco capensis; assembly: GCA_013396975.1. Lineage (NCBI taxonomy): Eukaryota > Metazoa > Chordata > Aves > Piciformes > Bucconidae > Bucco > Bucco capensis. The sequence continues at coordinate 59,946 of VWZO01016707.1, read as the reverse complement.
ATTGTGGAAGAAATAATTCTTCTTAAAGGGAAGACTTTTATAGATACCATCTTCCTAAGTCTAAAGGATTCCTGACTGTTTACTTATTTCAGTTGTGGAATAATACTGACATAGTATCTGGTTTACTTAGTTTTACAAGATATTTGTCTGTTGAGAGAGTAATAGCATTCTTCCATGAACAGCTAGTTTAAGAGAAACAAGATTTCTATGCACAGCTTTTAGAATTCGCCCATTCAAGGTACTATTTGTCCAAAAGAGAAAGAGGAGGAAAAAAGGGAAAAGAAATATTTAGACTGTCTCCTTTGACTTAAGCAAGGCTAAAGACAAGCTTTCTTTTCATTCTCTTTGACTGTTTAACTTATTGAAAGGCTATGCTGACCTCTGTCCTCCTACATTAAAATATATGCATCTTTTTGACATCTAAAACCCCCAAATTCTTACGAACTGTTTAAGTGCAGTGCCTTTGCTTATAAAAATACTTTTCACTACATACAACCCACCTATGCCTCTCCTAAGTCTCAAAATATCGTCCTCTCTGAAGAAAATGGTGTGTTACTATGGCAGATGTGATGTGGCTATAGGCAAGAGGGAAAGCATTTCAGATTGAGGCAGGAAAACCAAGTAAATTTTCTCAGAATGTTAGAAAAGAGACCTAGTTTTTCAAGTACCACAGAGTCTAAAAATCAGTAGAATGGCAATAATACGATTCCATATAATGCTAGTCAAAGTAGTGAACTTTCTCCAAATAGGACCTTAAAAATTCTGCTTAAGGACTAATCTTACTGAAGACTTCCTGGCTTAGTCACACGGAAGGGAAAACTAGTCCCCACTTTGAAAGGTTTCTAATTTCTCATATCCCTTTTCTTGCTTCCAAATGGGAACAGATTACACTGCTCTAGCCCAACATCTACATCTTTGCAACCCACCACTGCCTCAATACTAATCTGGGAGGTGAAAACATATAGCCAAATGCATTCATTGCTGATTCAGCCTGTGGCTTTTCCCTGCCCCTTCTAGGGCATATCCACCATCCAGCCCAACAAGAGCTGATGCATCTCCCCAAAAACTACAGGGGCAGGGCCCAAGCTCCAATGTCTAAAGCCTTTGCTGCCACTGAAATGCTGTACAAAGATAATCTCCAGAAGCAGTGAAGTAGCCTAACAGTTGCAGCATGATGATTGCCTGATCAGATAGGTTCACCTCTATCAGAGCCACACACAAACAGCAGCCCTGCTTCTAGCAAAACTCTGACCAGCAGACTAATGTTTCCCTTCATTTTAGACAAAGCAAATAAACATATGCCATTTTTAAAAAGATCTTTCCTTCAGCAAAGCCCGAGGAAAATATTTAGGCATCCGCCTGCACAAATACACAGTGTGTGCAGCACTAGCAATGGTGTATATGGCCCCAGAAGAGCACAGAAACACAAGCGAATACGTAGAAACCTTCCCAAACCAACTGTTATGAACTGTTTGCTGACACAGGCACACACAACTCTGCACCCTCAGTTCAGTGGCAGATCTCTCTCCTGCAGCACCCTGAACACACCACAGGGCACATAAGTATGAAGAAGCCCAGAGCTTTGCTGACTGCTGGAAAGACCTCAGGGGAAGGAAGGAAGACAAGAGGACATTGAGCTGGCACTGATCCCCAATGCCTTCTGGAGGCTACAAAGAAAGCATCAATTCCCCTACAATATGGGGCATTCTTAAAAGTGTTAAGCCTTGAAAGTAGGCACAGTCTGAAAGTCACTTGGGGTCTTCTGTGGCCCCTGGTGCCATAACTGTGCCAACAGCAGAGGGAGCATTAAACTCATTGCCCACGGGAAAGTGTGGGGAGTGATACCCATGTTCCTATAATCCTTGTATGGGTAGGATGAGTTCATTAGCCTTCTGGCAGTAATCCTAGGAGAAGGACAACTCTGATTCCAAACCCAGGCAGATGGAGCTCGTTTAGCCCTGTAAGGCCTTCCATCTAAGAGGTTAAACCTCTGTCCTAAGGACTTCACTGCCAGCGTCTAAGCTTGCTAGGCCCTGACAGATGAACCTTAGGACTAAAGGGTGGGTCCAGCTCTGTGCATGCTGTGTCTCACCTAAAAAAAAATCCATTGCGCAGGCTCGAGGGTGCTATCTGCTATCCTCTTTTCATCAGTGTGCTTGTAAAAGGAGCTGATAAGGAGCGTGGATGGAGCTCTCCCTGGATCTTCGTTCGCAAAGCCTAGCCACGTAAGCCTTGAAATGACAACCAGTCCTACCCCACTGCAGTACCTAGCTATCTGCAAAGAAAAACCTGAGTGAGAACTGCCCTGGGAAGCAGTAGAGTCATGCTGAGGTGAACCACTGATGCAGCAGCCTCGCAGAGCGAGCTGGGGCTCAACCAACCACAGAAGCAGCTCCGGCCCATTTTAACTGAACATCCAGACTAATAGAGAGTCATAAGGGTAAAGAAAGGGTACAGTCCAAAGAAGTACTGACTTGGCCCTGCTGCTGATGCAAAAAGCTAAGGCAAGGAGCACTTGTGACATGCTCACCTGATTTTCATATTTTGGGACCTCTAGAAGGTCTCTGCTCTGCCTAAACCCTCTCACCTCTAAGTTTTCAATACCCTAATGAACCAGTCCACCCGGAGTTAGCAAAGCCTTTGACCAGTTTAGAGACAGTCTTGGCTGTTACACCTTCTCATTCCAGAATATTTCCATGACATTATTCAGTTATTTCTGCTCCTAACCATGAACAAAAATATAGGGCTGATCTCACTAAAATCTCCCAGAGCCTTTGATGTAATTTTAGTATATTACCACACTTCTGTTCCTACAGCTCTCTTGCACTGAAATGACACAGTTTTCCAACAGCTTTACCCAAACCAGCCTCTAACACAGGTTGGCATGATTCAGCTTCTTCCTCTGCACAACTTGGCTAATACAGACAGCAAAGCAAGGTAATTTTTTTTTAATGCTGTAATTCTCAACAGTCTTCTCTGCTTAATATTCAGTATTTCCTCTAATGGGGAGTGAGAGCTGCAGATGCTTTACCCAATAGGTGGCTATGCAAGAGCTAAAACCCTGCTGCTGAACTGCTCTTTGCTAGCTTCTTCCAATGCTCTTCTTCTGTATGCCTTCTCACACCCCCTGCAACTTTAAGCAGCATCATAGTCACTCCCTTCTCTCAGGGAGGAAATGTGCCACAGTGTCAAGGGTTAGTGCTGGGCCAACCACTAATCCAGTGACAGATATTCTCTATTAATATTCTCTATTAAGAGAGAGAGAGAGAGAGAGACTTGTGGATAGGGAATGAAATTTAAACTACTTCAATGAAAATAATAACATGAAAATTAAGTGTATATATATATACACACACACACACACACACAAAACCAATACCACAACCAAACCCCCTTGATAGCAACTACATCAACCACTGATGCTGTAGCAGGAAGACTTTAGCAGCAGCAAAGACTCAGACCAGGAACTCTTGAATTGAGATGGAAGGCAGAACAGACAGAATCCTGCAGCAGCAGAGCTGGGCTTCTGATCCTCACAAGGCTCAGGTGCTCAACCTCCAGGAAGGATGAAGATCCAAACCTCTCCTTATGTGTACTGGCTGTTAATTAGATGCTAAATAGCTGAATTATGCACCTGTTCTGCTTGGGTCTTAGGACTTATGTAAGAGACCCTAAGGCCCAATCTTGATGTCAAAGTTTCAAGGACTGAGTATGATGTATACAGCATGGAATACCTTATTTTGACTCAAACTGGGACACACAGCTAAGTAAAAATAGCCGTGTTATTAGCCATTTAAAAGCAACTCTTTAGGGACTAATCATCTCCAGTAATTTCACTTGAAGTCAAATACCACACTGAAAAAACACCACTGCTCTTGGGCATGTGTACTCAGTCACGTTCAGTATTCTGCTCTGAACACTACAAAACCCAATATGGCAATACTCTTTAAAATACCCACAACTTCTGCCAAAAGAAAACACAGCATTGGGATTTAACAGCTCTGAAAATGCAGTTCTCACTCATCTCTTATAAAACATTTATCTTAAAAAATAGGATCGACCTTAAAAATAAAGATACTTTACAGGTGATACCTAGACCATCCTATATCTGAATAGGACTTTAAGGTGAAAACCACACCCAAGGTTAACACACAAAATACAGTTTTGGGATATGAAAGACTAATTTAAAAACTAATAAAAAACCTACTGGAAAAATATCATTAGAGTAACAACATTTTTAGGAAAAACACAAGCAAAACAGAAAAAGCTGACTTGTAGGCTAGCTAGCAAAGTCTCTCATTGCAGCACTACCCAGAAAGGAGGTGAGTGGGGGAGCACATTTACAGAACTAGATTGTTTGACAGGCTGAAATCATCACAACTTACATCTTCTCCTGTTACAAGGATACAAGAGAGAAACGTTACGTTTGTCCAGTTCACTTGACATCACATCTCACCAGTCAGTTCCACAGTTGTCACTGTGGGACATAACGTCCTTTTAATTCCACTCTATGGCTTGGCAGTGGCCTGTTTAGTTACTGCAGCAAGGAGACTCTGCAATAACAAGACACTACCTCAATTTCCTTTTCCACAAGAAAAGCAATCAATATTTTACAATGAAAATTCTTGGCTTCTAGTCCTATAGCTTTGTACAGTTGATCTTTGCAGCAATTCACGTACCAATGCTGTTTCTGATCTCCAGCCCACGTGAAGGGCAGCTAAGTGTTATTTATTCCACATTTTTCAAGGAATTTGGGATTATTTACTTGGATTTCCATTCTATGATGAGAAGCCATAAATCCTCCAAACTGTCCAGACATAAAATGATTCTAGCCCTGAGGAATCGTAACCACATCCTCCTTTTTGGGGGTCTGTTAAGTTTAGGTAGAACAGTTTTATAGACACAAGTACTCCAAACAAAATCCCAACTGTGCAATAAGCATTACAGGACATGAAGTGAGATAGTGGGAAGCCAATGCCCTGGGACAGACAGACTGCAGGGTCCAAGCACCAAATGGGGTCGTAAGTACAACCCCTAACAGCCAGAAGAACAACTCCTCCACATGAGGATTTCACATTCTGATGCAAAGACCTTCTTGCTCTACAGAAGGAACCCAATGTCACAGCTATAGCAGTTGTGGGTGTGAGAGAAGAACTGACTACATGCATACGTGGAAGAGGAATCACTTAACCAACAAATCCTTATAAATCTATTAAATATACCTCAGCCTTGTTATCGACACAATCACATTCATACTACCAAGGATGCAGCAGTGTAGCATCATGCATGCCATACTCTAAACACAGTCAAGGTTGTTTTGATCCACAACTATTCAGAGACTAATACTTTACTAATGTTGTTTTAGAGCATTGCTTTAGTTCAAGTCACCTGTGTCTTCTCTACACACCCCTCACAGAGGGCTCAAAGTCTGAGGGGACTCACAATTTTTATTGGTAAGATCATTCTTTTGCTGGCTGAGCTCATGCCAGATCTCTAAATTGAGCAAACTGAAATGTTATGAAAACTTTGTCCATCTAACTGGATTTACACCAGAACATACAAATATCATCCCTTATTCTGCACCACCTCAGCCCGATATGAAACATTAGCAAGTGTCTGATGCCAAGAACTTAAAAGGTCACCAATTAGAGAATCACAGAATCATTTGGGTTGGAAGGGACCTCTGGAGGTTATCTAGTCAAATCCCCTGCAGTGGGCAGGGACATCCCCAACTAGATCAGGTTGCCCAGAGCCATGGCAAGCCCCTCCTTGAATGTCTCCAGGGATGGGGCCTCAACCACCTCCCTGGGCAACCTGTTCCAATGTTCCACCACACTCGTGGTAAGGAACTTTTTCCCAATATCAAGTCTAAATCTACTAATTCNCCAAGTCCTTCTGGAAGACATCCTGCCCCTCCAACTTATCAACAGCACCCCATAGCTTTGTGTCATCTGCAGACTTGCTGATGGTGCACTCAATGCTGCTGTCGATATCATTTATAATTACTTGCTCTGCATTTAAAAGGACCTAAAAAATGTCACAGATTATTGCTATGCCTTCCCCACACAGCCTGGTAATGCAGTGAATTTTAGCCTTGACACAAGATTTCAGAAGCTTTTTTTTGGTTGCTGCTGCTGTTCTTAGACAAAGTGTTCTTCAAGCAGAGATCATGCAACCTGAAGAAAATTGAGCCAGAGGGTCTTCAGACTCAAAGCACTGTTTGCCCTCACCTGTGAACCAAGTCCTTTGGCTAAATCTCCAGGCCTTCACAAATTCATTCTTAAAATTGTGACAGTTAATTCCTCATAACTTTTTTTTTTAAATAAAAAAATTATGGAAAAGAAATTTGTGCAAACAGCATGCATCAAACAAAGTACCATTTGCAGTTCTCAGCCTTTTCAGCCAGCTCAAAAAGGTTCAGTAGGCTTTCTCTGGAGCCACACTTTCAAAGTTTTCTCAGGCTTTAGCCTTCTTTCCTGCCATGCTCTCCACCTTACCTCTCTGATGCTTTTCTGCTCAGATTCAGAGAAAAATACTCAAAAAACCCTCCCCAAAATATCTACATGTTGCAAGCCTGGACATGAAGTTGTATAGTGGAATCTGGCCACTGTCAGGCAAATGTTTAAAGGAACTGGATTCTTACATTTTAATTCAAGACCAAACTGTCTCACTTCTATCACTCACCCCCTCAGCCTACAATGCTCCTACAAGGCAGGTCAATCAGGTCTGTATACAAAACTTTGTCAGCAAGAAGTTTTCTTCAGCAGCACTAAGGAGAAAGAGCTGCAAACAGGTCACATTTCCTGGGCTGCCTGCTCTTCATAGGGGGACAAGCAGGCAAGGAGACATATCAGTGAAACTGGGCCACAGAAGCAAAAGTGAGTAGTTAAGCAGTTAGGCAGGACCCAAGGGCTGGAGGGCAAGAGCTCATTAACAACTCTGATAACGATCCTCAAAGGTGCAGAATGAGAACAAGTTATTACTTCCTACCTGCATTATTCCAAATCTCCCACACCCAAGGAACTGATTAACTCCTACTTGCAAAGGCAAAAATCCCCACAAGGCAGTGAATGAGCTGGGGGAAGCACAAGTGAGGAAAAAAAAACCCAGACAGCTAGAGCTAAGTGGCCAACATGTGGCTGAGATGAAGGTAGAAATTTAATTTTGCTTCCATGGATTTTAATAGCAGCAAGAGCCAGGGCTTACTCAACCGGGATTCCTAAAAATAGCACTTGCCTAAGTAACCACACAGGACCACATGGGGCTCTATTTTCCTTAACTAGCTTTTGATCTAATGGAATTCTTCAGTTAAGTAAAAGAAGAAACAGGGTCTTTGTGGTGAAGGTACATGACCAGAGGTTAGAAGAACTGGCTTCTCCACCACCTTACTACAGAATTGTTTAGACTTTCATGCAAAACAACATAGCTCTTAAAACAGCCTTCCACCTCAGACCAAAACCTGTGACTGCACATAAAAGCTGAAACAGCTGTGCCAGCTTTGCTCCTTCCAGCAAGCAATCAAGCAGTGCAGCCAGAGCTCCAATGTGAGCTACAAGCTCTATCCGGAAGTCATTAATGGACCCAAATAATTAGACTGGTTGCATTCCACACTGTCATAAGCTACACTGGTTGCAACACAGCTGATGTTTAGTGCCTCTCTGTGTATTGCATTTATGCTTTTGCACTGTGCTGTATCACTGATCTCTGCACTTCACTTGCCTTACATACGAATTTAAAATAAACCTTCTTATATACATAAATGCAGTTCATTAAGTACTTATAAGACATTTGTCTATCATCCAAAGATGCTCAAATAGCACAGCAAACCAAGGAAGCTATTGCACCAAATGCAAGAAAGTAGAATGATAGGTCAGCAAGGCTGGAAAGCGCAAGAGCAGAGCGGAAGCGACACATGCTGGTATTTCAAACAGTCAACAAGCAAGTAACCTGGTAAAACCTCTGAGACCTTGACCAGGATAGACAAGCTCTGCCCTGCCAGAACCGGCTGCTTTCCTGAGTTTGCAGAACTCACACAGGAGTTTGTTTCCCACACCCAGGACAGGGCTCAGAAGGGCTCCCAGCTGAGATGCTTCCTTCCCACCCTGTAACCTGCCAGCCAAGCTTAACACGTTCCCCAAAAGCTCCCTTCCACCCTCTGCAGCCACAGCCAAAGCTGATGCAGCAGAGGGGTCAGGAACTGGGATTCCTCACAAAAGCAGGTTTAAGCAGAAGAGACTGGATAGCAAGACACAAGCTGGAATGGACTGTAACAGTAAGTTAACCTCATCTTAGGCTGATAGGAAAAGTGAGACAAGCCTAGGACAAAAGGAGGAGACATTTCAGCAGCCACACTGCAGAGAAAGTACATAACACACCTGACAATACATTTAAACAATGTAAAACATCCTTTCCAATGCCTGCAGCAAGTCAGCTCCTATCCTAAAGATCTAAAGCACTTGGGCCCACAAGCACTTGCCAAGTTGTCAACAGGCCTTTGATATCGAAAAGCTTTGAAACCCCTGCCTTAAAACCCAACAGTTGTTTCTCCACCCATATTTGAAATGCAAGATGCCTGAAAGCTATAGAACTATTTTAACACCGAACATGCAGGACTCCACACCACAGAGCAGACACATTCGCTGGGAACTGCAGTTGGAAAACTAACAAGTCCCCTACTGCTATAATAACCATAACTGTGTAAAGGAAGATGTGCCAGGGATCACAGGAAGCTCAAGCCTTCCAGCACTTTCTGTGATCTTCATGGAGAGACCGGACCAAGGAGCACCTCATTTAAACTCACATTAAACGCCAGGATAGCAAGGCATGCAGAACAGGGAGGGTAAATTGCCACCTTTTTTCTTTTTAAAAAAAAAAGGAAGTTGTACACCAAATTGGGGCCTTATAGGTGTTTTTTGTTTTTCCTCCCCCCTCAAACAAAAGTTAGTAAAAAGTTACTTCCCCACATGTCAACAGAAAACCCATGCACCGCTCCCTGCAATTCAAACACTACAACTAGGGGAGGGATGCTTCATGCATTTTTCACCTAGATGTAAATCCATTCTCTATTTTAGTTCTATTTCTACACTACATCCCTAGATCCTAGATAAAGTCCTGTGGGACAGGGCTCTAGAAGGTAAGGGGGCCCAAGCAGGCTGGCTAGTATTCAAACGCCTGCTCCTCCAGGCTCAAGATCAGTGCATCCCAAAGAGTAGGAAATCTAGTAAGAGAGTCAGGAGACCTGCATGGTTGAGTAGGGAACTACTGGATAAGCTTAGGCATAAGAAGGAAATATATAGTACATGGAAGAACAGGAAAGCCACTTGGGAAGAATATAGGGAGGTTGTCAGAGGGTGTAGGGAGGTGACAAGGAGAGCTAGGGCCTCCTTAGAATTTAACCTGGCAAGAGAGGTCAAGGATAACAAGAAGAGATTTTTCAAGCTGTGGCTAGGCTTCACGAACGAAGATCCAGGGAGGGCTCCATCCATGCTCCACACCAGCACCTTTTCCAAGCGTGCTGATAGAAAGAGGATAGC
>VWZO01016707.1:1290-49882 GCA_013396975.1 Bucco capensis | reverse complement strand
CAGTGCTGGGTCCAGTACTGTTCAATATATTCATCAATGATCTGGATGAAGGGGTAGAGTATACCCTCAGCAAGTTTGCAGATGATACCAAGCTTGGAGGAGTAGCTGGCACACCAGAAGGCTGTGCTGCCATCCAGCATGATCTGGACAGACTAGAGAGATGGGCAGGGAGAAACTTAATGCAATTTAACAAGGGAAAATGTAAAACACTGCATCTGGGAAAGAACAACCCCATGCATCAGTACAAGCTACTAACTGATCTGTTGGAAAACAGCCCTGGGGAAAAAGATCTAGGAGTCCTGGTGGATAGGAGAATGACCACGAGCCAGCAATGTGCCCTTGTGGCCAAGAGGGCCAATGGCATCCTGGAATGCATTAAGAGGAAAGTGGCCAGCAGATCCAGAGAGGTTATTCTCCCCCTCTACTCTGCCCTGGTGAGGCCCCACCTGGAATACTGTGTCCAGTTCTGGGCCCCCCAGCTCCAGAAGGATAGGGAGCTGCTTGCAGGGTCACCAAGATTATTAAAGGATTGGAGCATCTGCCTTATGAGGACAGGCTGAGAGAGCTGAGTCTCTTCAGCCTGGAGAAGAGGAGACTGAGAGGGGACCTCATTAGTGTTTACAAATATGTTAAGAGCGAGTGTTGGGAGGAGGGAGCCAGGCTCTTCTCAATGTCATCCAATGTTAGGACAAGAGGAAATGGGAGTAAGTTGGATCACAGGTGGTTTATTATTAATATGAGGAAAAACTTCTTTACAGTGAGGGTGACGGTGCACTGGAAGAGGCTGCCCAGGAGGGCTGTGGAGTCTCCTTCTCTGGAGACATTCAAGAGCTGCCTGGACACCTTCCTGTGTGACCTCGTCTAGGTGATCCTGCTCTGGCAGGGGGGTTGGACTAGATGATCTTTCTAGGTCCCTTCCAACCCCTAATCTATACTGTGATGATCTTCTACATAACCCAGGAAGACTCCACAGCACCTGAGACCAGTGCCACAATCCACCAGCTCCTACCAGGATGGAGCCCCAAGGCTCCAGCACTCAAATTAACAGCCACAGACTGAAGTCATGATTTCATTCCACACACACCAAAACTATTCACCAACTGCTTAAAATACCCTTCTCCATAGACACATACAAATCCACTGCAGCACACGTTTCAGTATGAGTCTAGTCTGTGCCCCGTTGGCACAGTAATTTAGGAGCTGTAAAACATTAAGGCTGGTCTAATCCAGACTTTCACAAGCTTTATATTTCATACTGATGTTATCAGTTAGTAAATTATACACACCGCAAGCAAAATAATTTTTTAATATGCTTGTCCTATATATGTTCCTCAGAACTGAGTGTTCTGGATACATTAATTATTTTCTGTCAGTAATCTTTCAAATTAAGATCTGCTCCTTCCTTTCTTCCTTATTTTTTTAGGATGTTACACAAAATTTAGTGCTGACATGTTCCAACATGGACCAGAGGAATGATCAGTAGAGATTAAAGCATGCCATGCATCAGCCAACTTTTCCAACAACTAACAAAGGAAATGCAAAGCATCTTAAAAGGGCAGGTTTTACAAAGGTGGCAGCTCTGTTATGATGATTGGTCCCAAGATCATCACCATTTCTTGTCAGTTGTCAGAATGGGTTTACGGTTGCACTGAAAAGAATGGCAAAGACATCTCCAAACACACAAAAGAAGAGCCTCTAAATGCCATCTCTAGATTTTGTTAATTCAGCTACAAGCAAGACCAATTACTTCTTGTACAGTTATCTTTAATGTCCTCTAAATAGTACTACAGGAGCTCTATTTCATGTTATTCAAGGACAGTATCACTAATAAAACTAACAAGGGCAAAGTCAGTGATGCTCTTATGAATTGCCTGCATCAACATAAACATCCTAGCTTTCTGCAGTCTTTATGCATAGGCACTTGTCAAGGACTCCAAGAGCTCAATTGGTCATAAACATCTTGGTATAGAGTGTGCCATTCTAAGAGACAGGCACCTATTGCACAACTCCACATGAATAGTAAGTGAACAATCTGCTCAATCCACATAGTAGCTAGTGGTATGTTTTGTTTTTAAATAAAGATGTTACTGATTATACATCAGCAAAAAGTCAAGTTGCAAGGCATTCACTAGTATGCTCTCATTTTCCCACCAGCAACAGGATTCTCAGATCCAAGTTTTATTGCTCAATAGCCACAGCTTCTGCCAAAAATCACAAGGAAGTCATGGGGAGGGGATGGCAAATATGAAATGGGACAACAGCTGTCAAGGTAATTTGATAGCAGCGATGGCTTCTTGAAACAGTGGACACTCTTGAAAATGTGAGCCAAGGCCTCCAGGCATCCACAGAAAAGCCAAGTAAGATAAAGAGCTCAGTGAGAGAGCTCATACAGATGTCTGAGACAGAAGAAAGAACAAAGCCAAGGCCATTTAACTTCTAAGAACTTCAGTTTTCCAAACAAAAAATTCAGAGCAAGTGTCCAAATGAACCCTCCCAGCCATGAAGACAAACCATCTTTTGTTTGAAAAAATGTTTGCAAGTTTTCCCAGTACCCTTTCCAAAAACATCTCAAAACTACAATACCCAAACAGAAAACAGGAGTGAACAATGAGTTGTCAGATTAAAAGACCAAGTCAATAAACTTCTATAGGTTCAAATCTAGCTCAATTTTCACTACCAAGCAGTTACCTGCATTATGAAGCTCACATAAATTAAACTTATGACTACAGGTCAATTCCTAATAGCCCAATATCCAAAGTCAAGTTTCCTTGCTGTGTCCATAACACAAAAAATATCCAAAGGAACTAGTTATCACTGGAAAACCTGACAATTTCCATACTTTTAGTTTAACTGCTCTGCTAAATGAAGCATCACTTCAGCAATGAGTCATATCCTTTGGTGGAACAGTAAGAAGAAAGCTGATTTGCCTGTGTCTGTGGCACCTGTTTTAGTAACAATTTGATCATTGAGACGCACCAAAACCACAGGGAAGTACAAACAGCAAGTCAGGAACATGTTAGCTGTGACAAGAACAAGAGGTCAGAGACTTCAGTGAATATTCTCATCAGTAGGTTTTACTCTTTTGACTTTTTCCTCCTATTTTTCTATGATAGTTTTAATTTTCTGAATTTTATGCTTTAACCTTCTCCTATGCACTGAACAAGTGCAGTTCTCTCACTTTCCAACTCTTTCCAGAGCTTCTGGATTGTCCCTGACTACCCAAATACTCGGGCTTGTCTCAGCAATTTCATAGAGTTTGCATCAGCTGGAAGAAGAAAAAATTGCTCATCACTTTGTTTAGTATTATTGTCACCTACTACAGACATGCTATATACCAAGAAACATAATCACTGCCAAGATGCATCTATGTGTACGTAGATAAACTTTCTCAATGCTGAAGTCAGCACTTTGAAAGACTAATGCAGTCAGTCACTTAGGTTAAAAACATCTTATTCTGATATGGAAAACAAAAAACACATGACAATTCTTTGCAAATTTAGTATCAGATTTTAAACTACACTACAAATCTAGTTTAACATTCAATTTCTCTAATAAGACCTTCAAACACTGTACTCAAGCACCTTCTCTATAGCGAGGAGTCACTGGCTTGTTCAGTCCTGGCTGCAGATTTCCCTGCAAGCATGGCTGCTCCCTTACCTGACCCTAGAGGGACAATATATCACTATTTTTTAAGTACTTACTAAAACCCCTCGCCCAGCACAGGAGCTTTTGCCTTAAGCGCTGGTCCTGCAGAGAGAACATCAGACCTGGCAAGAGGAGAGTGGCTTCTGCAGGCCACCTGACCCTCACACGTGCAGATAAAGAGAAACCTCAGAATGACTGCCTCAAAGCCAAACAGGTTTAACAACCCTTTACCATCTCTGAAGCAGAAGACTATTTGCTTGGTATGTCACAGGTAAAAATGTGCATGGGTTGGGGCAAGGGTAATGAGACATCTACACAATGTGACTTCAAAAGGTTAACAACTCAAAGGTTGTGACACTCCCATCTCTTCCTTGCGCAGCCTTCAAAGGCTGCCCTACCTAGCCCTATGATCACTCAGTGTGTCTCCCTGTTCAAACACAAAGGGATTAAAAATTAAAGTATTTTTCTCTGAAACTAGAAATCTATTTCTGTCACTTATAGTAGCAGCTTTTCCAATTATATTTCTGAATTCACACTTCAATGGAGGACACTCACCTCTCCTTTTAGTCAGTCAAAGGAAGAAGGATGAACTAGTCCCTGTTCACTCCTTCCCTGCACAAGCCTAACTCCCAGGAGAGGGATGAAAAAATGTATCATATCTGCACTGTTCCAGTCACATCCATTTTCTGAATGGGATAAGCAGCAAAATTCTCAGCTCTTCCATCCTGCTCCTATTTCCTATGTCAAAGAAAGCAGTGAAGAACCAGGATAGAGTTAGATCAATACGATCACAACCACAGCAAAACTTTCATGCTAGCACAACACAATTACAGTTTCAACACTGAGCTTCTGCAGTAACAGACACTTTAATCAGACATCAGTCATTAATGTAAGTACGAAGAGACAGTGATATCAACAGGATATACGTTCTTTCAGTTCTATGTCAGAGGCAAGTCTAGCCTAGACCTTGATGTGCACATGGGCCCAACACAGTCATCAGAATAGTGGCAGAATCCAGTCTCTGCCAATACACTCAGAGAAAGCAGGACAGAGCAAGTGGCATACCGAGGAGGTAGCCTGTACCACCCAAGAGCAGGGCTGGACTATCAAAAGGATAGATCATAACTGCTGAAAGATAGCAGATTGGTGGGATACTATTTCCCTGTATCACAACACACACATAGAGTAAGAGAAAAAGCTCAACTAAGCCATCCTTTTCATCCCAAATTTCACAGGCTTGGATCTACAAGACTGCATTCCTCTTGCCCAGCCTGCTCAAGACTCCTTGGAATGGATGGTAATGAGGAACACTGTTGTGTTAGCCGCTGGTGTAACCATTCTGTCCATGGTGCACAAACAAATTTCCAGCTGTGCCAGGAATAGAGCTTGAGACTTTCTTGTTCATAAGGGAGACAAGGTTTTTAATCATACTTTGGTTACTATCTTGTCACCTACAAGAAAAAAGGAGAGCTCCTTGCATAACCCTCAAGACTGGGAATTTAAGCAGTAACAGGATACCACTTAATTGCCTATACTAGGTTTTTCAGCCCAGCAAAACAGAAAAACACTCACTTGATAATCAGTCCTAAACTGCACATTACATTAAAACTGTCTGAAAACAAAAGCAAAGCAGCATAGGATAAATGGCACATCTGACACAGTAAGGAAAAACCAACAGATTAAAACTCTGTGTCAGTAAGAGGTTAAAAAAGCACTCAACAAATTTTACAGCAGCAATTTCAGTACAATATTAGTACCCATAAAGCTAAACAGAACAAAGCATTAACCACTGAGGCATTCAACTTAACATGGCCTCCAATGGGACGCATCCACAAATGCTACAGGAGCTGGCAGATTTATTGCTAAACCATAGTCCATAACCTTTAAAGGTCACTGAGAACAGGAGAGGTGCCTGAGGACTGGAGGAAAGCCAATGTCACTCCAACCTTCAAAAAGGGCAAGAAGGAGGACCCAGGAAACTACAAACTGGTCAGCTCACCTCCACCCCTGGAGATGTGATGAAACTGCTCATTCTGGAGGTCATCTCTTAAGCATGTGCAAGAAAGGAAGGTTTCCAGGAACAGTCAACATGGATTCACTAAGGGAAAATCATGCTTGATCAATCTGATAGTCTTCTTTGATGGCATGACTCACTGGGCAGACAAAGGGAGAACAATGGATGCCTACTTTGACTTTCAGCAAGGCTTTTGACAGTCTCTCCCATAACATCCTCAGAAGCAAGCTTAAGAAGTGGGGGTTAGATGAGTGGACAGAGAGATGGATTGAGAACTCGCTGAATGATAAAGCTCAGAGGTTGTGATCAAAGGTGAAGAGCCTAGTTGGAGGCCTGTAGCTAGCAGTGTTCCCTAGGGGTCAGTACTGGGTCCATCCAGTCTTGTTCAAGTTATTCATCAGTGACCTGGAAGAAAGGACAGATTGTACTCTCAGCAAGTTTGATGATGATACAAAACTGGGAGGAGTGGCTGACGCATCAGAAGGCTGTGCTGCCAGGCTGGAGAGCTGGGCAGAGAAGAACCCAATGAAGTTCAATAAAGGCAAGTGCGGCGTCCCACATCTGGGGAGTAATAACCCCATGCACCAGTTAGGGGTTGACCTGCTGGAAAGCAGCTCTGTGAGAAGAACCTGGGAGTCCTAGTGGACAAAGTTAACCATGAGCCAGCAATGTGCTCTTGTGAGCAAGGTCAGTGGTATCTTTGGGTGTATTAAGAAGATTGTGTTCAGCAGGTTAAGGGAGGCTATCCTTGCCCTCTATTCTACCATAGTGCGGCCATGTCTGGAGTATTGTGTCCAGCTTTGGGTTCCCCAGTTTGAGAGACAAGAAACTACTGGAAAGTCCAGAAGAGGCTACAAAGATGATTAGGCAACTGCAGTATGTCTCTCATTAGAGAATCTGGGCTGTTTATCCTGGAGAAGACTGAGAGGGAATGTGATCAATGCTTATAAATATCTAAAGGGCAAGTGTCAAGAAGATGGGGCCAGACTCTTTTCAGTGATGCCCAGCAACAGGACAAAGGGGAATGGATAAAAACTAGAACACAGAATTTTCCATTTGAATGTAAGAAAAAAAACTTCTTTACTTTGAGGGTGATGGAGAACGGGCACAGGCTACCCAGAGAGAGGTTGTGAAGTCTCCTTCTCTGGAGATATTCAAAACCTGCCTGGATATGATCCTGTGCAACTTGATCTAGAAGAATCTGCTCTTGCAGCAGGGTCGGACTAGATTATCTCCACAGGTCCCTGCCAACCCCTTCCCATCTGTGATTCTGTGTCTCCACACACTTGCCTAGTGGATGGCCTCATCTTATCTGTTGCTACTGTCTCCTAGTCTCTCTCATTTTCCTCACCTTCTGCCAAGAAACAGTGCTAGGAGAGCTTCACACTGATCTGTGGAAGAAAAGTGAAAACACAAATAAATAGTCCTCATTCTAGAGCCAAGCAACCAAAGCACAAGGAGAAGACATCATGGTCTATATGCAACTTTGGACAGCATTAGTTCAAATCTTCCACCTTATCCTTGCCCTACTCTCAGCCCACATTAAGCATTTATGCCCTTGATTTCTTTGGGTTATTTTTCCATTTTGGAAGAAACAAACAGAAATAGGAAAATTCAATCTCCTGTATGCTTTAAAAGTTTTACGAGGTTAAAAAAAATTATCTGTTTCTATCTGTAAGAACTTTTGCATCCAGTCATATCTTCAGAGTTTTTATGTCCTAATCATCCTCAAAGCTGCAGAAAACAGAGAGGTGAGAATTCTTAGTTAAAACCATGCATGAGCATTACCACAGCAGGAGTTCTTGCTCCCAGAAACTGCATGTGTCTCTACCTGCAAGAGTACATATTTAATCACAGTACACACTCATTTCTTGTCACAATTACAAACTGCAGCACTGGAGAGGATGGTTAAGATAACCTCATTTATTAAAAGTCTCTTGAGTTTAAAGCACTTCATTCCCTCCTGAAAGAATGGTCACATTGAAGCTTTCTCTAAAAAAAAGCATGACAAGGCTGTTTTAGTGCTTTTCAAAGGAAACAGTTATAGACAGACAGCATAAATGGCACCCAAGTTCCCAAGCCTACCAGCTTCTTCATAGTGGCTCTTTGCTCAGCATTCTCTTTCAAGCCTTTCAAGCACTTCTCAAGGCACTCAGCTGATTTCTACTGATCAGGAGGTAGATGCAAGTAGAAAAGAGTGTACCTGGATGCAGCCTCCAATACTTCCAAATGTGTTTTCAGCTAGATATTAACTGGAATAGCAGGGGAAAATGGCAAACTACAGAACATCATCAAAATAAACTTCAGAAATAAGAGACATTTTGTTAATTTCTCTACTCCATGCTTGGATTAAAATTTTCCAGCATGGCTGCACGCCTATCTGAGAGGAAAAAAAGGCATACTGATCTCTCTGCAAAACCCAATAGTTTAAATGTAAAACTATCAGGGATACAGCTAGTCAAGTCCCCGTTTCTGAACATTTTCCTTGGAACTTTTTGGTTGGAACCTGTGCATTGCATGGGGCTGAGAGGGCTATTACTCTTGGAAGCTATACTCCCAAATTCTTTCCTTTACCAGAAGATGCGAGAGTGATCATTTGCTAAGAAGAAATGCAGTAAAGCCTCTTACCACTGGACCATGTTCAAACAACAGGCAAGTACTAAGTCTAAACCTGGTTTTCAGGCTAGGAATCAGAAATGAAAATGCCCTCAACATGCAAATGTATGTGTGTCTTCCCTCCATGCTTCCAAAATTTCTCTCTCATAACAAAAAACAAAACAACAAAAAAAGCTTGTTCAAAGACTACAGTAAAAACTGGAAAATTCAAAACAGCTGTTCAGGAAAGCAAAAGAAACATTAACAGAATAGAGCCATTGACTCCAGAGCTCTCCTGGTAGACCTCTCATCCAATGCTCAGCAGGAGTGTCCCTACAGAAAGGAGGAGAGATTGGGATTCCCGTCTGTGGTGCATTACACAGTACAGGGAAACCTTCATCCCCACCCTTAACCCCAGGGGCACTGGAGAAAGCAGGAGAAAAGAATGCTACTGTATTTGCTTGCATGTTGGCTGCACACACTATAACTGCACTCACAGGTTCAATCCTTCAATTGGCACTGAGCAACAGAGTGCTGTAGTTCTTGGAGACTGCATCCATTATGTAGGTAATTAAATAATTTTAATACCCTGCTACCTTCCCCAAGCTCTTAGCTCAGGGAATTCCCACGTTGGGAAGCTTTACCCCACACCAAGACTGTCTACAGAGTGAACTGTGCAACTTCTCCATTTCCAGGTTCTCCTTGGTGGCCTTCAGATAATACAACACAAGCTGGATTAAACCAGTAAGCTACTGGCAAAGCAATTTCACATTAGGAATCGTAATCCCCCCTGGGCCTTTGTCAGCTGAACAGAAAGAACTACAAAACTGTCAGTCCTGATTATGATAGAGAGGCAGGTTCCATCATAGGGAAAGGGGATAAAGCTTTAAGCGTGGTGTGATCTTTGTAAAGGGTCACAGGGAAATGGAAATACACAAGTATAAAAGGAACAGAAGCAGGCTTTCCTCTACATGTCATTCAAAGTCTCTCATTTCTCTTGCAAGTGAGCACTCAAACTTTTACTAGTTGATGTTGAATCTGAAGCACACTGTACAGAATTTTCATTAAGAGAGAAACAGACAATGATTTTGATAGGGATTTTGATTTCTCTGGGAAAAATCCCATTCACATAGCACAAGGAATTCTTCAACACAAAAAAAATATTACTCCCAGTGAGAAGTGTGAAGTTCCTGAATTTAGCTGCAGAGTTATCAATGTTTTCAAGCCTAACAACTCTAAAAGGCTCCAGGCAAACTAGAATATCAACAAGAACTTAAAAGTTAATTCTCCATGAGGGCAGGGAAGCAGCATGTAACACAGACCAGATAACTTCTGAAGAGCAGCATAAATCCCATATTGCTACAACCATGTAGTTGGTTGGTCACAGGACCACTGTCCCATTCTCTGGGGCCCGTGCCCCCTTACTTCTCTCCTCTGCTAGAACAAAAGCCAGACCTAGGCACAGGTCCTTCATGTAAGGAGGTCTTCATCCTCCTTCCCACCCACACACACTACATCAAGACACAAAATAAAAGGTGAAAGTCAAAAAGCTTTATCTGCACACATACTTCAGAGAATATACACAGCAGGGAAAAAAACTTCACACAAATTCACATAGCAAAACATCACACTAATTCATCCACCTTGGAGCAAAACCTTAGTGATGTCCCTTGGAGTTCAGGTCAGAGCTACTGAATAACTTGAATTCACCATTTAGGAATACCTTAACTACTACAAAATGTAACTGAAGCCTCTTACTGATGCCCTGTAATATCAAATGAAGGCCTCTGTATCCACTTGCTGTGTATAGGAATTGGAACTGTAAGAGCTGTACTTGCTTTCAATGGAAAGATATCCCAGGCTAAATAGGAAGAAATAAGCTTGTAGCTTGCCTAAAACACACAGCTACACCTACTTTCAATGCCAGACTGTAAATCTTTATCAAGTTCACACCAGCAGATCATCTTCCTTTTTTGTAAAAGTCTAGAAATTACTGACATGCAATTCACAAGTGGACAAATGATCATTCTTATCCTTACATAACTGTTGCATGGAAAGGAGTCCTTGCAGGTTCAATTTTGGCCAATGGGTGCCTTTTGAACCCCTCAGTGCAAGGGGAAGGCAGGGCAATCTTCTGAAAGCAGGAGGTGGAGTACTGGAAGGAAACCAGAAATGGCAAGATCCTTCTTAAAATTGTTTGCTGCAGCAAAAGTTTCCAACTATGGCAGAGTCAAGCATTTTGTTCCCTCATTATCCATGGACAAGTGGGGAAAATAAAGCCTTTTTCACCTCCACAAAGATCAACAGTCATGGATGGCTCCATCATATCACTGTAAGATTATACCACCATAAAAAACTCACTATAAAAAAACCAACAACTTTCATTCATGCTTGCTTGGAAGAGAACCTCAAGCAAGTAGGAAATCTGCAGAAAGCAATGTTACAACACTGCTCTAAAGTGAAGAGCAGATCCTTTTAGGACTGCCAGCAAAACAATGGTGCAATCCCAATGGAAAATGTTACAGAAAATGGAACTATACAGCTCTTTTGTACTAAATGTATGTGCTCTTCCGGCCCCAGCTCCTTCAGTTGGAGCACAGCTCTTGCTTGGTTAATTAGTAACTGCAGCTGAATCGTGTTAACTTGTAACTCTTGAGGCCTCAATAATCATCAGATTTCGGTTCCCAGATTGACAAACATCATGCTTACTCTGCCCTTCAAAGTACAATTTCATGATGAGAAGGGCTGTTGTTTCACATTTAAACGCTGAAGTTATATCAAACAATTTACAAGCAAAATGCTTCAATACAAAGAGACAAGAAGTAAGTTTTATTCATATAAGTTTTCTTTTTATTCACACAAGCTTTCTGTTCAATCTAGGGCTTGGGTATTTTAAGACAAGTTGCTTCTCTAATATTCTTTCACTAGTCCTCTCAAGCAGATATTATCACCAGTAAGTAAAAAGCAAGATTGACTCATGTCTTTAAGTCACAAAAACAATCACAAACACCCATGTAAGAATCCTAATTTCCAACATGCCAGCCAGCCCAGATGAAGAAGCATCTCTTGCATTTACAGGTTGTGTACTAAAACAACACAGTCAAAGACAGACAGTCCATATGATGTCCCAGAGACAGAGATGTGTGGCAAGTCCCAAAAGTCATTCTTCTCTTCAGTGAAAACTGGCTGCCTACCAAAATTCTAGAAGGCTCACAGGCAATTTTAACACAAAACGTGAGAACAATGGCTCAAATGCCTCCAAGGGCCTCGACTCATGACCCTCCAGAGTGGAAAGCTGCTACAGACAAAGCCATAAACAGGGAACAGAGCACTTTTGAGTAAAGGTGGACAAAAAAAGGAAAGAGTGGAAGCAAGCTGGGAAAGAATCAAAGCCTCTTTGTAACAGGGGACCAGGAATGGAAAGATCAGCTGAGACAGCCACTGTCTCTGTTAAGCAAACCCAGCACATGCAACTGGAGTGGTAAGTCAAAAGAACATCCAGTGTCTCTTCAAGCATAATGGATCTCTCTGCCATCTATCCCTCTGATATTACAACTTCATGTTTCAAGTTAGGAGTCTCAAACAGGAACCCGGTTCCTTCAAGACCACTTTGTAAAAGGCACAGTACACTTGCATGTCATGGAATCATAACATTAATGGGGTTTCTTGGTGGGTTTTTGCTGTGGATTTGGGGGTTGGGTTTTTTTGAGGTGGGTTTTTTTGTTTGGTTTGGGGTTTTTTTTAAGAAGCTATGGGAAATGTTTTAGTAAACATTTGTTTCTCTGTCTCAATTGAAAACAATGTTTTAAAGAACCAGAACTTCATTATTCCAAGTTGTACAAAAAGCAATTTAGAACACTAAGGGGCTTCTCAAGTTACCTGTTTCAGGACATCCCCTTCTCTTCCCTACACCTACTTCTTTGTAAGAAGACCTGTGCTGAGGTGACTAGGTCACCTCTTCCCCTTACAGTTCCTTAACTAGCTCTACTTTTCATGCCCTTCTCCCAGATGCTTTTTACACCATCACATTCAGCCCCAGTTTATTCCCAGCATAGCTGCTTCTGCCAGCAACTACTAGGCCATGCTGATTTCTAAGCCAAGGGGAAAAGTGGATTCCATCAGAAGGTTATTGACCGATGTCTGCATTCTTTTTCTATGATTATATATTGATGAAAATCATAGCAAAACCCCATCATTAGCTAGTCCCAAAATGACTCTGTGACCTCAACAGGAGCCAGGCTGGATCAACTGCCTGAGCTGGGACTCTCAGACATGTGCTGTTGGCTGTAGTTCATTAGCACCAAGTATTTACACTCTGATTTGTAGCTGGTAGGCTGTATTTCAGGATCTTGTCAAATTAACGGAAGTGCCAGGTCATGCTTACCACGTTACAGTTCAGAGTATTGGAGTACTACTCTGTGTTGAGGGTTTGTTTTACAAGCTCCACTAGTGATATTAGGACAGACTCAATACTAGAAATGCAATTGGTCTACCTAGACTGGCAATTGCACCACAACTTGAGAGGCACACAAGCTAATGAAAAAGTGAGTTTGTTAATATTTATGGAAAGAACAACATAGGATAAGATACAGACCCATTCAACACACTGCTTGGCCACTCCTTTCATTCTATGCCTACTTGACAGTAAGCAGCTCCAAAACTGACTTAAGACTCTTAAGCACACATTGCAAAGTGTTTAGAAGAGGCAAAGCAGCAAAACTTCAAATTCTCCAGGTCTTAATTCCTGTGTGCTAGAACATCTGCGCTCCAAGAAAGCAAGACAAAATTTGACACTAAACACCAGAAAGATGAGCGGATGTTCTCCACATTTTAATGGCAGTGATGCTTCAGACTAAGTAACCTAGTAACTCCCTCTCACTATACTGATTCTTTCAATAAAGGGAGGGGACAGGGGCTCATGACATGTATGAAGTATGAGGTGGCTAACTCCCTCATTTCCTCAATTAGCAGCTACTGTGACATCACAGCCTACCAAAACAACACCTACCTTTGGACAGCTTCATACAGAAGTCACAAGCCGGAATGCAGCCTTTAGATCCATCTCTTTCTGCCACTAGTGCTACAGAGCTATAGACAGGAGATACCCCAAGATTGCTGTTTGTCTATGTGCAAAAGCTGACAAAGGTTCAGTGTTGACTAGACACACACACAGAGAAAGAACTAAGCATCTAGGACCACTTAATAAAGACAGTACCTTCCATTCCAGAAATTCTTGAATCACAGCCTGATCAGATCAGTAAGCTTCTGTGGGGAACAAAATTAATTTATTCTTTTCTAATACTTTCTCTTAGCAATCATAACCAGTCAGATATATACTAATACATATGATTCATTGTCACTGTTCTTACACCCTTACAGTCAACCGAGTTCACTGAGAAAGCGTAATGCTCCTCAGAATCTCGTGTTGACAGAGAAATACTGAAACTCAAAAAAACCTCAGTCCTGGAAGAATACTGTAATGGTTAAATGATCTGACCATTTTCCTGCAGTACTGAATTTGCTCTGAAGTTGACACTCTGCCTCTTTCTATTCTACTCCAAAACTGGCCATGAAGTGCTGCTGGCTGCACAAACTGACCTGAAGTTTACATCTGCCTGTTACAGATAACCTTTAAAGACATAGAGAAAGCAGATAGGAACGCTGTTCACTTGTTGTGGAATTCACTCCCATTAGCTGCAGTGCAGGAAAGCATTTGCTAACTTAGCAAACAGATGAGGGGAGGAAAAGGCAAATTCTTGTCTTTGTTGAATGACAAGAGTTGCTAGCAATCAGTTAAAAAGCAATCAAAGAATCATAGCCAACAAGAGTGTCAGATTCAAACCGCTACTACTCAAGCCTTTCAGTTCACTTACTCTCCCTCCCAGGCACCTGAACCACATGTTTTTTTCTACTCTCAGCAGCAGAAAGGAGCCTCCAGCTGGGCTCTTCACCAAGGCCAGCGTGAAGAAGCACTGTAGCTCTCCAGAAGAGTCTTCTCTTCTCCTCGTCCCTGCCTCTTCTTCTCTTGGTCCCTAGAAAAGCTTTATAGCAGGAAGCCCAGGAAGAACTGGAGCTTTCTCCAATGGATTTCCCTTGTCACCACCCCCTCAGCATACCATCAAGAGGGCTGCCAGCAGTAACCCACATCTGCTCCTCTCCAGTGGATATCATCCACCCAGGAGCTCTGCAAGGCCAGCAAAGCTCTTGGCAGCGCAGTACCTGCGGGTGCTATGCTGTCATACAGCCAAGAAACAGTTTGTCACGAGGCAACCTCCACCCCTACACGCAACTTTTGGTCAGGGAACAAATCTGCAGGCATATCATGCCAAGTCTTCTGTATCTTGCTGGCAAATTCCCTTCCACCTACTACTCCTTTACTCTCTTCATACAAAAAAAAAAAGTCTTCTCAATACCTTTACCTTTATATGAAGTTCCCCAAAAGGATCACAGCAGGTGCCTTTTATTAGTCAAGCAACCTTGAAAACTATTGTTTTTCAAGAATGAGTTTTACATGCCTTTCATAATCCCAGAAGGGATTTAGGTAATTTCTTTCAGTTTCTTCTAATGCTGCAGTCAGAGGCTTACCCAGAAAAATGGCTCAGGAGACAGACAACCTGATAGATAAACTACCATTTAGAGACATTAAATAGAAGTTACTCATGGGAAGTCTGGACTCAGACTCTGCAGCATGGGAACCCATAAAACCTGAAAGGGACCAGGAAAAAAAGTACATGCAAGCCCGGGTTAGAGGTGTACCACAGAATCATAGAACAGTTACAGCTGGAAGAAACCTTGAAGATCATAGAACCCAGCCTTTGTCCCAGCCCTATCACCCCACTGAACGACACCCCCCAACACAACATCCACCCGTCTCTTAAACACCTCCAGGGACTGGGCTACCAGTCACTTGTCCTACCTCCTTCTAAAAAGAGGATCTATGTGCTCAAGAGAGGAGCAAGTAGGTCTAGGTATTCTTCTCCCTCAAAAAGTGGTTTACGTTCCAGGTTGCTGGAGCTTGGTTGTTGTTTTTTTTTTGAGAAGGAATAGGAACTAGAAAAGAAATTGATAAAGTTTTTCTCCAGGTCTTATGTCCACACTAAATACAGTCACCAAACATATATACTATTATAAATTAACAATAGAAGACTAACAGAGCCTGAAGAGAAGATAATCAAGTTAAATCTGACAAGGTTTTCAGGATAGAAAAAAAAACTTTTAGTGTCCAGTTGGCAATGAATTTAAGAAGGAATCTAGGAATTTTCTCAAGGCTGCCATGTGATTCAGAAAACAAGCTCAGAACTAGTACACACAGTTACTGTGACTTCTTTATAATGGGTTATTTAATATTCAGTATAACATAATAGTGGAGACAGCTATAAGTAAGCTCAAAACATATGACTCAAAGTCTCTAGATAAAGAGAACTCCAACTGAGAAACTACTGCCCTCCAAAGCTGTTCAGGCCACGAAGAAAACAGCCATACAATGGCTTGTAGAAAGTGAGCCAATCTTAAAATATTAGTATTTCAAGCTGAATTCTTGTAGCTCTGGCAGGCAGGGAGCTAGAAACAGAATACTTTGGATTTAGGATTACACATGCAGAGATCTGCCTGTGAAAAACACCAAGAGCAAGTGCCAGAGAGAATTTTAACAGAGACCTAGGAAAACTGTCAAAAAGGAGGGGAAAAAAAGAAAAACAAAACAAAGCAAGATGACACACTCATCAACAAGAAAAAGGAGGCCAGTGGAGACAGTTCACTAGCTTCTTTCCAAAAATGACGTTGCTCATACACTCCCTGTTACAGCTTATGGGCCAGGACACAAATCGGTCCTGGACAGGTAACACCTTGCTCTCCTTTACTGCAATGGCCAACGTCAGTTTATCTGGGAGTGGACTTATTTCAGATGAGATCTTTGTGATAAGCAAAGCCAAGCAAGCCATTTCCTAGTCTAGTATAAAGGGTACTTTACACTTCCTTGCATTAAATTTGAGTGATTGAATTCAAGTAAGCTGAACACTCACTGTGTACAGCTTGTAGGCAGATAGGTTTGACAGTGCTGGTACAGGTTTACGGTCTGCTGATTGGAATACAGAATTTCCCCTCCTTTAAATACTATTTATTTCTTTACTTGTAAGTAAATATTGCCTTTCAAAAGAGAAGTGGTTTTGCAGACTTCTTCAGAAATAACTTCTTTCATGCTTTAAGAAATTAGAGCAACAAGGGAGTGCTGCTCTAATGTCCCTAATGTTCTGCAGCTCTTTCAATATTAAGTTTCTTGCCTGGCAGCACAGAAGTGAAACAGATACTTAATTTTGCAATTGTGGACAAAGAACATTAATAATAGACCCACCACCAAATCCTCCAGCTGTTCAGTCTCAGCACCAGAGCAAGTACAGAAATACCCATTTCATCTTTCACAACAGCATAAGGACATATATCCTGCCCCGCTTGGCTCTTCCTCTCCTCTTCCTGAATCTTCGCTCTGTGTTTAGGTTATGTTTTGCTTCTGGCCAAAACACAAGCTTCAAAACCTCACCTGCCTAGCTAATTATCAAACTTCTTAAAAGAAATCCCAAGTCTCTCTCCTTAAACCGACTGAGCTATTCAACTAACAGCACCATCACATGTGCTGCCTCTTGCACCAAATGGTGGTAGCAGGGACCTGGGTGGAAGAAAAAGACGTACGCAGGAGTTTTGAAGCAAGCCTACCGCGGCAGAAGGTCAACGTGGTGGGAAAGGAATGATTAAAAACTTTAAGCTTATTTTCAACACTCTACCAGAGAGTAACACACAATTTGATTCTCTCCCTTATTTTGTACATTCTCACGGGAATTTGGCAAGGTTGCTCTGAACAAGAGAGTTTGAAGAACTCTTGCAAAAGACACTGCACTATGCCAGATCAAGCAAGCTATCAGTTATTTACATTAATTTCAAAGGATACAATGAAGCCATTTATTTCCACTGTATCTGTACTTTTAAAGAGAAAGCAGTTAAGACAGAGCTGGTCCTAACACCATGGCTTGTCAATACAGACCAACCAGTACAGCTATTCTGGAGTAAATGCTTAAATATGATCAAACTACCCTGAGTTAACTCACAACTACAGAGATTCTTCCAGGACATAGCAATCTCACAAGGGAACATAACCCTTAGAGGAGCAATTGTAAAATTTGTGCTGCTGGGACATTCCCTAGTGCAGGTAAGGGAAGTCCTCTGGCTACTAGGTAAAGCAATCTCTGGTCTGCACCTTCCAAGACACCCAGGAGAAATTTTAAGAAGCATATTTTAAGCACAAGCCTCAGGAACCGCAAGGAGGCATATTTGCCTTAGCCACACGTTCAGGACTAAAATGTGTACCTAATTTTTCCAGCTATTAAATAAAAGGAGCGTTAACACAAAGAAGTGCATTTAATCTCTTTCAGACAGATGAAGTAAAGCAAACATAATACTCATTTCTTCAGACATGTTGCTTCAAACAAAACTAGAAAAAACCACCAAGTCTCTACAGGTTAAGAACCCCACCATGCTATTTGGTGTCCAAATGACTGGAAGGGAATAGAAGAAGGGGTAGAGAAGAACTCTACACCTGCACATGCACTGAAATCCATCTTAATCAGACAACAGTTAAGTGACGTCATAGAGTTTCCCAGACCTGAGCTGCAGATCCCGCAGCACAGATACCACAGCCAAGGGAGGATCTTGCTCATTTTTCCTTCAACAGCTCCAAACCCAGGTGAGATTTCCCCATCAGTGCAGAGAGGCAGAAAGAAAGAAAGAAAACCCCTGGTGCACTGGTCAGTAAAACAGGAGTATGTTTACCTTCTATCCATTAAAATGAATTAAAGATGAGGAAACCAATGGGGTAATCATCCCCAAAACTGAGTTAAGTATGAATAAAGAGATCAAATGTCATGCTATAAAAACTCAGCACGTGGACAAAACAGCACCTGAAATTTAAGCAGTAATTTAAATTTATTACCTAGAAAGACCATTCCCCAATGGTTGCCACAAAGTTCTTTTCAAGGTAACTTTTGCAGCTGATAAAAGTGAACTCGAATATGCCCCATTAGCTGAACTGTGAGATTAGTGCAGCTGTAAAGATCTCCTCTTTCAGTCAGATCATCTTCCACAGACTGAGCTGCTCAGTGGTACTTTGATCAGATCTCCCCAGGCACAATCAGCTCCGCGGCACTCCAATAGCTTTCAGTTTTCCAGCACAGGAGTCCACACATCCAATCTGTTTAAAATTTCACTTAACTATTTCTTTGAAAGCACATTCCTGCACAGGCCACACAGCATTATTATTTGGCTTACAGAGAGAAACAGTTTTAAAAAGGAAAACAAAAAAGTTGTTTTTCCTTTCTCATAAGCAAAAGCTTCTAAGAGGAATTAAGATGGATTTGTCAGGTCAACACTTCCAACAATTGAGACAGGGGTGGAAAACCTCGGTCCCATTCTGATGCAACTCTTACGCACACTACACGGGAAGCGTAGAAGGAGTCACGTCTTTGCTCAGCTTGTGGTCGTGGGGCAGAGAGAGAGAAGCCCAAGGAAAAAGAACCAGAACTGTAAAGTACAGCACTAACAGGTGCTTTTTAATATATTTTAAGACTCTGTAACTACTTAATGAGTTACAAGATCAAAGCATCAATCAGTATAACTGGAACATGACCACACAGCTGAGGTCAGCTGCCTAAGTCTATGAATGAAGCTAAAATGCCTTGTTTATCTCAGCACGTGTGCACGCACTATGCCTAATAGATACCCGAGCAGCCCACCCACTCCTCACTGTCAGGCCAGCTGAAAAAGCATGAAGACAGCACAGTCAAGTAACGGGCGCAGATTCCCGTCAGCGGTTCTCACTATCATGGACAGATGAGTGGAAAAAGCAAGAAAGAAAACAACCTTGCTTGGCACCATGCCCACACACACACACATCCCAGTGCACTAGGAAAAAGACGCTGGGGCACATACCAGCCGTGTATCAGCTTTCTAGCCCAAGGAATGGGCAGATCTGTCAAATACTTAAATACTGGCCACTCTCTGTCCTTAACACACTGTCCCTGAGCCCTCCAGAAGCAGGAACCCAAGAGGCCTCTCTGCAGAGTTCCCTCGCCTGAGGAAGGTAGATGCCACCAAGATACCACCAAGGAGCACCTCCTGTCCCCGCACCCCCACCACAAGCCCACCTTTCTTGAATTCCTCCAGCATGGCATCAAGCTTTGTGTCATTGAAGACAAAGTGCAGTGGATGGTTGTAGAAGCGGGTAATGGTCTTGAGCGGAGTGCAGTCATCAGGGTCCACAAAAGCCAGGTCCTTAACAAAGAGCAAGTCCACGATGTTCGAGCGGTCACCCTCAAAAACAGGGATGCGGGTATAACCGCTTTCCATGATCTCAGACATAGTGTTGAAGTCGAGCACAGCCTCAGCAGCAATCATGAAGCAGTCTCGGAGGGGAGTCATCACATCCTCCACAGTCTTGGTGCGCAACTCCAGGGCTCCCTGGATAATGTTGAGCTCCTCCTTGACTAGATCGTTATAAGGGTCGGTGACACGCAGCATCTCCAACAACTTCTCACGGTTATAGACCGTGCCGATCTCCTGGCCCAGGACACAGTCCAGCAGTTTGCTGACGGGATAGGAGGCCGGGAAGGTCATCATCATGAAAAACTTGGTGAGGAAGATGGTGTTGGCGCCCACGGCCAGACCGTGCCGAGAGCAAATAGCCTGCGGCACGATCTCGCCGAAGATGACGATACCGATGGTGGAGACCACCACGGCCACCAGCCCAGAGCCGGCAATGTCATCCAGCAAGATGGTAAGTGTAGTGTTGACCAGGACATTGCCCAGCAGGAGGGAGCAGAGCAGGTAGTTGCCCTGGCGTCGCACGGGCTCGATGCGCTTGGCGTAGTTCTTCTCTTTGTCCGTGCCGCAGTTCTGCACAATGCGCAGCTCCATGGGGTCCAGGGCCATAAGGCCCAGGTTGAGGCCACTGAACATGCCCGAGAGGCACAGAAGGAGCGAGATGAAGATGACCTGCAGCCAGAACGGTAGCAAGAACTTCTTCTCCTCGCCCACGATCATCTTGGTGTCCTCGCCGTCATGGTAGATCCAGGTGGTCTCGCCCCAAGGCGGGGGCCCGGCTGGCCCGTCAGCGCCCGCCAGTCCTCCAGCGGCCCCGGGCCCCAGGGCGGCGGCGGCTGGGGCCGAGACGGAGGTACACAGGTAGTAGGACTTGCTCTTCTCCGTCTTGCGCAGTGGCTTGATCTCGATCTCGATGATGCCCGAGGTGCGGCGGTTAAGCACGATGTGCGGCATGATGATGATGTCCGAGGTGCGGATGCCGCAGCGCTGCGGGGCGCCGCTGCCGCCTGCCACCCCGCCGCTGCCCCCGNGCAGGACCTGACAGACGGCGACTGCCGGGACGGGCCGAGCCGAGCGCCGCCTCAAGCCGCTGCGCCCTCCGCCCCTCCCCACCCGCCTCGCGGGGGCGGGGTGAGTGCCGCGCTCCGCCAATCAGCGTCGGCCCTCCCGCCAATGGTGGCCCGGCTCCGCCCCGCTGCCCGCCACCGCCTCCCCAGCCCAGGGGGCGCGTGACTCCGGTGTGTACACCAGGCGGGCAGGGGCGGGGCCGACTGAGAGGCCACGGCCAATGGCGATGGGGTTTGGGGCCGGCAGGGCGGAGCCTCGGAGGGGCGCGACCAATGGGGGAGCGGTGCGGACCGGCGAGCCGGGGACGGCGTGTGCGGTTCTCGGAAGGGCAGTTCGCAAGACCTCCGCGCCAGAGGACCGAGAGACCAGGATGGGACGGGACTGGACTGAACTGGACGGGACAGATGGGACCGCTCCCCTTGCCGCTCCGGCTCTGCCCGATGCATCTGCCGCTGCCCACAGAGCGGCCGCGCTGCTCGCTCCTCTGCAGTGGCTCCGGTGCACCGCCCCTCGTCCTGGCCTCTGCGTCTGCAGCCAGTCGCGCAGCGCCACCTGGCGGTCCCGCTCGGCGCGATGCAGCCCGGTCCGGCAGAGAGCATCCCCTTGACGTCTGGCCTGCACCTTTCCGGCGGCATCAGGCCGGAGGGCTCCGGGGGGCTGCCCTGTGCTCAGGGCGGCGTTTTCGGCATCGGCTCTGCTGGCAGAGGGGGCAGCGTCGGTTCTACCAGCACCATCTGGCCGTGCCCGCACCTCGCTCTGACGCCAGCCGCCATCAGTGAGGTACAGTGCAATGATTTATTCATCCATCGCACTCTGGTTCCTGGGCACTCCATCCTGCACCCTGGCATCTCCTCGGCTTTGTCCTTTCTGTGAGACAACTCAAACATTAAATATTAAATACGGCCGGGCCATGCTCCTGTCTCATCCCTGCCCTTCACTCTGTTGCCCAGGACACCTTCAGCCTCCACAAATTAGACACAGCCCATGCTGAGACCTGGGGTGAGTGGCACCGGGGCTGTGGAGCTCCCACTGGAGATGGTCAAAGCCTCCCCGTGCACTCTGCTCCACTGTGCTCGTCCTAAGTGCATGGATGCAAAAAGGGCCTGATTCAAGAAAAGACCTGTAATTTCATTGTGTGCTTAAATTACACACTGAGAACTAGGCTGTTTCTAAGGCCTCAAGTGCTGTGCTGCAGTCCCAGATGGGGCAACAAACACCCCATGGCTGAGCTATCTCTACAACTACCTGAAAGGAGGTTGTATTGAGGTGCAGGTCAGTGTCTTCTCCCAAGAAACATGGGATAGGACAAAATAAAATGGCCTCAAGTTGTGCCAGGGGACTTTTAAGTTGTATATTAGGAAGAATTTCTTCACCAAAAGGGTTGTCAAGCACTGGAACAAGCTGCCTAGGGAAGTGGTTGAGTCATCATTCCTGGAAATATTTAAAAGATGTGTAGATGTGACACTTAGAGACATGGTTTAGCAGTGGTCTTGGCAGTGTTGGGTTAAGGGTCAGACTCAAAGATCTTAAAGGTTTTTTCCAACCTAAATGATTCTGTTATCATCACTCCATATTCCATTACTGATGAGCAATACACAGCACTAGACACAGTTTAGCGTACTGTACAGCAGGAGACAAATGGCCATAGGAGCATCCAGTATAGGTTGTGGTGGCTGGGACTGCATTGTTTTTGGTTCAGAGTGACCTTTAGAGGGGGTAGAACAGACTCCCCTCCATTTTAGTGCTTGGAAAATAGAAGAATAGAGGATTGTGCAGGACAACCAATACAGTGGGGAGCAGAGCACAGTGCTCTGGAGGCTGTAGCCAGAAATCTTTCCTGACCCCAAAAGTCATTCAGCTCATCCTAGGGGAGATCTTCAGGTCTCCTCCCACAGGGAGGTGACAGATTCCCCTGATTCACAGCAACTCCCTGCTGACCACAGTGAGCTGGAATTTTCAGGAATCACTTCCCTTTCCCCCAGGGTGAATTCGAGCACCCCAAATTACAGCTCCTACTCTCACAGCATCCTCCCTGTCTGCAGAAGGAGGACACTGATGATGCGGAACTTCACACACAGGAAGAAGGGAATTTGGCTCATCTCAACAATCACCAAAACTGTCCAAGTCAAGTGTTGGACAAGTTGTTTTGGGGTTCTTCATGTGGGATGATGCTGCAGGACCTCCTCTTTTCATGGCTTGGAGGCTAAAAACCCCAAGGCTGTGCATGCACAAGCAAAGCCAGGTGGACAAGACATCTCTACAATTCATAGTCTGGTGAGGAACCTGTACTCTAATGCTCAAAAATCAAGTCAAGTTCTCTTAGCAGCTTCATTACAGAAATGCTGAGAATTTGGAAAAAGTTAGTGTTTTGCAAATGCAGTGGCCTTTTTCCATATGCATGCAAGAGGGGGAACCTCTCAGCAGGTGCCTCTATCCCCAGGCAAGATGACAGGCAGCAGCAGAGACTTATGCCTTTTTAATAGAGGAGTTTGCAGGTAGGACCCCCTACCACATCTGCTCTTCCGTTCACACTAGGAAGGCTCTCTTTGATAGTGGGAGCTAATTGCTGCAAACCTCCCAAGATGGGGTGTCTGGGGACTTTGAGAAAGTCTTTGTAAGTAATTGCAGAAGAGGGCTATGCAGGAGGTGGGGGTGTAGGGATGTGAGGATTAAATAGCACCTTGGTTGTGTTTTCTGAGCTCCTCTCATCTGCCAGGTCACAGCCACCCCCAAGGCTGGTCTGCAGGGACCCCCTACCTGAAGCCAGCTAATTCATACCCTTGATTCCAGATAGCATCAAGTTATATTTATTTTAATAATGCTATAGCTCTAAACCCAACAACTTACACATTTTTGTATACCCAATAGGTCAGCATCCTAGTCTCATCCAAAGCCAAAAGGACAGGCTGGCAAGGTGACTTCCAGAAAACCGTATTTACAGGCATTATTTATATGTTTAGTCTCTACACTGAATTACTCACTCCCATTTTGCTGATGACAGAGGACAGTTTAAGCATTTTGGGCTGTCATGCCCATTTCTAGATTTCCTGTCACTGTGGGACAGTTGAGTGTTACCTAACATTCACACTTTTCATTCCAAACGTTCTGGAAATGCCTATATACCACCTGGACCCTCCTCAGCCACTTCTACTGAAGAGCATCCTTAGCACTTGCCCATGTTTCTTTTTTTATTGTTTTTAATATTTTATTGTTTGCTTTTTATCTTCCCCCATACCACAGGAAGATTCTGTTTAAAAGGCAGAGAGGAGGAATTTGGTCCTTCCTGGAAAATCAGTGTGTGAGAAGAGGTGGAAACAGTCTCTCATTTCTAAGATCATCTGCTCACTCAAGGGTTCAGCTGCTCTATGGGCCAGGGCATGCAGGATTCCCATAGAGTGGCAGGAGTGCAGCCCATCACCTCCCACTGCAGCCCCAAAGCCCTCACTCCCTGCCTATCACCTGCTGTGGAATGCATACAGCCAGGTGTCTGCTTTTCCAGAATTGCTGTGTTTCCCTGCAAAACTCTACAGGTATGATGCTTGCAGAGTTCTCAGGGCTTTCCCACTAGATGGAGTCCAGTGGAAAAAAGAAACCTCAGCAGAGCTACACAGGGAAACAGAGAGAAATTCCCATCTCCTGGAACAGGCTGTGGGACTGCAAACAAGAGAAGGTGTGGGGAGCTGCACTTTGAGCATCCCCCATCCTGAATGTTAATACCATCCCTCTGCACCTTGTGTGCCACGTTGAGGTCTTTATGGAAAAGCAGGATTGACTGAGCTCCACAGGTGACTAACCTTTCTTGCCTGTTATCCTGGGGAGACGCTCATTTGCAACCACATTATTAAGCTGCTCAGCCCACCGCCAGGAGCTGGCAGGGACTCTGCCTGGTGGATGCTTCCGGCTCTCTGCATGTGGAGGGTTAGCATGAGGAGATCAAAAGAAAGAAAAAAGCAGCTAGGCTGCTTATTCCTGTGTCTTTTGCTTCTCAGAAGCGTTTGTGTCTCAGCTGTGGGCTCCCCAAGACCTCAAACTGAAGCCAGGCTCACACTGAGGGGTGCATACCACAAGATCAGGTTCTGTATGGCACTGGAGCTTCCTTTTGCACCCCACTCTGCTAAGCTGCCTTCTGCAAACATCTCCACTCTGCTCTGTGGGTTTAACTCCAGCACAAAGCTGCTGCCAAACCCATGCCAGACCTGCAGTCCCACGCACAGAGACCCACAACCCCTCTCCCACAGACACTGCCCTGTCTGCGTGTCCAAGCCATGCAGCTGCTGCCAGCCTTACTTGGGTCTTGCTGCTGCTGCAGCAAGGAGACCCACAGGATGGCTACCCATCTTCACTGCAACCAGGGATGACCTGCCCGACCAGCCCCACTAGGGAAGCACAGCACCCCACAGGCCCCATGGTCCTGGCCGCAAGCACACAGCCTTCAAGCTTAGTCATTTATTTGCTCTCCGGTGGAAGCTGCACACTGCTGGGCCACGTTCTCCTGCCTTGCGGGCACCCACCAGTGTGGGGGCATCACTTGCTGCTCAGCAGTACCCTGGAGGACCACAGGGGCTACTGGGACTGCAGGTTGGACCCAGGGCTGCTGCTCTCTCCAGCAGCTGGAAGGGATTGCAGATCTTCTCCTGGAGGACAGAGAACAACCCAGGGCAGAATCAGGCCTGAGGGAAGCAAAAGGCAGCCTGGGAAAGCCGCATTTCCCCTTGACTTGCTCCCTCCCCAAGCAGACCTTCCATAGCTTATGTGGAGGCAGCCCCTAGGTCACTCCAGCTGCTTTTCCCTGCTGTAAGGAGGAAGCCAAGAGCTTCTCTGGGACTTTGGCTCTTCTTTTATCTGAGAAATGCCTCCTGCTTGGACAGGGACCCAAGAACATCTCCCCCTTCCCAAGTACAAGGTTGTTTTTCAAGGACACACAGCTGCAGAGTTTTCTCTCCCTTGTCACGTCTGGTTCAACTACAGGCTGGAAGGACCACTAAAGAGAGAAGGAGAGAGGCTTCCAGTAGATGGAGATGCCTTGTGCTGCTGGGTCAGGACTAGCAGCCAGGGTCAACCTCACATCAGCAGCTGCGAGAGCAATGGGCAGGAGCCACAGGGATGGGCCTTCACCTCCCTGGGGCAGGCTATTACCAGTCATCTCCTTAGGGGAAGGATGTCTCCTCTTGGGAGACCTTGGGCAGCTCTAGCTGTCAGCCTCAGCAGCCCAAATGCACATACTGAGGGGGCACGGGGTTCTCATACCTGGTGGTTACAGCAGACCCCCCCCTTTGGAGGGTTCCAACTCATGCTAAGGTGAAGTTGCCCAAACTCAGACATCAGGCACCACCCTTGGTGCCTCACGAGCTCCTGCCTGACCCAGAAGGACTCACATCTCTTAGTGTCATACTATAGCCGATGTGATACTCCAGTGCAACTCTGACAGCATAGGACAACCACGTTCCCACCCCTGAACCCAGACATGCAACTGCCTGCTACTGACCTTCACTGCCTTGCAACAGCAGCCCTGCTGTGCAGCACTGTTAGCCTCTCCAGTTTGAATCAGGAACTCCTCTGCAAATCTGGAGCTCCGCAAGATTGCAGCCATCTCAGCATCCACATCCACCACCTCTCCTTCCTAGGGACAGAGGGACCATGACAGGGTCGGGGTCTTGGGATATGTGGCCCAGGGGACTCTAGTCCTCCCAGATGATGGGAGGAGTAAAAGCACAGCCTGGCCCAAATCCTTGACAAACACCCACAACAACGAAGGATCTGGCTTCAAACCTTCCTATGAAGCCACCACAGATCTTCTGCTCCTTCATCCCAATCCAATGGATCTGGCTCCCCTTCCTGCCCCTCTTTGCACCTCCCCTGGATTAAACAGCTCCTCTGGTCCAACCTACCACCCCCTTTACCAAAGCTTACCTCCAATATCACAGCGGACACTGCTGAGCAGCACTGTTACATTAGCTTTACCCCATACCTACAGATCCTACATACCTACAGAATGCATGGCACTCTGGGGAGCCCCAACATGCCTCCCCGCACCTTGAAGGTAAAGTTGGCATCAAACACGAGCTCTTGCTCGTGCCCCACGATCCCACCATTGTAGATGACCTGGGCTGGCCCAGTCTGGCTGCTACTTGGCACCTTGAACAGGCGGAATGTTGCGGAGATGAAGCGGCAGTCACCTGCAAGGGAGAGGTTAGTGAATTAGGCACCAAGCACCTGGGCTGGGAAACAGTAGAGCCTCAGATCCCAGCACAGCTCCTCACAGCTGCCTGGAGCTGACAGTCCCTGATCGGACCCTCACCAATGATGCCCTCCAGCTCCTTGTTGCCAATGGTGATGGGGCTGGCGGTGACCAGGCATGGGGGGTTGAACCCCACCTCCTCAGCAATGCTGTACAGGTCTCTCCAGTACAGGGCTCCTGCAACACACTCCCCTGGACAAGACCATGGGCGTGGGTGATGGAGGCAAAGGCGCAGTCTCCCCATCCTGTGCCACACCCTCCCTGGAACTCTACACACCCCACAGCACCCTGTGCGTCCGGATGGTCTCGCTCAGGTGCTGGCTGGCATAGACGTCGCTGAAGTACATTTCTCCACCAGGCTGAAAGACAGTGAGAAGTGATGGAGAACCCCAAGAAGCAAGGGGACAAAAGAAGCAGGGAGAACTGGGAACACTCCCCAGTGCTACCCTGCTTGGAATCCTCTGCAGAAGTGCCTTCCCTGGCCCCATCCCACATCCTTGCTTTGCTGGATCCCATTTGCTGCATCCCAGTGGCATCCCAACAGCAGGGCCACCCCAACTCTGCTCCATTCCTGCCGTGGGTGCTGGCCCCATCATTACCTTCAGCACACGGTAGGCCTCCCGCAGCACAGCCCTCTTGTTGGGGGTGAGGTTGATCACGCAGTTGGAGCTGGAGAGGAGACCAAGACTGATATGCACCCTTTTGCAAGGTCAGCACAATCAGCTGCTGCACATTCATTGGCTGCTGCATGTCCCATTGAGTCATGCAGGATTTGGAGACAGTGACTTGACTGTGAAAACAGAAGTTTGTATATTCCTAGTTCTAGCCCAGACTCTGCCTTGGGATTTTCCCTTTTGTAACATGTGCTCCTGAAGCAGGCAACCCATGAGCAGATCAACTCCTGAAGCAGATCTGGGATGTAGATCTGGACCCTAGTCCATAGCCCTGGGCAGCAGCAAGATCAGGGATGGCAATGCCCTGCACAGTACCTACATGACAATATCATAGCTCTCGTCAGCCAGCCCAGCATCACCCAGCTTCTCCAAGTAGCCCTGGAGGAACTCCACATTCGGCTTTTGGTAGCCAAACTTGTCCATGTGGTAGGCAATGTGCTTCTTTGCCACCTCAACCTGGCAGGAGGAATGGAATGACAGTGGGGGGATGCTAGGGGTAAGAAAGCAAGCCCTGGCTCCTCACCATACCTGGCCCTCAGTCATGTCTATGCCAGTGACACGGCCCTGCTCCCCAACCAGCTGGCTCAGCAGGTAGCAGTCTCTGCCACTGCCGCTGCCCAAGTCCAGAATCCTGCATGACGCCAGGCACTCAGGGATCACCAGACCACAGCCATAGTACCTGGAGGGATGCTGAGCTGAGCTGGGCTGGATGGAGGTGCCCCTGCAGCAGGGTGATCCAGGGGGCTGCAGCTCATGGGGAGGCAGCAGCAAAGGAGACCCCAGGATTTACCTGGCCACCACCTCGTCATGGACATGCTGCAAAGCATCTCTCACCACCTTGGGAAGGTGCTTGGCTGAGGTGACACATGCATTGGTTTTCAGGTCCTCTGACTTCTGCAGCTCTTTGCCATAGTAATCCTGAGATGACAAGGACAGAGGCCACCAAACTACAGCAAGCTGTACCCCAGGAGCTCCCCATGCACCAAAACATGGGGGCCATGCCTGTGCTTGACCTGTATGCTCCCCAGGTGTCCTCCAACACTGGCACTCTGGTTTGTACCCAGCTAAAAACTAGGCTTATTTTGTCCCTATCCTCCCCAGCTTCCCTTGCTTGCATGCACAGATGTGTTTATGCAGTAGGGGATTTAATTCCCGTTTGCAGTAACTTTGCACGCTGCAGCTACCATTTCCCCAGTCAAGAAAGGTGTGGGGAACGAGGGCAGGGAAACCCAGGGTTGCTCAGCCCTCCCATTCCCGTGGGAAACGGCAGCAAAGCAGCTGACTCCACCTCATGTTTTTATCCGGGCCCTGAAACGAGCTTTGTCCTCTTAGTGCAGCAGGCACCTCGGCACAGCCTGGGCTCACCTCCCGTGCCCAGCCACCTCGTGTCCCCCGCCAGCTCCTGCCTGT
This sequence comes from Bucco capensis, assembly GCA_013396975.1. Classification (NCBI taxonomy): domain Eukaryota; kingdom Metazoa; phylum Chordata; class Aves; order Piciformes; family Bucconidae; genus Bucco; species Bucco capensis. Next base: position 20,874 of record VWZO01016707.1, on the reverse strand, counting down.
GTGTCTCACCTGCACCTGTTGGTGGATCTGCTCTCCGCAGGGGACTGCCACTGCAACGGAAATGTGAAGCTGGTGCCTGACACCACAGTGATGAGAGCTGTGCTAGGCCCTCTCAAAGGCCCTAAAGTCCCTTTTTTCCCCAAAATATAGAGCCATATTTTACCCACCTCCCCATCCTGTCCCCGTGTCCTCCCTACCGCAGGTACCCAGGGAGACTCCCCCAAACCTGCAGTCTAGTGGGACGCTCCTGGGGGCACCTGACAACCTCCCCTCCCCACCAAGCCCCCTGTCCTAGTTGCCCTGGGGAAACAAGCTCTCAAAACATTCCCCATAAGGCAAACACCACCCTCATTCCGCTTTGCAGAGAGCCCTCGATCCCAAAGGGTGCCCGCAGAGAGGCCCCAACACCCTGCAGCAAGGCCCCGGGCTGCCTTACTGTCTCCAGCCGCAGCGCCTCGTTCGGACTCTGTCCAGCCTGGGCCGCGCTCCGCCCCGACACCCTGCACCGCCCCGAGCCCGGCTGCAGCCAGTCTCAGACCCCGGGAGCACGGCTCCACGGTCTCCCCGCACCGAGGCGCTGGCCCCATTCCGATGGGGATCATGCTGCCCTCACCTACGGCCTGTCTGCATCCACAGCAGCTAAAACCAACCCTGCTGCCTCCTGCCACATCAGTTCTGCACCCCTATGGCTCACCCCAAACACACGGAGATCCAAGTTTAATGCCGTAGGGCTGCTCTGGCCACTGCAAAGGAAGGACCTTGGAAGGGACAAACCACCTGCAGCAAGCACACACTGCAGCTTCAAGTAAGTCCCTAAAGCTGAAGTATGATGGGGACACCAAATGACAGACGCACCATCCCAGTCTCCCCCTTGCACACGGACCACCAGCAGTGGCATCCAGCACAGACTACTGCATTTTGATGGTGTTTGGGGCAGCTTTTATTCCCAGAGTTGCAGCTTCTCTAGCAGTTCAGGGAAAAACACTCACTCTCAAAGTGCATCTGCAAGACTGGGGACCAGGACCCCTCCCAAGACAAAAATACCTCCCACGGCCCCTGGGCTAGGAGTGGTGATGCAAGAGTCGTGGTGTCACCAGGTGAAGTCTTAACAGGCAGTGGCACTGGAGGGGATGGTGAAATGCAGCCCAGGAGAAGGCTCTGCAGCAAAGACAAACCTCAGCAACACTCCAGCAGGAACATGACAGGCTGACATCTGCTTCCAGCCTGCTTTCTCATATCAGCTGATGAAAAGCACAATCAGGCAAACGAGTACTTCCAATGCGCTCCAAGTGCTCCAGATAAGTGATTTACCAAAAACAGGACAGTATTTATAGCCTAGGCCCGATGTCACTCCCTGGGATGTGAACAGGAGCCTGGTCGCTAGCCCTCCAACACAGGGCAATGCAGAACTCAGCACGCTGACTCACAATGCCTGCTTCCCAGCATGGCCTTTGGATACCTTCCCAACCAGATACAAACACACACCACAGCCAAGGCTGCTTCACCAAGAGCTGGAGCAGCAGCCCAGGAAGAGGAATGCAGTTGAAGGCCGACAGCAGTGCAGATGGGTTGTCAATGGAATGACGTTCCAAACTCTGGCAGAGTGGAAAATAAGATAACCTCCATGCAGGACACTGGCCAAACCACATCCAGCTGGACCAGTGACAGAGGTGTGTGCCCAGACTCCCGCTTTCAGAAATTCTGGCCTGGTACTAGCATCTCAATCTACACTGAAGCACTTCTCTCACCCACCCAGGCACTTACAGCTCCCACTGATTAACATGCCCTAAATAAATTGCACTCAGTGCATCTCTGTGTCTAAATACAGACCACTGTCAAACTGCAGGCACCTGCATTTAAAATCCATGGCTTGATTTTATGCATTTGTTGCAGGGGTGCTGGTGTGGTCAGAGCACCTCATGCTACACAGGAAGCAAGGGGACATAGGAATTGTTGGGAGAAGTAAAGTTTCAGGTATGTTTGTCTCAGGCACTGGTGAGCAGGTGAGTGTTCTAGGGCAGGGACACAGATGGAGGCACAGGGGCCCGTATGACCCAGACACCAGACACCCTGACACCAGCACCATCCAGACGTAAGTTTGAACCCTGGGGTCTGAAGGGGAAAGGACACTTTGCTGCCCTCACCGGCAATCAAGATGTCCTTGTGCCTTCGGCTATACTTCATTTCAGCAAGTGACTCAGCTGGTCCTGTAGGTTTGATGACTGCTCGACGCTGGGGACCAAACAAGAAGAGGTTCACAGTGAGATCTACTCCCTAGACTGGGATCAGAACAGCTCTAGCGCTGACTCTAGTGCAAAGAGAAACCCTGAGGTTCCCCAACCCACCTCTGTGTATCCACAAGGCAAACCTCAATTTGTACACCCATAAGCAGACAGCTCTGATCTACACAACCCACAGCATCTCCTATCACAAAAAACCCTCACAGGCTCTACCACGTTAATGAAACAAAAGGAAGTTTTGGTATAAATCTTCCCTTCACTCAAATTCCCATCTCTTCAGAATCCTAAAACACTTTCTTTTTGGGTGAGCATCTTCAAAGGCAGCTGCAAAACCCATTTCATTCTGTTTTCCCTTCCCTACTCCATCACTTTTCCCTTTCCATCAACCCCCACACATCCCCCAGGTCCTCCTGGCATTCCATCAGCCTAGTACTCACTTCTTCTGAATTGCTTCTTGCCTAGATGAGAAAAAGAGACGAAAAGAGTATTATAAGAACAAAATCTCAGCAACAGAGTTCATATTATGTTGAAGAAAAGGGAAGTGATCAAGGGTTCAGGAGGCCAAAACCCTGGTGTGTTTCTGGATTAAGTCCTGAGAGGACAGCAACGGCACTGACTTCTCCCTCTTAGCTCTAGATGCGTCACCCACTCTCATAGGGGGCACAGGGCAGGAGGTAAAAATCTCAGCTCCCATTCCATGACAGCCCAAGCTGTACTAGTGGGGCTGGAAAGAGCTGGCAAGAGGGATTGGTCTGAGTGGGCTTCAAACAAAGTCTTTAAGTAGAAAGCGACTGAGGGATCCATTCGGCTCCCCAGATGGAACATGGTGTCCCCTACTTACTGGTATTGTAGATGAGTAGTTATTATGGCCATTTTCCTTAAACTCTGTGGACAACAAGACAGAGAATGAATATCTGATGGGAGCAGTTCAGCAGAACCACAGGCCAAGCTTTCCCAATACCCAGGAAATTCCTCCAGCATAGCCATCTCTGTAACACTGCACGGCCTCTGAAACACCCCCACTAGTATGGCTAGGCTTCGCGAACGAAGATCCAGGGAGGGCTCCATCCACGCTCCCCATCAGCACCTTTTTAAAGCGCGCTGATAAAAAGAGGAGAGTGGATAGCACCCTCGAGCCTGCGCAATGGATTTTTTGTAGGTGAGGCACAGCATATGCAGAGCTGGACCCACCCTTTAGTCCTAAGGGTCATCTGCTAGGGCCTAGCAAGCTTGGACGCTGGCAGCCAAGTCCTTAGGATGGAGGTTTTATTAGAGTGTCCTTCTCTTAGATGGAAGGCCTCACAGGGCTAAACAAGCTCCATCTGCCTGGGTTTGGAATCAGAGTTGTCCTTCTCCTAGGATGACTGCCAGAAGGCTAATGAGCTCATCCTACCCGTACAAGGATTATAGGAACATGGGTATCACTCCCCACACTTTACTGTGGGCAGTGAGTTTAATGCTCCCTCTGCTGTCGGCACAGTTATTGTGCCAGGGGCCACAGAAGACCCCAAGTGATTTTCAGACTGTGCCTTACCCCCACTAGTACCTGTAAGCAGTAGCACATTACCCTCTTCCAATAACACTGCTTTATTTCAACCTATAATCCCTTGAGCTTCCTGATTAAGATGGCACAGCCTAAGGGCTGGCTTGGGCTGCAGGATGCTGTAAGCAAGACCAGGGGCACATGTGAGTTTGAAGAAGTACTAAGTTATTCTGGCCACCAGCCCTGCTGCCTGAACTCAAGTGTTTCATTTCAGAGTCCTAGTAACATATCTGCCCATCTGTTCCTACAAACCTCCTCTCCTCCTGTTCACTAAAACCACCATCGTTCTATTAGATAAACACAGCTTACATCTTCTGAGTGCAGGATGGCATCTTCTTGCATCACCATGTTTCTAGCAGCTTGACCCAGGAGCTAGAAGACAAATGCACTGATTAGACTGAGAGTCAGCAGCTCCAAGTTTCCCAAGACATGTGTGACAGCTGCTCAGCAGATCTGCACGTAAGGCTGACAGCCCAGGGATCCTGGGTGACAGGGTGTGAGGCTTGTGGGGAGCACTGCGATGCCCTGCACACCCCTCAGTACACACGGACTTAGGGACAGCCTGAAGCACTGCTCCACCCTATCCCTCTGGAAAGATGACATTAGGTAAAGGCAGTCTCCCACCTCCCCTGCGCTGTCAGAGGCATCCAGAGCCCGGGACTGGTGGCACTCGCGGCCCAAGAGCCCTACGGCGATGCCTCGACGGCCCAGCCATGCCCGCAGTCCGAGCCCCACTGACGCCGCTCCCTGCCCAGGCCCTGGGAAGCCGCAGCCCCTCCCCCGGACTACAGCTCCCAGCATACCTCCCGCTGGCCGGTCACTCTCAGCGAACCCGATCAGCAACCAGCGGGGTTCGGTCGGGCCGCAGCTCCCCGGCCGGGCCGCCCCACCGGGACGACGTCCCCGACAACCATTGCCCTAGATGGATGGTAACAGCCCTTCGTCCCCGGCTCCTCCCCGCCCCGCAGGTCCCGCGACTGCGCTGCATGCCGGGCCTTGTAGTCAGATGTCTGTCGGTGCCACGGCTCACCTCGGCGCTGCGGGAGCCCTTCAGCACCTGTTTGGTGAGGGCGATCACGTCGGTGCCACAGCTCGTCACCTTCTCGGTCAGGAGTCCCTTCACTGAGTGGCCGAAGCGCGCCTGAGCATCTGCCGCACCCCCAGCTGCCATCTTACCCTGCCGTCGCCCAGCCTCGCCCATCAAAGCGCCGCTACGGCGAGTGCCGGGGACCAGAAGACTCGGGAAGGCGCAGGACCCGCGGAGTGACACGGCCGTGGAGAAGCACCCTCCCACTTGGGCAGCACACGTCGAGGCTTTTATCCCACCGTGGCCTCCCCTAGGACACCTCAGGGTCAGACATGACCCCGGGCATGGACACCCTGGAGCTGCCCAGCACTACACGATGCTGGCCAGGACTGATCAGGGCTGACCAGGGCTTGCCCAGTACTGCCCAGTGCTCACCAGTGCTGCTCAGAGCTTCCCAGCACTGCCAAGTGCTGCTTATTGCTGTCCAGCAGTGAACAGAGCTAATGATCTGGGATGTTTGGGGCTTCTCAGCATTCCCAGTGCTGCACAGTCCTTCCCAGCACTGCCCAGTGCTGACTAGGGCTGATCAGCTCTCCTCAGTGCTGTCCAGTGCCCTCAGCTCTGTGCTGCCCATCCCCTCCTGGGAATGTCAAGGAGCTCTCAGGCTGAGAACAGACCCCAATGTCCCACCAGTCCCCAGCTCCATTCATGACACCTAGGGGAGACTTCAAGTGCTTAGCTGCCCTTACACACCTCCTCACCCACCCCAGGGTCCCGGGGACAGAGCCCTGAGGATGTAATCCACTCTGGGTGTCCCCTGACCCGCAGCCCACTGGATGCGGCTCTCCCATGGCCACCTGATGCAGCCATGGCCCAGCTGCCCTCACTCCCCAGTGGATGCTCAGCTGCAGAGCTGGCCATAGGCCCAGGGCTTGGTTTCCCCCTTCCCGTTCCCCCTCGATAAGGAGGTGAGCCCGCCTCAGGGTCAAGGCGATGACCCCACAGCTGGTATAAAGGCCCCTACTGCTGCAGCCCCACAGCCGGCCCCACCATGCTGTTGCTGGGTGCCGTGCTGCTGGTCCTGGCCCTGCTCTGTACCTGGGGGCTGGCACACTGGCAAGCCACCTCCGGGATGGGGACAGGTTTGGGTTCAGGGCGCCCACGGAGTCTGCCAGCCCTGCCACTGGTGGGGAGCTTGCTGCAACTGGCTGGGCATCCCCAGCTCCACCTGCGGCTCTGGCACCTGCAGAGCCACTATGGCAGCCTCTATGCCCTCTGGATGGGCTCCCACTACGTGGTGGTTGTCAACAGCTACCAGCATGCCAGGGAGGTGCTGCTGAAGAAGGGAAAGGCTTTCGCTGGACGGCCTCGCACTGTGAGTCAGCAGCAGGTTTTGGGGGTCTCCCTTCTACTGTGGTGTGGGGTGAGGCTCATGGTGGGAGGGGATGCTGCCAAGAAAGGCACCAGCATGCAGCAGGATCCCCTCCCCATCCTGCTTGCAGCGAGGCAATGGTAGGGACAGCCCTTCTCTGCCCTGTTCCTGTGCAAATCCTGCACATCCTCCATCCCAAGTGTACCTATTCTTCCCTGGGGCTGGCTGCATCTCAGGGCATGAGGATGTGGGTTTAGATACCTCCAGGCTCCCTGCACCCCGTAAGTTTCCTGGGCACCCCAGCCCCTAATCCTGGTATCTGTTACCAAACCTCTCCATTTTTCCGTGGAGCAGAAAGCAAAGCTCATGGCCCAAGCTTTGCCCACCAGCTCCCTGGATCTTCCCTGGGATGAGATGACCATCCATATCCCCCAGCATTGCCCCTCTCCAACACAGAGCCCCTTGTAGGGTTGCCCTACAGCAAGGTGACCTCAGGGCTGCCTGTCCCACAGGTAACCACAGATCTGCTGTCCCGGGGGGGCAAGGACATCGCCTTTGCCAGCTATGGGCCCCTCTGGAAGTTCCAGCGCAAGCTGGTGCACGCTGCCCTTTCCATGTTCGGGGAGGGCTCACTTGCCCTCGAGAGGATCAGTAAGTGCCCCTCACAGCCCTCAGGCTGCCTTCCAGCTCTGTCTCCTTCTTGTGCTTGATCTGGGCTGCACTTTTCTCCATACCCTGATCCCCTGGAAACAAAGGGGAGATTCATTGTCACAACCCAAATCCACTGGCATCCCCCCTGTTTGCCTAGCAGGGGCTTGGTCACTCCCCTTACATCCCCAGTATTTAACCAACATCTCTCCCCGTGGGTTTCCCCCTGAACTCTGGCTTCTCTCACTCACAGCTAGGGAAGCAGAAAGGGAACCAGCTCCCAGATTACTTACTTCTCCACCCAGGAGGATCGTCAAGCACACAGAGAGACTTGACTACACGTCTTCATCTTACGTGCTTCTCCCCCGCGTCATCCTTTCTGTATGTCCTAGCCCCTCAGGGCTCAGTACTGGCTGGGGAGTGCCCTCTGCAGGCTGCACATCCTGAATGAGTGGGGGAATCCTTCAAGCCGCTAGCTGCCTCCTCCACCCCCTCGGCTTCATCATCACCCCCTCACCTGCCTCTCCCCTCTCCCCTAGTCTGCCGGGAGGCTGCATCCCTGTGTGAGACACTCAGTGCTGTGCAGGATACAGCCCTGGACATGGCCCCTGAGCTCACACGGGCTGTCACCAATGTGGTCTGCTCCCTCTGCTTCAACTCCTCCTACCGGCGTGGGGACCCCGAGTTCGAGGCCATGCTGGAGTACAGCCAGGGTATCGTGGACACTGTAGCCAAGGAGAGCTTGGTGGACATCTTTCCCTGGCTCCAGGTGAGCAGGAACACGGGGACTGTCTGTTCCTCTCACCTCAGACAAGAGGAAGGAGCTGGGATGTGTCCTGCAGGAGGGGGGCTACCTGAGATCCCCGAGGTTAGGAGGATCCCTGCCCCAGTGTCCCACAAAAGTCAGTACCATGGTGGGCACAGATCAACTGCCTGGGGACCTGCAGAGGCTAGGCTGAGCTGGAGCCTCTTGCTGTAATGAAGCTTTTCTCCCTCAGATCTTCCCCAACAAGGATCTAGCCCTGCTGAAGAGATGTCTCAAGGTTCGAGATCAGCTGCTCCAACAGAAGTTCACCGAGCACAAGGTAACAACAAGGCCAGGATAGGGAGATGTTTAGAGGTTCAGGATCTGTGGGGTACTGCAGCTAGGGTAGAGGAGACTGTGTCCAGGACAGCCCAGCTCATGTGTATTCCCTGGCAGGAAGCCTTTTGTGGGGATGCTGTGAGGGACCTCATGGATGCCCTCCTGCAAGTGAGGCTCAATGCCAAGAACAGCAGTCCTCCAGAGCCAGGGCTGGAGCTTACTGATGACCACCTCCTCATGACAGTGGGGGACATCTTCGGGGCTGGTGTGGAGACCACCACGACTGTGCTCAAATGGGCTGTGCTCTACCTGCTCCACTACCCTGAGGTAGGTCTGCACCCCATGGTGGGTGGCCTGGGCTCCCTTCAGCATCAGGGACATTGTGGGGGACTTTGGGAAGGCAGATGCCCAGACAGATGCCAGACTTTGCAAATAAGCAGGATCAGGCTGTGGGCATTTTACTTCTGCCCTGCACAACCTGCCAGGACATGCTGGTGATGCTGAGTATACCCCACTGTTCATGGGGAGCCCCTAAACACAAGGCACCCTCCTTCCTGGGCTCTGAACCCAGCCCTTGCTCCCCTCCAGGTCCAAAGGAAGATCCAGGAAGAGATGGACCAGAAGATTGGCCTGGCACGTCATCCCCATCTCAGTGACCGCCCACTGCTACCCTATCTGGAGGCCACTATCAGCGAAGTGCTGCGCATTCGACCTGTGTCCCCCCTGCTCATACCCCATGTGTCCCTTGCTGACACCAGGTGAGATCTGTCAGGGGACAGCTGGGATGAGGGCAGAGATCACAGGAGGGAGCAACCGTCTTACTCTGTATTCACCTTTCAGCATTGGGGAATACTCCATCCCCAAGGGTGCCAGGGTCATCATCAACCTCTGGTCCGTGCACCACGACGAGAAGGAGTGGGACAAGCCTGAGGAGTTCAACCCCGGTGGGTTGGGTGCTCCCCATCCTCCACAGGGGGCAGGGCATGGCAGGGTGGGTGTAGCAGGAGAGACTGAGCCTGGGGGAGGCTTGGTGATGGGAGGGCAGACCCTACTTCCCCCTGGCTGGAGCATTTGCATTGTCTCTGCTCTTGAAGCTCACAGAAGGGACATGCATGTGATGAGCTTGGGCAGGTCTCAGGCAGAAGGGACTGATTCCTGCTAATACCAGTGATACTCCTTCCCCTTGCAGGCCGCTTCCTGGATAAGCAAGGCCAGCACATCCATTCACCATCACCTAGTTACCTGCCCTTTGGGGCTGGGATCCGTGTCTGCCTGGGCGAAGTCCTGGCCAAGATGGAGCTCTTCCTCTTCCTCGCCTGGGTGCTGCAAAGGTTCACACTTGAGTGCCCCCAGGACCAGCCCCTGCCTTCACTGGAAGGCAAGTTCGGTGTTGTGCTGCAGGTGCAGAAGTTTCGAGTGAAGGCCAGACTGCGAGATGCCTGGCGAGTGGCCTCGTGATGAGGACGAGTCCTAAATCCTGGGCAGTGGAGGGGTAGGATGGGTTGGAAGGAGACCATAGAGGCTACGCCCTGCCTGCCATGGATGCACAGTTGTCCATATAAAGCTATTCCCAATGCAGCATGGCTCTGGCTTTTTTCTGGGCAGGCAATGGAGGGCAGAAGGATGTGGAAGGGTGCCTCACATATACAATGGCCCCACAACTTTGTGTGAGCACTGAGCTGAGCTGGGAGGCTTCTTCAGGGCTACTAACACTAAATGGCCCTTTTATTTCCCCAGGGATGTGGGGTGGGGGAGCCTGTCCAGAGATGATCATGGGCCATGGAGACCAGCCACCTGCATAGCTGGTAGGGGGAGAAGGGCCCATCTCAGTCAGATAAGCAGTGAGAAGTGAGCACTGCGTAGTTTAGGGGTTACAGATGCCCAGGCTGTGTTTAGTGGCTGTGACCCATGTCTGAAATGTGTCCAAAGAAGCCCAACAACGCTGGTGAGGGGTCTAGAGCACAAGTATTATGACGAGCAGCTGAGGGAACTGGGGTTCTTCAGCCTGGAGTAAAGGAGACTTAGGAGGGATCTTCTCACTCTTTGCAACTACCTGAAAGGAGGTTGTAGGGAGGTGGGGCTCAGATTTTCTCCCAAGCAACAGGTTATAGGACTAGAGGAAATGGCTTCAAGTTGTGCCAGGGAAGGTTCAGATTAGATATGAGAATTTTTTCACCAAGAGGGTTATCAGGCATTAGAACAGGGTACCCAGGAAGGTGGTAGAATCACCGTCCCTGGAAGTGTTCAAAAAACATGTAGATATGGTGCCTGGGGACATGGTTTAGGGGTGAGTGTGGTATTGTTGGGTGGACAGTTGGACTCGACAATCTCAGAAGTCTTTTCCAACCATAATGGTTCTATGACTCTGTGACCCCAGGTGGGTGACCCTGGTTGATCCCTGTCTCAGTTTCCCCCATGGGAGGAGGGACAACAAACACAACATGGTCTGGGAGCTGAGCCTGCCATGAGGCAGGGAGAGGTCCCTGAGCCCAGCCTTCCCACTGCCCTGTAAGAGCAGTGTGCTCTCTCTGGTGGGGCCCCCTCTGGCTCCTTGCAGGGAAAAAGGAGTAAACATCTTGGGGGTTCCTGCAGTTTTACCTCTTGCGTGGCTTCCTCTCCCATGGTATGAAGGTGCAAACACTTCTGCTGGCACACGTAGTTGTATGCACACAGGTGCTTACACATACATGTACTTACAAGCATATATATGCACACAAAAGCACAGGGATGCATTTATGCTGCCAACAGACACATATATATGCATGCACATATGTGCTTGTATGTGCACACCTAGCTCCTTCTGGACAGGAGATGAGCACCCTGGGCTACAGGGCTGTTCAACCCCATCCCGTGTGTGAGCCACAGGCATGGGAAGCCACAGGCAACCCCAGCTCCAGCCAAAAGTGGGGTCTGCCATTGTCCAGGTACACAGACAAACATCCAGAGGCACCTGGACTCCATGCTCTGAGCTCAGCTGTGTCCCCCTGGTCCCCCAGGCCCAGCATGTGGGCACCATGGAGCCAGGGGCTGCTGATATGCATCGTGCAAGAATGTGGCATCTCTCACCCGCACCATGTGCACTGTCTGTGTGGATTATAGCCATCACTTTGAGCAGCATAACCTTCCCATAGCACTAGGGGCCATGTTTGCTTTCGCAGAAAACTACCATGCCAGACAGAGGGCAGCATGCAATTAGGTTTCTGGATCTCTGTTACTTCACCTCTAAATATTTAACTAAATAGCAACACAGCTATGGCTCAGGGCACCTGGAGGGAAAGCAGCCAGAGTAGAGGTAAAGCCCTGCACAGCCCCTGCCCAGTGCAACACCCCCAGCCCTGCATACCCCCACATTTTCCCCCTTTTTTCTATTTCCCCTTCTCTTGCTAGCAGGCAGGAAAGCTGACATAAACCCTCCCCACCACTACACTTTCTACTCCGTGCATCAATGTGTGTTTTCTTTCAAACCTCTAGCACTTTGCTTCCACCCAGCCTCCTCACTGCTCAGCATCCAATGCCAAATGCGTGCCACCAGCATGTAGGATGGCACAGGGATGATGAAAGCAATGTGTTTGCAGCCCCGCACAGCACCAGGAGTGTCCTTCCTCCTCCCAGTCCATTCTTATGGAGGCTCAGGATGGTAGGAAGGAGCCAGAGGAAGAACCACCATGCACACACCTGCCCTGAGGGCAATCCTGAGGGTGACTTGTGTAGCTGACTCGCCAGCAGCAGGGCAGAGGGGAGTGCAGCAGTGCTGCTGCGTGGAGTCTCTGCTGGATTGTAAGGACTGTGGCCCATATTCCTTCCCGTTGTCCTCCCCGTTTCCATCATACCAGGGGTGCCACTGGGTTTCCAATCCCCACAGCTCTGCCAGCACAGGCTGAAGCTGGGTGAGTGAAGGGGAACTGGGCTCAGAGCAGGTCTGAGGAAAACTTAGCTAAACACAACGCTCTGGACTTCCCTGGGGCCTGGCACTCCTCTGTCAGCCAGGTCCTTCCCCTGCTCCAGATCCTGTCCCCAGCAGCACCTGCTAGCAGGGAAGATTCTCTCCATTCTCTTGTCACCAGAAACAATAGCACCCCCATGTCTCCAGAAACATCAGCCCAGGACTTTCAGCATCTCTGTGCCCCTTTGCCAAGGCACTGCATTTGCTCTCAATAAGGGAAGGGACTTTCACCTTGCCAGAACCAGCACGGGGCTGGCACCTTGCACATATGTTGCCATTGCCAAGGCACTCACAGCAAGGTTCCTGCACTAATAGGAAGCACTCAAGATGAGTACATACCCTGAGGCAGAAATGGAGACTTCAGGACCAGGGTCATTTCTGAACCAGAGAACACCTTCAGACACAGATGTCTGCACAAAGCTCACACTCCAGCTGGGTTTTCTGGTCACCAAGGGCTGGCAGGTGCTGTCCCCAGGCCTGGAGACCAGCCACATGCTGCAAAACCCATCGCACCAAGCCTAGCCCTGCTGTGGGGTGTCTTGCCCTCTGCCTCAGCCAACCTCCTCCCAGCCAGCTGACAAGGAGAAGATGCTGCTGCAGAGGTGTTCAGTATCCAGAACCAGCTGTCTGGCACCTTGTGAGATGGTAAAGAGCATTCTCTGAGAATGCGCAGAGTTGCTGCTGAATTATCTGGCTGGTATGTCCTAACAGCTGCTCTGGAATTAAGCTGCTGTACCCAAACCCCTGACCCTACCAGACAGCTTTACCTGGGCTGTTGGCAGCAGGGCAGCACTAGATAGAGCCTGCAGTGGTCCCCTTCCTCTTCCTCCTTGAGACCCCTGCAGAAGTCAAGGTCCCCTGAGACCGAAGACACATAAATCTACCACCTTTGATGAGCTCTTTGGCTTTGTTCAGACCTGGCACTGGGCAGCCTGGCAACCCAAAACCTGGGGGAATGGAATGAGGTCGCCTTGCCCATGGGACAACCGGGGGGACCTCAGCCTCTGCCACCAAGATTTGGCCAGTTAAGCATGGGCAGCAGTTGGAAGTGCTGAGGCATTTGCTGCTGAAATAATACTGCTATAATGGCTTGGGCCACATTGGGTCCCTGCTCTCCCTTTGGGGCCTCTGGGGGTAACCTGGACAGAAGGGAGCAGTGCTGATGGGCTTGGAGAGTATTTCAGGGAATTTGGGAAATAGGGGCTCCACCTTCTTGGGGCACAGAGCATCTACAAGAGAGCAGTCATTGATGGTGGAAGGGATGAAGCTTTTCATTCATGGCTGTTCCCACACTGTACCTCAGGTACCCTGTGAAGGAGAGATGCAGCACACTGAAGACCCAAGTACACTGGGCAGAGCAAGTCTGAACGTTTCCATCACAGAAACTCATTTTTGGGGGCACAGCCACCCCACAGCACTTAGCTTACCCAGATGTGTTACAGTGCTCAGCTCAGGAGCCCGCCAACTTTGGGGGACTTTGCTTTGCACCAGGCATTCGACAGCCCTGGGCTGTGCCAGATGGCTGTGGCTGCAGCAGGAGAGGGCGACGCTCAAAATACCTGTGGGCTCTGCAGCAGGCATGGTGCCACGTGAGCTGAGTAAGCACAAATCTCAGGACACTGCTGTTCACTGACCAAAAACAAATCAAGAAACAACTCAACAGCCTGTGACACCCTCACTGCCCAGCCCCCCCACCCCAGCACAAAGACTGCAGTGCTTGCACCGCCGCTGTGACGCCCTGGTGTGGGCACCAGTCCCATCTGATAAAAATAGATCTGTCCTGCAAGTGACAGCATGGGGGAACCAGCACTGATGAAGAAAGATGACTCATCTCGACCTTCGCAGGTTGCCTACTATAGGATACTCCCAGTCCAGTCCAGGCTTTTCCTATATAAACAGAAGAAGAAAAAAAAAGGGGGGGAGAGGGAAAAACCTCCCCAGGATGTGCTGCACAGGGAGGGTGAGTGAGAGCCAGGACACAGCAGGCTTTGCAGGGAGACAAGGAGTTTGTTCACCAGAGGGGCCATGCCTTGGCTCCCTGCAAAGCTGTTGGGAGCAGGTCACTGTGGCGATGAGCCCAGTCAGGGTGTGCAGAGGAGAGGATATTTGGCTGTAGGAACCTGGGCTGCATGGGGCAGGAAGCAAGTATGGGCCCAGGCTCTCACTGCTGATGAACATCCCTAAACGGCAAGGGATGCCTGGGGATGCCCAACCCTCCCATCACCTGGTGGCACAGCCTCATGCTTTCAGTGGAGCGTGCTGATTTTGCTTCTGTCCTGGAGGCTTAAGCATGTTTCCCCACCTAGGAAGTGTATTGGGTTTGGCTGAGATGGAGTTAATGTTCCCATACAGTTTTCAGAAACGCTGTGCCTCACATTGAAGATAACATGTGATGTTGTGACTGCTATAAGGCTGGCATAGCACCAAAGCGACGCGGTGGACAAGATCCTGGGAAGGGACGTAATCAAGGCAGCTGACCCAAACTGACCAAAGAGCTATTCCATACCATATGACATCAGCTCAGGGATAAAGGACAGAGAGGGGGAAGGAAGGGGGCGGGAAGAAGACGTCTGCCCCCCAAGCAACCACTACGCGTTCCGGAGCCCTGCTTCCCGGGAAAGGGCCAGACATCGCCTATTATGGGAAGTAGAGACTAAAGCTCAATTTTGCTTTGCTTCACGCGCGTGGCTTTGCCTTTCTTTATTTTGCTTATTAAACTGCCTTTACTAAAACCCACGGGCTGTTTCCATCCGTTCTCTCCCTCTTGTTGTGCCGTGGGAGGTGTGGGGCGAGAACGTGATAGAGAACCTTGGTGGGTACCTGGCACTCAGCCCAGGTCAACCCACCACAGAAGTTTTTGATGATTAGATGTAATACAGAAGCTTAACTGCACCTCAGGTTTCTTTACCCTTGAGTTAGGCAGGTACAAACTCTGAGAGCAGGCTCCCAGCAAGCACCAAGACACACAGTTCCCTCCTCCTACTCCATCTTTAGTCAACACCCATCCACTGGGTTGTACAAGCACACAGTAATATGCTGCAGGAAAATCACACGGGTGCTCCCAGAAAGGAAGTCTGCATCATCAGAGCCAGAGTCCCTCAGGAACACCGAGGCGATGCTGCAGTACTCCCTGGTCCCAGGAGCCTCCATTGTGCCCAGACGACCCTCTGGCTGAGCCACTGCATGGCGCTCTACAGTGCCTGTCCCAGGCAACACACCCCAAGCCCGTCAGGATGCCTGCTGAGTCCTTGTCCTAGGAGCCAGTTTCAGCAGCTGAAAACATGCCATGTAAGCAGCACCATACCACCAAAGACTCTAGCGAAAACAGACTTCAAGGAATACACTTCAAGGATTGGCATCAAAATTTAAGGCATGTTGTAAAGAAAAATGAGCAGTGCATTAACACTAATTTGCTCTCAATTGTGCTGCATTGTTTGCAACTCAGTTTTGAAAGGTGTTCATGACTCCCATAAATCACTCACCCTTTACAGCTAGGAATGGGTAGGTTTTGGTGCTCCAGTGTTACAGATGCACACCTGCCCATGTCCTTCAGCGTTTTACACCCACTGCATGCATTGAGAAATCTGTTTAGGCTGTGTTGGCTTTCTATGAACGGATACACCTGAGGATCAAGCACTTTTCTAAAGCTCTAAAGCTGGAGCTTTGGGAGGCCCTGCCTGCCTGTGTTTTTTACCCCTGCAGAGGCACCATCTGGATTATCTCTGAGGAGCTCACATACCCACCGTCCTGCCCTGTACCACTCCTCCTCTCCACAACAGTTGTCCCTGGTCCATGCCTAAAAGTGTGAAGCACCAAGAGGCACACCGATACTCCTGCTCCTCCTCAGGCACATGTGAACTTCAGAGACAGGGTTTCTTTATGGTCTTTAAAAGCCTGAAAAACTTCCAGGAGTCATAAAAGCATGCACACCACTGTTTTTTCTTGACTTTCAAGATTAGAAACATCAGCTCAGCTTACTGGTACTCACTTCTATGTCCAGAGAAGAAGTAGAAGGTTCTCTTGTCCTTAGTGGGATGGCAGGAAAGCAAACAAGGAGATTTTTGTCTTATGCCAACAGAAACGCTGGTAGATTGTCTTCCACTGGCACAGGGCTGTCTCCAGGATTTATAGCAGTAAATCCCCATTCTGTAAGGACCGATGTCCTTTTTTAGCTTCTTCTGTGGTGCAAGGAACAAAGCCAGGTGCTAATATGTACAAAATTCCTATGGGTGGCACTGGGGATCTTTAATTCTCTTCTTGAAAAATACACATGCTCAGCAAACACAGGTGGAAATGACCAGTCTGGTGGCCTTGGTGCACAGAGAGCCAGCTTACATACAGCCTCCCTCTTAAACACTCATGCTCCAGGCATCCAGGAGGTCTCCCAAATCTAAATCAGAGTCCTTCATTCTTAAGAGTACCCTAAGACACAAACTGAAGAACAGTCTTCATCAGCTGCTCTGATGGAAGAGAAAGGCTGTGACAGGGAAAGGAATGAGATTGTCCTACACCTTTTAAGGTAAAAGTGCTCTCCTCAAATGTGTGTAAAATACTGAAATATGCACCCTTTGTCTCACTCTGTCATCTGTATCCACCACACTGCTACACATCTCTAGTTAAAACAAAACAAAACAAAACAAAACAAAACCACAAACTAAAGACTAATCTTGTTCCTAACCCACAAAATGATACACATACACATGGGCAAGTTATCAGAAAAGGCATTATATTTTGGTTTCCACCTTTTTTAAAACTGATTTTGGTTTTCAATCATCAAATCTGAATGTGTCTGAGTTCAGTTTTCATTTTTTTCCCCACAACAGTAATGATCTGGATGACCATAATTATAAAAGAGATGGGAAGAAAACCCAAGAACAAGAGAACAAGATACATAGTCTGAACTGTGCTCTCTTCCACATGAGCACTCTAGGGAATGTTAGTTTCAGCTTTTCTTTTTTTTTCCATTTTCTTTCAGGTTGTTACTAATAAAATTTCTACCGTTTATTAAAGCAAAGCTACAGTAAATTTTCTTACAGTCTTACAGCAGGTTTTCATATTACCAGTAGGACTCGCATGCATGGATTGCAGTCACACACACACGCTCACAGACATTATACAGTAGCCAGTTGCCACCATAACAAAGAAAAAAAAAAAAAGGAAAGAAAAAGAAAACAGACATTCATTTCTTTTAAGTGGTCAACATTTGAATCGCACCAAACTTCTGGATCAAAACAAAAATAAAATACTGCACAGGTCTTCCACATCTACATGGTAAGTCATCCCTTCACAATGGACGGAGCTCTCGTCTCCATTTGTTCAACATGCATCGCTGAAGTTTGAAGGCACGCTGGCCAAAGAGAGCCCTGTTCTTTTTTTGTCATCTTAACTCAAGTGTGTTGCTCTCCGGGCAAAAAAAGGAAAAAAATAAAGGCAAGCCCTTTCGCAGCACACCGGGAAAAGGTCATTTGGAGACCACAGTACTTGGAAGGCAGCCCAGCTGCCTGGATTCCACTTCTAACTGTGCTCTTAGAGGCATTGAAGGAATACATTTGTCTTTAAAAATTACATATAAAGGCAAATTTCTGCAAACCCTTTCTTTTCAAACTGCTTACAGTAGACTAACATACCTTCTGGAAGAAATCGGTCCTTCAGTCACAAGCTTCAAGTGGGAAATTTCCTACCTGCTGTCTTAAACACTGAAGCACCAGAGATTATAGGGCTGATGTGTTCAGGCATACATCAGCTTCAGGAAAACTTAACACCAAAAAGGAGAAGGAAAAAAAAAAGCTTAAAATGAAAAGAAATCCCCAATGCTTCAAGAGCACTATAGCAAACCAGAACTCTTGGGCTACTGACTGCCGGCACTGTCAGAAGCTGCTTGCTTCTGGGAAGACACCTGGAGGTTGAAGCCTTACGGTGATTTTGTATCCTCCCAGGGTGACATTTGCTGAGCTTTACTGATTGCAAGATAAAGCAGTGTTTTAGAAACGAAAACCAACAAACTCATAATAACCATCACCAAAATCACCACTGGAAAAATTCCATTTGTTAGAAGTTCTCATTGAAAAATATCAGTCCCTGCCCCATGGAGCAGGATGGACATGATTAACAAAACCCAGAGTGACCCATTCCCCACAAGCTGGGCCTTTGAGGACTACTCCCCAAATTATATTGGAGGGTGAGAAAGAAAAACAAACTAAAAAAGATCGTATCACCTTTTCCTCCTGTTAAAAGTTTTAATTCTCTTATTCCACTTTTATTTCTTTTTTTTCCCCTGATTCTCCCTTCCACTCTGCCATCTTAGCTGGGGGAGTTAGTGGTACAAGAGTTTGGAGAGTCCTGCTCATTTATTGTGTTCAAGAGTACACACACTGGCTGCCGGGGCAGGTGGTGGTGGCTGTGTTCGCGGTGCTGCTCTTCCGCAGCATTAAAAAGCCCTTCCTCCTCATCCCCGTGGGGGCGGCCGCTGCAGCTGTCGCAGAAGTCCAGGGGCCCATCCAGAGCATCATCGATGAGCCCATCGAACTCCTTGAGGTCGTCATCATGATGGCCTCGGTTGCATACGCACACTTCGATGCCCGAGTCGCCGGTGAAACGGCGCTGCCTGCCCGGCGTCTTGTCCTTTGTGTCGGGAATGGCGCTGCTCTGCTCTAAGCTCTCAGAGCTATAACTTTTCAGCAGTTCCTCCTTACACTCTGTATCCTTATCGGGACCAGCCCTCTCCACTAGCTCAGCTCCCATGCTGGTACTGCCAGGCTCCATGCTTTGCATTTTGGCAACTGCTCGCTCGACCAGTGTGGTGGTAGAGGGCTGGGGGTCTCCGAGGCCAGGGGACCCAGTGTTGTCAGTACTGCTGTTATTGCTGCTGGGTGCTGCTGAGCTGCTCTGTGCTGGTTGCAGGTTTCTTGGCGTGTCTGGGATTGTGCTACTGCTGCCTGCTGGGATGCACTGCTGATGTAAGGCACTATACGGTGGCGGTGGGGTCGGCGGTCGGTTCACCACTTCCTCATAGGGAGGTAGTAAATAATTTGGCAAAAACCCTAAAAGTGGGAGGCAAGGAGGAGAAGTTATTTTATGAACAGCTTATCTCAGGAAACAAGTCATTAATACAGGTCAGTATGTCATTTGTCATCTACCAGCACCTTCCCACTAAGCAGCCCAATGGGCTTCTCAAGGGGTGATACAATTTCGCCCAAATGAGATGCGTCATGTTTTAGAGAAGCAGCAATTGTGGCACAGGAGGAGATGGATACAGTTTGGAACAGCAGCCTGATCTCCTGGCTCTCTTGTCAATGCTTAGGGCTACTATGAGACTCTCCCCCCACTACCTTGTACCCCAGTATCGCCCCATAAACCACATCAAGGGTGGATGGAACAATCTATCATAGAATCATGGAACAGTTACAGGTCCAGCCTTTGTCCTAGCCCTATCAACTTACTAAATGATGTCTCGCAACCCAACATCTACCTGTCTCTTACCTGGGCAGCCTATTCCAATGGTTGACAACCCTTTCAGTAAAGAAATTCCTCCTAATGTCTAGCCTGAACCTCCCCTGGTGCAATTCCATCCATTTCCCCTTGTCCTATCACTCTCCACCAGGGCGAATAGACCAGTCACTGCCTCTCTACAACCTCCCTTCAGGTAGTTATAGAGAGCAATGAGGTCTCCCCTCAACCTTCTCTTTTCCAGGCTAAACAGGCCCAGATCCCTCAATCTTTCCTCATAA
>VWZO01016706.1:1185574-1248695 GCA_013396975.1 Bucco capensis | reverse complement strand
TATAATAGTAAAATATTTATTCCCTGGAAATAATACTAAAATACTTATAAATATTATAAATAAGTACTATAAATACTTATTTATAAATATTAGAAATATAAATATAAAATATAAATATATTATAAATAAATACTTATTTATAATAGTAAAATATTTATTCCCTGGAAATAATACTAAAATACTTATAAATATTATAAATAAGTACTATAAATACTTATTTATAAATATTATAAATATAAATATAATATAAATAAATATGTATTATAATAGTAAAATATTTATTCCCTGGAAATTTATGGGCAATGGAAGAACTGCTTTTCTCTAGTGATTATTATTAATGATTATATTATCAGAATTCTTTTTGAAAGTTGCTCT
This sequence comes from Bucco capensis, assembly GCA_013396975.1. Classification (NCBI taxonomy): domain Eukaryota; kingdom Metazoa; phylum Chordata; class Aves; order Piciformes; family Bucconidae; genus Bucco; species Bucco capensis. The sequence goes on along the minus strand of VWZO01016706.1, from coordinate 1,248,320 downwards.
GCTAGTTTGGCTCAGTCCTTGTTTGAGTTTAACACCATTACCAACATCATTACTCAGGAAGGTACCCACTTGCTCTCTGTTATTCACCAACTATACCAATGCCCATGGAATACTTTAAGCAGGATATCTGCAATATCTTGATGTTCTCCTATTCCTTTACTGCTAGAGAGAAAAACAAAACCAGTGCCTGGATATAATGGAGCTGCTTGGAAAAGAATAGCATGAACCTATAGAATAGCATAATCCCATGTAAGAAATAATGAAGATGTAACCAGCTCTTCCCATGATACAAGATGATTTCTTGTTGGCTTCTGCCAACATAGTAAAGATTTTTAGCTCATCATTTCTTTCTGTTAATAAAGTATCCAAATCAATAGTAGCAATGTAAGTAGATGCTTCTCTAAATTCTTAATTTTGGGATCAGATTCTTTTCGAAGTTGAATGGAAATGAAACATTGGAGAGGGAACAGGTTGCTCTTTTTTTTTCTCTCTCTCTCTCTACTACAAATTAACTCAGTGCTCTAAAATGAGTGTAGTTCTTTCTGATTATTTCTCATGGTTTGAGCAATTTGGCATTTCACTTTGCTGCAAAAAGGCAGTCTTGAAAAATAAAGGACCTGAGACAGCAATGACAGTGAATCAATGCAAGAGGAAACTGCTCTGCTTGCTCTTTTCCTTACTTGCTAATCTCTATTTTCTAATGTGAGAAAAGGTTACAAATTGTGTAATGACTGTGCTTTTACCTAGGCACTGCTTCTGTGTATAGAGAGATTGCAATGTTAGTATTAGCACAATTCTGATGCCCAATTTCATATCATTAATTCCACAGAAATCATATCCTTAGGCACTTCTCATTGGCTTCAGAATTTGCTTTACTCTGCTAAAATACTTTTGAAAAATAGCTGATCACTTTACCAAGTGAAAAAAACAAGATTGCAGAGGTGTTAAGTAGTAGGAAAATATATGCCCAAAGACACATTTTAAAGAGCTGCAAGTAAGAGGTGGGAGAGTGGAGTAGTAAGGCATGACAGAAATCCTTCAGTCACAAATGTGGCCTTGAAGTTTTCCCTTCCTTTCTCATCTTTCCTTTTCTCATCACTTCTAAACAAAAAGTTGAAAAAATAGAAACAAAGCAAATGTGAACATCTCTAGAAAATTCCTCTGTGGAGCTTGGATTTTCAAGTGTACTTCACAGACTCTGTTGCACCAGTGCCAAAGTGACACCACTGAAAATAGATCTGATCACTCTCAAGCATCCTTTAGAAAGCATTGAAGAAAGCAAAAAATATATCATCTCATTACCCATTAAAAGTATATTTAAAATGATAGAGGGTTTTTTTTCTGTTTAATCCTAGGCAGTGCAAATTATTATCTTGTTGGACAGCAATATGTCTCAAAAATCTAAGTGCTTCTATCAGCCAGGATGCTATTAGATTGTGTAAATCTAAGAGAGGATTAACACTGTCAGCCTCTTTTTTATTATTCTCAATAACCATGTTAATTTCAGAACTTCTATACAATTAACCACCTTCTGTTTAATTGTGATGTGTTCTAGGAGAAAGATGCATTACTTTGGGCACTGCATACACTCTCCTTTTTCTGATTCATTCCCTACTAAGCAGCTCATAATTTATCAATAAAACTCAGCTCAGCTCACTTTTAGCACCAAATTGATTGGAATTCACAAGTATTCAGCTCCCAGACAGAGTGAGCTTCTTTTAAAACCCAAAGCTGATTTATATGCCCAAGTATTAAGACTTGAATTTGACTCCAAAGTTCTAGTAGTGAATTGTTTCTTTGCCTCTGTATTGAAATACACTGAAATACCAAATGAGCACACCAATGAAGAGGTTATTGATCCTACACAAAGTCCATTGGATCATCTTTGTGGTATTATTAAACACATGCAAAACATCAACATGACCTGGCCTTTTACTGAACTTTCAGCTGTCTAAATAGTAGTATATCCTCTTTGCTTATTCTCACAATATATTCAGTGTGATGTAGAATTATTGCAGTGACCATCTGAGATAATAAAGACAATTAAAAAAAAAAAACATATGTGGGCTGAGCAGAGGTTTCCATTGTTCTCTACTTGTGCTTTTCATGACTATCCTGATCCTAATTTTGTATAAAGCTGGTTTAGTGGGGTCTATGTAGCCCCTGCTTTCATCCTCCCCAAGGGAATGAGAGCTGAAAATAGCTCTTCACACTTCCAGTCCTAGGCTCCAGTTCAAAGACCTCAGGAAGATTTATCACAAAATAGAACTTCTGTACCTATATTCCAGTTTTTTTTGTAGGCAGCCTCAGTGTTTCTGGGCTCTAATTATCAGTCTCACAGCAGTTAGCCTTTATTTCATTAAGTTTTAAATATTTCCAAGTTGTAAACATGCTCAGCCAAAGCTGTTTTGTTCCCCAGAAAGTGCCCATCTTTTACAGCTCTTTTGGGCTTTGGGGAGCTCACAAATGGAGTTGAACGTGATCTCTTATGAAAGATGCTGTTAAAAATAAAACCTGAGGAATAGCACATTTCTATCTAGCAGGGAATGATTGATTATTGCAGCATACAAAAATCAGGATGTTAGCAGAAGAGCATTATGGAACCACATTGGAATTACTGCATAGAAACCAGAATCTTTTGTGGCTTAAAAGATGTAGGCTTTCCAAAAAACACTGAGCTGGCTGCCTAAAAAATATTTTAAGATACAAGTATAGAAATGGTGATATTTCTTACAGCATATCAGATTCATTTGTCTTTTTTTAGATGTATTACAGCAGTCAGTTTTCCAGATACTTGTGCTGAAGAATATCTCCTCTGTTATTTATCACCTGAACACACATGAACTGTGAGTGTAATTTCACCACTAGCATTGATAAGCATAAAATAGTTCTATAATATATTTCTATACCAAATCTGCATCTTCTTAATCCTTTTCCCCAATTTGATCACTTCAGTGTGCTCAATTTCAGGGCATTCCATCCCAACATCATGGTATCTAGAGCCAAAAGGAACGTTGAGATGCAAAATTCTTTGATTGCAAAAAGTGTTTAATTGGAATAGAAATGTTCATCCATTGGGACAAGGTGAATTTTGTTAAATTATCCACCATGGAAAGGTTCTCATTTCCTAAATGGACAGTTACATTTGTTCTTCCAGAATGACTTTTCATCCCAAACTTTTAATTAATCACAATAAAGAATATGTAAGGCTTGAGGTTAAACCAAAGCAGATAAAAAGTAGTTGTTCCAACTGATTTCTAATTAACTTTTTTTTTCAGATTTTGACATTTTGCCCCAATTTATAGTGGAAAGACCTTTTTTTTTATTTAAATTTCAGAAGTGTTCCCAAATGGGGAAAATTATTTGCCACCTGGTTCTAATAATAGCACGTGTGAGTGGGTTGTGCTTTCAAACCTCCTGTGTGTGAGTGCTTTGCCAACAGTCAAATCAGGGTAACCTACCTTAGCTCTTGTATAAGTGCACCAGAAAACTGCATAAATAAGAATAAACCTACAGACAGGGAATTGTCCCATCGTGGCCAGAGAGGACTGAGGTTTGCCCCTTGGATTGAGTTGGACATTTTCTACCATGATGGTTAAAGAAAGCAGACCACCCAGCACATGGCAGAATGGAGAAAGAAAAGAATTTGCTGAGGGAACTCAGCAAAATAAACACAAGTCTGCATCTTTTGATTGTTGGGGTTTTACTTGTGAGAGAGAAAACAAACCTTTTCCAGCTTCTCTTTTTAAGATGACAAAAATCTGTTTTCTGGTTGTTGTAGCTGAAGTATTTAGACACAAGAAAGAAAACTGTTGCTCTCAATTTCTCTTCCTAACGCTTGAAAGTCTGTTTCTTTTCTGACTCTTGTCAAAGATTTTTTGGGGATAAAAAAAATAAACTCTTCCTCCTCTAAGCAGGTTTCATTTTTTTTTATGGGTTGTATATATTCAAGCAAATCTGTTCCTCTCTTTCAGGTTGGTGGGTTTTCTTGTCAAAATGCTCAAAGATCTGTTGCTCTCTTTAAGCTCACGGAGAAAACCAAGGTGTTTAAAACTCTGTGTGATCCTCTATTAGTACATACACTTTTTTTTCAGTTCCTTCAAAATTAAATGAAATTAAATCTAGGTCGTAATTTAACAGTTTCATTTCAATGTTTGTTTTTCCTTGCTACTCTCATTTTTGCCTGGATTGAAGCTTCACCACTGCCATTTGGCCCAAGTGCTGTAGCCCAGGGTGCACCCAGTGATCTCAAGGCAATACCAGGTTTATTCCCCAGGCATATGTCTTTGGGCCTGTCCCACTGCACAGGCAGGTTTTCTACCCTGCAATCTAAAAATAAGCACACCAGTTGTATTCAAATGTTTGCAAATAAGGAAAGTTTGCATGGCTGTTTTGTTTTTTTTCACCCTCCATCCAAATGTTCAGCTGTGGAAAGATAAACTCTGGTCCATGTCTGCATGGGGCTTTGGTTCAGAGTACACACAATGGCCATTGGTAAGAAATATTCAGATCAAAAGAAGATCCTCAAGTTTGTCTTGGAATCTTTCAAAGCACCAAACACTGCCCTTGGATTGAAATTACTGGAATATTGAATTCTTTACCTGCTATTTACCCAGGACTACATTAAAAATAACATTTGCTCTGTTCTCAGCCAATGCATCACCAACACAGAATCTGACTTTACTGTTGTTTGGGACAGCTGGGAGAAGGAAAAAACAAATCTCCAAATTGAAGGAATATGCAAAGTACAGCCCTAGTGCAGTATGATACTGATATTATCTGAAACTAATGGTTTTTCATGGATACACTGGGTGACCAGAATAACTTAAAACAATTGCTGTGGCACTCCTGACAGGGTCAGTGTATACAGAGAAATTAGTCTGCAGTGAACTGCATGACTTCTGTGAAAAATAATTAATGCACAGTAAAATAAAGCAGAACCTTAACATTTTTAATCTCTTTCTGCTTGTTCTGTATAGCTAAAAGTTCATCATAGCCAAGAAGAAGTCTTCTTTCTGGCTTAGTGAGGGAGGACTGAAAGACAGAAGGTGCAGTAGAGAGCCCTCTAATTGCAAGCAGTTCCACCTCTGGCCTGCCTTGAAAGCTTCACAAAGATCAGCACAATTCTCTTTCAAGCTGCAACATGAATAAAAAGATCTGTTTCATCTAAATTGATAGCCAGCTATGGGGGAAAAAAAAAAAAAGAAATTCTGTTAAACATACACTACAATTTCTGAAGTTCTTCATTAAACCTAGATGAACACTCTACTCCTTGTAGCAAAAGCATCATTAGGCAAGCTCCTTCCACACAGGGGCAGAAGCCTGCTCTACACTTTGTGATGGGTTAGGCAGTCTAATTTTCTTCTAGTTATAAGTGACCTGTGCTGCCATTACCTTCCTCTGAAGCTGGCTCATGCAGGGACATAGAGGAGACTTGCTTCCTTTCACATTTGTGCTCTCTAAGCACATGCCAAGGGTTGGTGACTCTAGACACAGGTTCCTTATACTTGCTGTCACATCTAGAATGCCTCTAAGCTCTCATCTAGAACTCCTGGAAACATCTGCCTGCCTCTAACAATACTTGTAAGGTATCCAATACTAGGCAAATGGAGGGGAGGGAGAGGTCATTCCTTTTACAGAAGGAAAAGAGTCACATTCTGAAGTACCAAAAACACCTTTGGGGTCCCATTTATAAGAAAAAACACAAATTTCAACCTGATCATTGGCAATTTTGCTTAAAGACTCAGGTTACTGCTAACAGAACCTAAGTCTTTGTGAGCCTTTGCTGGGTTTCCTCCAGTAAGCCTCTAGGTGCCTTGTGTTGGGGAACCCAGAACTGACCCCAGCACTGCAGATGTGTCTGCATGGAGGGGAAGGATCACCTGCCTCAACCTGTTAGCAATGTTTTTCCTAATGTACTTAGACTGTTTTGCTGCAAGGATGCATTGCTGCCTTGTGCTCAGCTTGTTCTCCATCCAGAGCCCAAGGTCCTTCTGAGCTTTCAAGCTGTTCAGTCCCCAGCATGTCCCTGATGCCTGGGGTTATTCCTCTCCTGGTGCTTCCTGACATGCTTACTGCTGGGAGTAAGAGGGCAGGAACAGATGGCATATTCCTGATAGAAATGGACAGAGGTTTTGACCAAAACATTTCTAACCTTTACAGAATGCTGACCAACAGAAAATGCCTTTCAATACAACCTTCCTGTAGATCAAATGGAACATTCTCTAAGCACCATGGCATTGTGGTTGACTTTGACACATGCCCAAACTTTTCAGCTAGGTACAAGGGAAGGGAAGTGATTCTTTGGCCACTCTGTTCTCCCTTTGCATATTTCCCTGGTGTTTGAGTGTACACTGAATGGAGACTGTTAACTTACTGCAGGGATACTTTTAGATGATATGGAAAATAAGATGTCCTGGTTTTGCTGGGAAAGAATCTTTGACCAGCTGTGGTCTGTAGGCTGTTAGCAATTTGGAGTCAGCCAAGGCATCTGACCTGAGATATCCATCCTAGAAATGCCACACTCAGTATAAAGAAGGAAGTTTAGTGAGGATGAGGAGCTTCCTCGTCCTCTTCTGCTCTTGCTTGGGCTACTCTTCCTTCTCCTGCTCTTGCTTTCCTGTTTATTGTGACCACCATACATTCTCTGGGCTGAGTATAACCTTGTCTACTTTCTACTGCTATTGGTATTAGTTTGGCTGTTTCATGAACTCTATCTTCATTTCAACCCAGGGGTCTTCTTTTCCCAATTGCCTCTCTCTGCTGAGGAGAGGTCATTGAGTGGTAAAGGAGCTGCTACAGTTTAGCCCCAGACAGGGGCTAAGTGTAGACACAAAGAGATTTTGAGATGACCAGGACACATATCACTTGTGACACTGAGGACTGTGACAGTTACCAAGTGAGTGCAGCACTGCCAGAGAAAGAGGGAAGGGCCAGGGTCTTATCCAGAATATTTATACCACCTCTACACCTCAGAACTGGCTGCAGGCTTGATATCTTTGGCATTGCATTGAAGAGAGTCTAGAGAGATTAAGAGTTGAGCAGTGGGACTGACATCAATGCAGCTCCATGGATTCAGCATGCTGTGAAAGAAAAAGAGAATACACATAGAGGCAGGGTAATTATTGACTTAGCTTTTCTATTTGAGAACAGGAAGAACCTAGCCTCAGTCTGTGATGCTGTATTTGTTAGCTAGCAGTAGGCAGACAGGTTGGATGAGTGTGAAAAGACAGGGTTCAAATGCAAAAGGAGTTCTGAGTGCTGTGTCCTTTCTCATTGTCCTTCAACCTTGAAGGAACACATGCCCTCAGCTCAGCTTCTCAGATCTGACACTGAGCCTGAGATTTGTTCCTTATTTGTCCTTTTCTAATTAACATTGCAAATCCACACTGCCTCTTCCGGATATGATTCCCTGCAGGCAACTTGCAGGATGCTTTTGAGCTCTCTTGTTATTTAGAAGTAGCAATTTGTGGCGTTAAGTCCATTTGTGCTGAGAAAGCATCTTTGTTTTCTCCTGCAGAGAAAAAGCCTCCCCTTCTCTTTCCCAAGTGCACTGCCAGAGGAAACACCACATGCCCTGCCAAGCCACTCTCAGTCAAGTCATCCAAGGCAGCTCCAGAAGCTTCACTTTTCTTGGGATGTTAGCAACACTGTAGGAATATAGTCAGGCAAGTGTCTTCCACACTTGCCATGGGAAGAGTGATTCCATATGTGGGGAAACTGCAGTTGCTTTAACATCTAGGCAAAGTCAGGAAGAACACTGCAGAAGCAATTAGTGCTGCTTCAGTCTTTCACACCAGATGACTGCATAATTGCAGCCAGATAACTGAACAGCACATCATACTAAGGAATAAAACTAGGCTGAGGAAAAGAATGAAAAAACTCTGAATAGGGGAAATTAAATGGAAACTCTAGCTATGAGAGACCAATGGAAAAAGTCAGAGAGTCCTGTCATTCTGCAGCACACAGAGTGTAGCAGAAAAGTTGAAGGTACTCTTAGTTTGGAATAGAGTTTAATGAGTTTCATGTATTTCCGTTAGTCCAGGCAGGGGAGATAACTGTGAATTTATATTGTTATAAAAACACAGTCTGCTAAAATGATAATGCACAAGAGATATATACCTTATTATCTAATTTCCTGAGGATACAAAATGAAAATGAGTTTGTGCAAACACTCTGAAGCAAAAGCTAACTAAGTGTCTTCAGGTGGAGAGAAGAGTCAGTGTAGTGAGAATACTGAGAATAGTCAGTATTTTATTGTGTAAGCCATGCTGATGGCAGGAAAGGAATTGATCTCTCCCTGGTAAGTTATCACAGAAAAATAGACAGATGATCTGCAATCAGGGATGGAATCTTCCTGTCATTGTAGGAGGTGTTTTTTGTATGAGATTAGAACAATTGCTTGAAAGGAAACCTTCCCCAGTGCCCAGAGTGAAGCCAGGCTTCTCACTCAACTCTTCTCTCTTTGGAGCACAAGATTTTCAGAGCAGCTCTAAAACCAGAGAGTCAGATTTTTATGGAGTAACATAATGAATAGTGCTGATGAAATAGAGTACCAGCCTTTCCCAAAAGTCAGGGCTTTAAAATAACTCTATCCATACACACAATATTGAGACAACATCTGCACACAGCAGCAAAGGTGTGACCATCAAGTGACTGGAATTGGATCAAATTCTTCACTGTTAAAAACTGTTAAAAAGCTAGGTGGAAAATAAATTTTAAAGTAAGAAAACCAGAAGCTTGTCTTCGTTATTTTTTTTTCCCAAATATCTTCTTATTCCTACTTTCTCTTTACGGAAAATATTCAGCATCCACTCTCTTTACTGGGATGCTGCAACAAAAGAGATTGTTCTGATTCCCCCCCCAACCCCCCCAATATTCTCACTTCCAGTGCCAATGCCAGGGATGAATCTTGCACTGTTTACTCTAGACTGCACTCTAGACTGCACTATTGCTATTTTAGGGCCTCCCAAGTAGTGCATTTCCACCAATACCAATTAGACATCTATTCTTGCCCTAATTGCAAACTCTTTGGATCTCTTCATGAGAAATCCTACCAGCATTTGTTTTCAGTGCTATACCTGTTGGGGATAAATAATGACAGCTTATTGCAAGGCCATTTATATCCTTCTCTGAACTGGTGGATATTTTTAGTTGTGTTTAAAATACTAAGAGCTGTTGGCTACTGACAAGAGAAGTAAGCACAGCATCCTGTCACTGTAGGGTTTGCTTTATCTATTGCTGCTTAGGAAACAGTCACAAGTCATCCACTGAGTGACAGGGCCTTGCTGCTCCTCTTGACAACTGTCAGGAGGCTTGCCATGTCATTTAGGTTACAAAAGGACAAAAGAATGGATAATGCTTATTCAAAGCACTTCTGCAGCAATCATAACCTTTTGGCTCTTCAGGAAAAGATGTGAAATCTTTTCTACATTTAACCAAACGTAACAAAAGTACAGAACAGTGAAGAGAAACAGTGCTGTTAATATTAGGATGATAGTCATAAAAGCATCACTGGTCCAAAAAATGGAAGAGATTATCCTGCCCACTTTTGCATTTATCCCAACTTCCTATTTAAAATCCTATCCAGCCTGGAGCAATTGAAGCTATTGCTTACTCAGGAGTTGTGTCTGTAGAGAATATTTCCCTTTATACTGTAGGGCAGACATTCTTTAGTGTTCAAAACCTAACACCAAGCAGCTTTCTTGGCCATGAGACCTATCCAATTCCAGAGGACCCAGCAGATCATGGGAGATTTCAAGGGAGAAAGGAATCTAGAATAGGGGAAAAGTCTGTATTTAATGTTAGGGTTTGCAATCTTTTTATTTTTCAGTTTTGCTGTGGAGAAAATCCTGAATGTTATTGCCTGAGATAGGATCCATCCTCTTACAGCTGATAAATCATTGGACTAGTGATATCCTCACTGTAGTTATACAGGATCAGTGTGGCTGCTGTCTTACATTTCTATAGCTACTTACTGCTACACCTATTTCACTGCACTAGTCCATTTTATTGTCTAGAATTCAAGTGAAATGTGAATTTCATTTCAGTGTTGTCTCCTGTAGCCCACGAATGAAATCTTAGCCTAGCAGGTATTTTATACTTTCTGTATTTTCATTTTCTGCCTTTCTAAATCCTGTAATTCCCTTGGGGAAATGTATGCTTTTTATGTTCTTTCAAGCCTCTTTAATGTACCAACACTCTGCATTGACAATTTATTGATAGATCTACATTTATATTTGAAATCTGGTTTGGATCAGCTTCCCATTCCGAAATCCTACATCTAGAACACCTGGATGTTAATCTGTACAACTTGAAATAAATCTGAGGCTTGTGGATGCTAATCTTGTGTTTGCAATGTAGACTTTCACATCATCATTCCTAAAGTAGCAGACAGAAGCTGACAAGGCAGCCTAACTCATCCAGCAGCAAAGTTATCCCCAGCTAAGTGAAAATTGAATAGGGCAACATGTTTTGTCTCCTCTTTCTGAACATGTGTGGAAGGATGAAGGTCCAAATGTCTACTTTTTGGCTGATTGTACAATTTCCCTAGTAATTTCAACCCTAAGTGTCACCTGCCCATTTCTCCTCTGTATGTCAAGAACAGGCAAAAGCAGGTGTAGAGGCATTGAGTGGCAGCTTAGATCTCCTACTTGCTTTCCCCTATTGTGTGGGTCACTCTCTTCATCTCATGCCTATTTGGAAGAATATAATGTAATCTCCCCTTCTAGTGACTGTGTGATGTGTATATAGCAGAATTGGGGGAAGAATGGATGTTTTTTTCCTTAGCTGGCCTTTGTGCATCATTTTTCCTGGCTGAGAGTCTTGGACTTGCTTGATTGGAATCTGATCTTCCTTTTTATAGAAACTTCAGAGCATTTTGAGCATTGTGCCTTCTGTTCTTGAGAACAGGAATGTGATGCTTTTCTGAGGTGGAAGCTGTGTTACATTTTTGCCAACAGAATTTCAGGTGATGCTTTGGATTATATAATTTGTCTTCCCTGTTTTGATCCACCTTATGTATTTGATTTTATATTTTCAAATGTTGATACTTTCAGGATTACATAGAAATTTGAAAACAAACTTTGGAGCAGACTTTCTTTCCTTACAAATGCTGATTGTGAAACATTGGAGCCTTTTTTATATTGGCTCAGACTGACCTTCTGCCAGTTGTAATAAAGCCAATGAAAGGCCTTGGAAGTTAGGAAGCTGATAAAAAAGCAAAAGAGTTGAGCCCAGTAAGCCAGAAAGGTCAAACTGACAAAAATCCAGACTCAGAAAAGCTGCTAAACATTTGTAAGATGCCTTTTGTGAGAGGGCATAGGGAGAGTAAGAAGTTATGGTTATTAAATTTGTTTCCACTGTAGATGCTCTAGAAGCAGAGGATTTGAGAGAACTTCTATAGAAAACTTTTTCCTGTTTGTGAATAGATTTTACAGTTTTACATCCCATACATGTTTGACCACAGTTAAACTATTCCTTTTGCACTTCACTGCAAGCTCACCATGAATAACTTGGTGTGCAGTGTCATGGGAATTCTCTTAAGAGGGATAGAGCCTGGCTAGGGCAACTGGGGTCTAGCATCTGACAGCATCAAGTTCAAAATGACACCATACATTGGACTTCCTGCAAGAATGATCCAAACACTCCTTTTTAAGATGGAAAATAAGTTGTCAAACATAAAAGAAGAAGCTGTGTTCATGCCACTAGTATTGTGCTTGAAGGTCTCAGTGGAAAACTTCAGCCTCCTGAAATAAAATAACTGTCAATAAACTTGCCTCTCACATTTCTTTCCTACTTTTTGTTGGGGCTTCTGATTGATTGAAAAATCTTGCCATTTCTAGGCTATAGGTTAAAAACTGTAGGTAGAATGAGATGGAAAATCCTTCCATTCTTTAAACATACAAGGATGCAGTATATGCTTTCACTGGAGCAGCATCCCTGCCTTCTCATGTAAGGAAAACAATTCCACACTGAAGTGCTTTGGGTATGTATTGAGGTGTAAGAGATGAACAACTTACTCTGCTAGCTAAGAAAATGCACCATCTAGGCTCATAGATCAGGAAAAGACAGGAGAAACCAGGCTGTGCCTCTTGCTCAGTTATTTAAACACAAAGCCTTGTCCTTGCCTTTGGAGCCATGCTAACAATCCAGTCAAATATTTGACTTGTTCACTTGTTCTGCTATTTATTTCATAGGAGCCTCAGGGAGGACTGGCAGGATCTTGGTTTTCTAGTTGGTATAACAGACATTTGCCAAGAAGTGGGTCTGTCCCTGTACCTGTAAAAGTTCACAAGAGTTTTGTCACTCACACTGAAGTGAGTAGATGCAAGTTAAGGTGTAGGAGTGAAAAAAAGAGATGTGAAATCCTTTATTATACTTGTCTGGAATACTAAAATATTCATTTTAAACTCCCCTTCTATTAGTGATGGGAAAAGTGTATTTAGAATTTAGGCTTCTTAATGGGAGCCTTTGCCTTTATGGGTTTTTGTTCATATTGTTCACCTGTTCTTAATAAGATATTCTTTGGATAACTGTGTAGTAAATGCCCAAACAATCAGATTTTGAGTGTTATTTTAAACTTCAATCAGAAACTCAAGGCTGGAAGTTGTATGCTTCCCATTAATGACACTTTTATTGATTAATCTTTCTAAATGATATTTTTTTTCCAATTATGCACTTGCTCATTTCCTAAAGCAGCTACAACACCTTCTAGCAGAGTTAGTGTTTTAAATGTTAATAGCACAGGTGATATGTTACTTATGAAATAACTCTCTTTCCTCTGAGTCACATTCTGTTGTATTTATTCACCTCTAAAAGGCAAGTGGAGATCATCATGAAAATAAAACATAAAGACAGAAAACTGACATCTATTTGGAGTCAAAATATTGGATTATTGAATAATAGAATCAGTATGAATGGAAAAGACCACACAGAAAAGTCACACACAGAATAGCATTCCTACACTTTGAAGTGCAGCATAAAGAGGTATTTAGGTGCTGCTTCACTTCTATATTACAAGAACTTGTGTATTATAGAAAATAACCTGTATTAATTATTTCATTTTCCCCCTGTGTACATTGAGAGGATTTTTTGGAGCTGGGTAAGCCCAAAGGTCTTGATAGGCAGAGATGGAATACATTCAAAGGGTGGTTAAGGTTCCCTTCACATAGCATTGAAAAAGCTGATACTTTTTCCAGTACAATGGGAAAAAAAGAGCAAAAAATCTGAGATGAAAAAATGTATGGATCATAATGACTCATAAAGAGGAAAGGACCTCATTTTCTCTTTACTATGAGATTTTTTTCCCCAAGTAATAGTAGCTGCAATATGACATGAGCACTCAGATAATAAACAAATGAAAGGGAAGGGGGAAAAGACACAATAAAAAAGGACATTTGTCACCCAACTAAACTATTAACAACGTGTTTTCTTCTTTTGCTTTTTTGATTAGAGAGGAAAAATAAATCAATCAATGCATGGTTTGAATGTTACTCCTGTTAGAGTGGATGTATACACTTAGTTCTCCCTACATTCCAGGAATACTGAGGTTGAAAATTCCTTTGATGGATGAAAACTTGGTCTCATAAATGCTCAAGAGAGAAAGAGTATATGGACTTGGACTGAAAACAGCATCTGTTTGAAGTGTATAGCACATCATTGTCTGTTCCAAATGCAGCCTGTGAGTGTGTGTGGTGTGAACATAGAACCAAGCAAATCTCCTTTGATACAGGTAGCATTAAACAAGTTTATAAAGAACTCACTTGCAGTCTAGCTCCCTCATCTGTCCAACTCTGTGCATTAAAACATGTCAAAGGCCAAATATGCTACATCTTCCCTTTTTTCCCCAAGGTTTTGTCTGCTTGAAGATCTATTTCTAACGGACACTGGTAGAATAATTCCTGTGATGTGTATTGGATAGTTTGAGATTTCCTGCAAGATAATGATAGGCTTACAGGTGATCACCACAGAAATTAGACTGAACTGAAAGATCCTTTGATGTGTTTCACGTTTTAAAAAGCCAAGTAACTTGGAAAACATCATGCTTTACTTGCCCTGCTTCACACACTTCCTTCTGATTGCATCTTGGTTTTATTCTCTTATTTACTTCTGCTTGCTCCCCATTGAACTTGTGGAGCTTGGCAGGCTTGACTCTCAGTAGATGAGTTCAGTATAAATTGCTGCAGTAAAGACAAATGTCAATGTCAGGGAACTTGGTCCTTGTACCTCAGTATTCATCCATGGTACCCAGTTCACTCTTTGCTATAGGATTAAAAATGGATGCACAATTGTGCTACAAGGTGCCTTCTGTGATCATGTTTTGATGTGTATATTGCTGGCTTGAATACATCTGGGCCACCAAAAGTCATTTTGCTGTCATCTGTATTCCTATCTCTAATATGTGTGACTCGTGGTTAGAGATGAAAATTACTTTTTTTATTACTGCAATATAAATACTGAAAATGTCTGTCTCCAGCCATTAATCTTCCTATTTAGTCCATTGTAAAACATAACACCGTGGTGAATATACTATAAAAGCTCTTTTCTTTCATTTAGATCTTCCTGTCAAACTTAACACTGTCATTCCAGGTTTTGTCAGTATTCTGTGAAAAAAATTGAGCTCTAATGCCACTCAGCAAAACCAAACCATCCCTCAGCATCATGCTAAAGCATGCCAGCTGCAGACTTACTTCATTTCCTTACTTGGCATTAACATTTAGAGGGAGAAAAAAACCCACCTTCCATTGCATGCTATATCATAGCAATATCAGAAGTAACTTCCATTCTGAAACATTTTGACAGGGGTGTTTAAACTTTCTTAAACAATGAATAGTGTGCCCATGCTATCAACTGTTTGCACTGTCTGTCTATTAAAACTGTATATATTCTATAGTTGCCTTTGTGTCTAGTTGAAGCAGTACATGAGAGATACTGATATGCCAAATAATGACATCTGGATGACCTAGTGTTCACCTAACTGTTTACTCAGTTCTCATCAGGGCTGTCATTTGGAGTGCTGACAGTCACTGCTGTAAACACTCCTGTACTACAACTAGGACTTAAATACTGAGTGTCACTTTGGGCCCTTCTATGTCACCTGTGGGCAAATCAAAAGGAGAAACATCACTTTTTTTTTCTCTTTGCTTATATTACTAGAGAAATAAAGCATCAGCTGGCTACACAGCTAGGGTGTGATGAATGATGACAGAATAATAAAAACAATCTCCTTTCCCTCTGTCTCACTGATGAAGAAAAGACCCTTTCAAAAGGCCTGGAAGAGGTCTTGTTCTAAGAAGGAATTAAATCTCTTTTCCAGGGCTTTAGGGTTCAATAAGTCATCACTATTACCAAGAGTGAAGGTTCCAAAAGTCTTTCACACAACTAGGTTATCTGGAGAACATATTATTTACATGCTAGCATTTTGCCTTTTATCCTCATGTGCATTAAGTTCCAACAGCAGAATCACCCTTGTCCTTCAGGCCTTGCTAGCTGAGTGAATGTGATATAGTTACACTGAACAAAATAGAGTTTTGTGAACATATTATTTACATGCTAGCATTTTGCCTTTTATCCTCATGTGCATTAAGTTCCAACAGCAGAATCACCCTTGTCCTTCAGGCCTTACTAGCTGAGTGAATGTGGTATAGTTACACTGAACAAAGTAGAGTTTTGTGACATTTAATGTAGGTGATATGTTGGTATGTGCCACTGGATATGTTTAAATAGAGTTTACTGAACCAGCTTTTGGAGATGCTTTTCAATGCTATCATTGACTAGCAACAATAATATTTATTGGGAAGTAGTCATCACATTCTTAACAATGCACTACTCTCATAACATAGGACTGGGGCATGAAGAGGTGTTCAAATTTTATCCTTTTATTCTTTCCTTCTGCTCCTTTAAATCCCAGTTACACGATAAATGTTCACGCTCCAGTTTGCAGGAAACAAAGCTTGATTTCAATCTTTTAGCCAATTGCAACATCTGCCCTACAAGGTTTTTCCCTTTTATATACAGGATTCCCTGAAGATACAAATATGGTCTCCCTAATAAACACATTTAAAGTGCCTCCAGAGAGAGAAGCTTCCACAGTGGGATTAGCATGTGGCATTACAAGATGCACTAAAAAGGTTTGATTTACCTAAAGAAGAGAAAGCTTTCTCACCATGACTTTAATAGGAACCAAGCACCAAAATGAGCTGCAGAGTGTAAATAAGAGCAGAATATGGCTCTGGGTCTCTTCATATTAATATACTTTAAAAGTAGAAGTGCATGAGGTACTCCCTAGTGCAATGAGAGGCATACTTCTGAGGAGTGTTCCCTTGAGCCCATAGGAGTGAATGCAAAGTCAAGCCATGCTGTCTTTCCATTGCCATGGCTCAGATCTATTCTAAATTCAAGATGGATTTGGAGAAGGTAATACTTTCTAATTAATAGGATTATTAAAATCATGGTCTCTCTATTTTCTTTTTTTCTATGTAGGTATATAAGTTATCTACATGAGGCATACCTAGGTACTACTCTGTGGTAGTGTTTGGCTATATCACAGAGATGACAAAAGCAAACATGTTAAGAGTGGCAGCTGAAAGCTGAATGCAAACACTGATTCCACTTTGCTATTGAATCCTACTCTAAGTGACATTTTAGAAGATTTTTTTTTCAGCCTACAAAGATTTCTCAGGAAAGGAACTACTATTGGAAAGCATGAGAATGAAATTAGCTTCATCAGATTCCTCACAGTTTTATCTCCTAGCAGGGTGGTCATGTAGCCCAGGAAAATTGGAGCATTCACTTGTAGTTCATTGGCTTGCATGTGGTCAGGATGGGAGTAGCACATTATTCTTCAATCTGGTGATGACTTGACTGTCTGTATGAAAAAAGTTAAAAGAGTTCTCTGTTCCTGCAGGTCCATTTCATCCAGATTTTCACTGCAATGATTTGAACTCCGTGTCATTTTCCATAAGCACTGTACATTTATTTTTAAAGGAAATAGGTCAATGACCCTTTAGATTAAATGTACTGATGCCTAACAAAATGAAGCATTTATGGTGACTCATATTTTACTTGAGCAGCCAGGTTGTGTGTGATTTTAACAACCATCTCTACTCTTGAAGGTAAAGCATTAGTAGAGCTGAATGCTTTCTAGTGATATAGGACTAGGAGACTGTTACACAACTGAGAACATTTTGGTTACAGCAGCTCAAATTACTTCAAACTGAGCCTGGTGGTAAGGATACTTGATTATCTAAATTTCTTATTACTGTGTGTTGAGAAGAAATGTCAAAGGGATGAAGGAAATTTGGGTGAGGAAGCCTTGTTAAAAATCTAACGGCGGCAGCTCTTGCTGTGGAACTTATAACTGTTTAATCAAGTCAGAATGCATGTGAGGATGTATTTTAGAAGAGCAGGCTGCTCCTTAAAAAATAAGACATCCTTCTTTAGAGGTTAGGCATCTAATTTCTACCTCAAGATATCAGACAATGAATGTCTAGAAAGATATCATGAACTGAGTACCTCAGAACTTCTTAAACAATGTTGGTACAGAGAAGGACTCAGGAAGACTCTGTTGATAATTCCATTTTTGTTTCAGTGTTTCCTCATTAGTATCAGAGGTCAGCCCAAAGAAGCATCACAAAATTACATACATTGCCTGGAGTATTACTTGTCTTATATGGCAAGTTTTGACATGGTATTAGCACTCTTCCTATCAACTGGTCTCTCATGATGGGCTGGAGAAACTCTTAGAACTCAGGGAAAGTATTGCCTTTCTTTTTCTTTCTTTCTTTTTTTTTCTTTATCCCCAGTGCAATGTTTCTGCCTTAATATGTTGCAAAAAAATGTGTTCAGTAAAAGCTACAATTCCTCCCATGTGCTAACACTAGTATAATGGAATAAAATATGGTGAACTCAAATTCTGAATGTTTTCACATGAGTTTGTCACTGTCAATTGAAAGCAGGTAATGAATTATAATGTTCCTTCCCAGAGCAATGAAAAGATTATCTCTTCACAATGAATTGAGAGTGTATGTGAGATTTCTCTCTTTTTTAATTCAGTATCACCAAGTAATTGCCTGTTTAGCTTACTCTTGTGCATGCAGCAATCTAGCACATTGCATTGTGAGGTATTTTATAACGGCTCGCAATGTAAGAGGAGAAGCTCTTAGACACTTGGGCCAGCTAGAAGCTTGCCAGAGCCGTTATACATTTCTCATCTGACCCAAGCAGCAAAGCACGTCCTGTGTCGTTCACCTTAGCTGGCTTGATCAGTGCACAAAGGGGATGAAGGGTGCAGGGAGCCCCCGCGGGCAGGAGGAGGGTGCGAGGGCTGCCGAGCGTGCCGAGGCGAGCCGAGGCGTGCCGAGCCGAGCCGCCCCGTGTGCTGGGAGCTGTCGCAGCGCTGCCGGTTACTAGGGGAACCGAGGCCTTTGTTTGTACACAGTGCGAGCAGCTGCCTCCTCGTCGGGCTCGGCACGGCACAGCTCCGGCTGCGGGAGGCAAAGGCTGACCTGCCCCCCGGCAGGAGCTCTCGCTCTGCTTTGGCGGATTTGTGCGCCGGAAGGTTTGGTTTAGGAGCTTAGCTGAGTTTAAGGCAGAAGAGGGGAAGCAGAACTCATCCTTGAGCATTGTTACGGGCTCAGCTCACCTTTGGTTTTAACAGCAGAATACAATCATAGGATCCTAGACTGGTTTGGGTTGGAAGGGAACTCTGGAGCTCATCTAGTCCAACCCCCCTGCAGTGGCCAGGGACATCCCCAACTAGAGCAGCTTGCCCAGAGCCCTGGCAAGCCTCACCTGCAATGCCTCCAGGGATGGCAACTCAACCACCTCCCTGGGCAACCTGGGCCAGTGTTCCACCACCCTCGTGGGGAGCAACTTCTTCCTAATGTCCAGTTTAAATCTACTCCTCTCCAGTTTAAAACCATTGCCCCTTGTCCTTTCACTGCAGGCCTTTGCAAACAGGCCCTCTGCACAACATTCTGCTGACCAGTAGATAAATCTATGCATTTAGGGTTCTCTCAGCAGCCCTTCAAGAGCTGAAAATGATACCCATTTTACTGAATAACCAGCCTGACAATTTATGGAATATTTGCATGCCCAGTATTTGCATGTACAATATTTGGACAGCTTCAAGCAGAGTTTCCCTAGAGACAAAACAGCCATGTGACCTTCACATATTTTCACCTTTTCTTCACTGGAAAAAAAGAATGATTGTTAATTGTGCTCAGTTTTAAGAGCTGGAGACATCAGTGGAAACATCTGAGAACTTGACACCGAAAGAAATGTAGATTATGATTAGGATTAGATGATGATGTTTTCTGTAAAAGTCCTTGCAAGTGTAAGAAGTATACAGCAGGGGATTTGTGACACTAGTAGTGCTTCATCTGCAAGACTGGGAAACCTAACCAACTCATCTGGGCAGAAACTGAGTTGAATCAACAGGCTTGTAATTTTATTTAAACAAAGACCTCTTCCTATAAACACTGTGAGTGAAATATTAATGATATTTTTAGTAAAATCACAGTCTTTTCCATGGGTGCAGGAAGAAACAGTAACAGTAAATCAAGAGAAGAAAGCTTAAAGGAGAAAAGGTTGTCTTTTACTACTGTATTGTACAGTTTTTAAATTATTTTCCTTAATTAAATTATTAATAAATTATAAATTAATTAAATTATTTTCCTTAATGGCTCCTTTTACTTTTAATGATTTTAAAAATCTCCTTTTAGGATTTGTTGACTGTGTTCTTGATATCAAAAACCAAACAAACAAAAAAAAAAACCCATAAAAAAATTTCTCTTTAAAGCCAGAGAAAATGAATTCTACATTAGAAGTTCCTCAATTCTTACAAGCTTACTTCATTTTTTTGGCAAGGAGAACAGAAAATCTACTCTCCACATCTTAGCAAAGAGCTGTTAGCCTAGGACATACGTTACAATGAGGTTTTCACATTCATAATACCTCCTTCTTTTTTACCAGGGGTATCACAGGACAATTACCTCTATGATCTGCAACACCCTAAATTATTAAAAGCCAACAACAAGTACTGTAGTAAATGAACTATGTCCACATCATCATCCATTATTCTTTGGTTTTAATCACACAGGTGAAATCCATCACCCTGTGAAGGGCAACACAAAGCTTGCTTCAGTGGCAGACATCACTAGTGGTGCCTTTGGGCCACTCCTCTCCATTAAAAGGAACCCAAAATCATTTGCTAATGGCTGAAATTCAGTATTTGGGAGGGAGGGGCAGACTCTCCCAGCCAGTGTTAGTGCACAAAGCTAAATTCCTGGCCTAGCATCTGTGCTTCTGAGAAGAATCCCTTTGCATCAAATATGGATCCTGGTTTTCTGCTTTGTCTTTCAGCTCTACTCCCTTTATTAATTATTAATGAGCACTTAAAAGTAGAGAGAGCAGCACCACGTGGATACAGTTATATATAGATCACAGCTGCTAGTAATCAAATTTGAGCTGGGTGTCCAGTTTCATATTTTTGTAGGATAAATAGGCTAAAAATACTGCACTCGGAGAAGTAAAAAAGAAAAGAGGGGGGAAAAAAAAGTAGCTCTCATATTCTCATACTGAAATATTAAAGCAGAAAACGGGTACAGTGAGCATCTGCAGAATATAGCGGGCAAAGGAATTCCTCTTCACCTCTGGGAGAGAGATGATGGGAAGAAAGAGGAGTGCTAAACCCTCTTATGGGAAGAGGGGAAAGAAGGGAGAAAAAAAAAATCCTGTTGCTCTTGGAGAGAGATAAAACACGTCATCATGAGTAAGAATAGCAAAGGGATTCCCTTCCTGCACAGAGAGAAGACAGAAGGGGAAGGGAATTCCCTCTCTCCACTGGGAAAGAACAGAAGGGAAGGGAATTCCCTTTGTTGCATTTATCCTTTGAGCTCTAATTAATTTTGAAGGTTTTGAGCTTCTGTTAACATCAAAGCAATTCTGTGCATCAGGCAAAACCTGTTTTCCTGGAGCAGCAGGGAGTCAGCCTTGAAACTCGGATGGAATTGAGGGCTTCATATCATCATTGCCATGCAGCCAGATGCAGTCTACAACTCCTAAATACAATCTACAAGGGGTCTTGGTTTCTTTAGCCTCAGGCTTGGAGAGATTCCTATTTCAGCTCAAGATTTGTTTTTCTCTGATTTAATTGTCACTTCAGCTAAAGGGCAAGCAGCAGAGGTGCCAGTAGAGCAGCAAAAAGCGCCAGGAGCAACATATGGGACTGAAATTCCTTATAAAGTAAGGATCACATGAAGCCAGTTGCCTGCAGGTTGCATAAACAAATATTGAACAAGGAAAAACAGTGAGGTCTGCGCAGTAATCACACAAAGATCCAAAAATAGATAATGAAAGCATACAAAGCATACAATTTGCCTGGCGTGCAGCAGCCCTTGCGCACATGCTTGAAATAGCACGTTGGGTTAGGGCTCGCTTGGGAAGATGGCTTGAGCTTTGCAGCTCTAGTGTAGGTGCAAGAGGGAACAGGGCTGGGTACTGTGACCTTCTAGAAACCCACTTGGCTTCTGCACTGCTCAATGAGGTTAGTTCTGACTAATTTTCTGAATGGTTTGATGACTGGAAAAAGTGGCCGCGGATCAGATGCGCTTGTGAGCACGTCACGAGGCGAAGGTTACAATGTGCAAAGACTCTTCTATACATATTTCATTGCTTAAAAGGTTGGATGTCTTATCCTGAAGGAACATCGGGATGCTGCTATTTCTCTTGCCTTTATCTCTTTACTTTATGTGCTAAAGGAATGCTAATTAATGCCTGGATGGAAAAAACAGCTAGTGGATCACCACAGACAGCAAAGAATCCTTGCATTGGCAATTCCTCAATTTTCAGCCCACTTTTGACTTTGAAGTGTGTGCGTGCCACAATCACTAATTGATTTGAGACTTGATATGGTTAGCTGGGGAGCCAACCAATTTCGTGTGGGGATAATTTGCTGTACAATTCCCAGAAGATACAGCTGTTATTTCCACCCACAGGCAAGGATATCTTAAATAACACTTAGGCAGAATACAGTTTGTTTTACTCAGCTGGCTGTAACTAGGCTGTGGTCCTAAGCAAGCCTTAAAAGAGGACGATGGGGGATGGAGAATAGATGTTTGTTTGAATAAAAAACTTCTCACATATGTAGATATATATACTATATATATATAATATATACATATACACTATATATTTTGACTTATTTAATTTGTATTACCTGTGGGGAAACCACCTGCCCACATTGCCTTTCCTCAAAGTGAAGACTCTTTTTTTGTTCAGATAAGAATGCCAAATACATCACCTTTTGATAATCTGGCAAAATACTTTTCTTTTTTTTCCTGATTCTGCCTGCAGAGCAACCTCTGCCTGAAAAACTGTTGCCAGGGTAAATAAGGAAATGCATGACAATAATCCAGAGGAGATAGCAAGACTGATCATGTCTTACATACTTTTAATAAAACTTTTCCTAGTCTTCTGTTTTCCACTCACTAATCCAAATGTACTGAAAATTGAGCTAAACCAAGGGAGCTGCTGACACTGTCACTACAGGTTCTGAGACAAATAGATTGGAGAGGGAAAGAATACAACATCTGTGAGCAAAAATAACATCCACTAATGCTAAATTTGGCAATATCATGGCTAAGCATTGTGAACAAAGATCTGGGGAGGGCTCATTTGGCAATAAGTAAGCATTCAAAACACATCTAAATGTCTCTCCAGTGACCTTTGCGAGGTAGTTTAACCATAAATATGATCAGTTTTAGCAAGTTAGGGAAGATAATATTGAGACAACAAGAGGAATACTGATGATGATGCTAAGGGAAAATGGGTGGGATACATGGGATAAATGGGATACAAAAAGGAACAGTAATGTGGGAGCAGCAAACCTGTAGGAGAAGTTGTAGGAAGAGCAGCACAGGAAAGCAATGAGAAGCAGTCATTGCAGGAATAGCTCTTCTACCACTTTCTTTAGGAAAAGTCACTTGCTGTGAAGCCATTGGGATCTAAGAGATGAAATTTGCTACACAGAGCTACCAAGAAGCTGTTTGCAAGGAAACAGTACGGCCTGACAGCCTGGAACCTAGCTTCTCACACCCACCCTGAAGTGCTATTTACAAGCAATTCACCCACTGCAATATGCTTCAGAGGACATGGGAAATGTGTATTTTGCTACAGAAGAGTAACATTGCCAGGTTGCTTTAAAAATCCGTTAAGAGTCCATCTAAATAGAAATAAAAGGGTCAGCCCCTCAGCTCGGGTAGATCAGCATGGCTTGCTGAATTGAATGGAGATATTCTCCTTAAACTCTGTCAAGCATCCAGCCTGCTGGCCCTGCTTGCTTCTAATAAGTCAGCAGTGAGCATCAGTGCTGGCAGAGCTCAACTCTTTGATTAACACTGTGATATCTCAGTTTACTGTATCACATGCCAAGTTGGTGGGAGATGGGATGATGATGCAAGAGTGCTGTTACTCTGCATGAGGAAGGCACACAGGCTGGGGCCAGCACTGTTAAGCTCTGTGTTATGGCAGAGGAGAGGGAAAGCACCATAGATAAAGTATGTGATTACCAAAATTCATCAGCTGTTATGGAGAAAATGCATTGGGTTAACTGACTGTTCCCTAAGTAAAAGCTTTTGGAAATAAATTAGATTTTACCTTTCTGAGCTTCATTGTGCTTAGATTAACACAAATTTGTAGCCTACTTGCCCAGAGCTCTGTCTTGAGCTTATGATCATTGACAGTGGTATTGAAAGAGAAAATTGGCATGTTTGTTTATTAACAATGCTCTCAGTAGTTCTAGCAAAGACCACTGGCCTGCTGCTTGGTTAATGTCAAACTCATTACCCATTTCTAATCCTTGATTAAAGCTCTGTGATCAAGAGGAGAGAGAGAAAGGAAGAATGAGAAAACCAATTAATGAAAGCACACAAATTGAAGACAAGATCTTGACTTTACACTTGCTAGAAAGACAAGTTTTATATGTCTGCACAGCTACTGCTGGATAACCAGGAATATTATTAACACGTGGGCAAGGGAGAAGACTTTAGGAGAGTATGCACACTTCTGTGAGGTTTTCCCACCTGGTTAAGAGGAGTCACACAAGCCAGGGCAATATACAAAACTTAGCAGAGCTTCTTGGATGGCATTTAGCAGAGGATGTGCTCTTTTTCATCCTGGATGCATTCACAAAGAGTTTGTCCTGAGGCCCTTTCCACATGAGTTGAAATGTGCTGAAAGCTGTCAGATTTCTCTTTCCAATGTTGTATGGACACAGCTCTACATTTCTTGCTTCATTCTTTGATTTTATGAACCAGCCTCTCAAAATATCAGGAAAACACAAACGTGTTTTTATGTGACAGAAACAGTAATCCTCTAAATGTCATAGAATATTTGGTGACTGTTGTACTTCTTGTGAAAAAAGAAAATAAAAAAGATCAGAGACATGACCAAGGTTAAGATATGTGAGAATAATATTTCTGTGTCAAGAGCTCCAAAAGAATGAGAGTGAACTGATGTCTCTAGCTTGGCAAACAGTGTGAAAGCAAGAGCTCATGTGTAAGTTAATAGAATAAATCAATTTTCTGGTTTAACTTGGGAAATACAGCTTGACAGAGAGAGGAATAAAATCTACCTTTAAAAAAAAATTTATTTAGACTCTTCCCCTTATTCCCCAACCCAACTATTTTCAGTCTTGAAATGGCTTAGTGAAGGCTGCCAGGGAGAAAGAGAAGTTGCCTCTAAAGTCTAACAGGAAAGGCTCACCCACTTTATTCAGTATACTTGTGGTGTGTTGATGGTAAATAAGAAAAAATAATAATAATACAAGATATCTTAGAGGTTTAGGTTTTGATAGCAAGTTTGCTATGGCAGTGCATGGCAAGTTTTTAGCCCATGGTACATTTCATCATCACAGAAATGTCTTTCTGATGTTCCCAGGAAGGCTTTCAAAACATTAGGAGCAAGGAATCTAAATAAAAGTGTATCCAACAGCAAATGATAGTTTAGAAAATATAAATAAATCACAAATTTGTTAATGCCAAGAGGGAAAAAATCCATAGATTCCACAGGATTTTTAGCCAAAGACTTAAGAAAAAAAATATGGATTATATTCCTTTATTGATGCTGTTGCTAGTGATGATGGCACGGATGAGAAGTTATGTGGCAAGATCTTGATGAGCAGCTGAGAGGCAAGGAGATGCCAGGGAATTCCCCAAACATAACTGTCATGATAAATCACTAATTGGGTAACATCAAATTTCTGAAGTGCCATTTCTCCAGGAATGATGTTTTATTTCAAGTTAGTCTGCTTATTAGTCTTGGTTGGTTGTTGTTTTTTTTCTAGTCTTTGGTTAAGGTATTTTTCTTCCCCAGATATCTGGCATTTTGACTAAGATCTAGAGAAAAGCTGGATAAGGACCATCTGGAGAGGAATGATGTGGCACTCTGTTCAGTAATGAGGAATGAAAAGTGACTAAGCAAGGAACTGCTCTTTTTCTGTGGTGTTTGCCCAGCTCTTCATGGCTGAGTGCCTCTGCCCCATCCCACCACATCACTCCAGCTCCCTATCAGCTCTCTTTAACCCATCCCATCCCACCACATCACTCCAGCTCCCTGTCAGCTCTCTTTAACCCATCCCATCCACCACATCATTGCAGCTCCCTATCAGCTCTCTTTAACCCATCCCATCCCATGGCTCTGGAATAACAAGTGCTATCAGCTCAGACTTTAGTTGTAGATGGATTTTCTCGTCCAAATGGATTTCTTTCCTGCTAGTGGTTCTGAATGTGAAACATCTCCAGATCCTGCATCTCCCAAGTGCTTGGATTGGGATCTGTGCTTGCTCTGGGGCAGGGGCATTCCCAGCTCCTGCAGCTGCTTGCTGCAAGGGCACACATGACACTTGCTTCAGTGCAAGAGCTCTGCTTCATTAAACTGAGCAATTAGCCTCCAGAAAATCTATACATTGGATTGGTTAAAGCCTCTTTTGTAGAAACAGAAGTGCTCATTCATTACTAGCAGGAATAACTTGTGCTTTACTGCCCTATCAATTAAATGTGTTCTATAATTTATTCATTAGGCAATACCACTATGCTGCAGTTGAAAGAAAAAAAAACCCAAAAAGTAATTTTTTCTGTAATTAAGCAACACAAATAAAGGAAAACATACAGCTATTCTTATTGTAACAGCACAAGAAACTGTTAGGGATGCTCCAACTATGTACCTATCCCATTAAAAGAGGTGTGCTAGAACTTCCTTGCCACAATTTCTTTGCATTGGAGCAGTCTAGAACACTTGAAAAGCTCCAACAACATATATTTCTTTTTCTTTCCTATTTTTAGATGCTTAAGGATTACCCATTGAAAGAGGTGTGCTAGAACTTCCTTGCCAAAATTTCTTTGCATTGGAGCAGTCTAGAACACTTGAAAAGCTCCAACAACATATATTTCTTTTTCTTTCCTATTTTTAGATGCTGAAGGATAACTACAGCAATTTCTTTTGATTGCTCCCCTCAAATCCTTCACTGCAAAGTAAACCAGAACCCTTTCAAAATTCAGAGTTCAGGGCAAGTCTTTCAGCAGTGCACTAGACCACAAACTTACACAAAAATACAAGTAATAACTAATCTAGTTACAAATGAAGCCAAATAAGCCACTGTGGGATCTGTAGCTTTGTAAACATTGCATGCCTCAGATTTACCTCTTATTTTCATTTGGATGCTGGGCTGCAGAGCCAAATTATACCTGTAGATTTAAGGAGCTCTTAGCAGTCCTAAAGATCTCTGTAGATTTAAGTAGCTCTTAGCAGTCCTAAAAATCTCTGTAGAATTCAAAAGAATCCCCTTTACTACCAACAGAGCATTGTTAGCCACAATTGAAGTCCTCGGGTAACACATTAGTTCTGTTGCCACACAAATATTTCTCTCCTGAAGGAGGGCTGCTGCCTTTTCAAAGAAGCATTAAATAAAACATTAGTAATATAATTTCAATAACATGATTATAATTCTTAAGCTTAATGGGCCTAGTCTTATTTCTGCCATCATCCTCATCATGGCTAGGCTTTGTGAACAAAGATCCAGGATTATTTCTGCACTAGAAGTGAATAAATTGCCTAAGTGTTATATTGATGTAAAAATGGCACAAAGAAGAATCCAGTCCACTATAATTTAGCATCTACTTCTATTGTTGCAGCACTATCACCAATATTTTTAAGATAACTAAAAATACTTAGTGCAGTGTATCTTAGTCTTTAAATTGACTTTCTGTACTATTTAGGCCCTTGATTGTTTGTATAATAATCCTATTATTTGTGCTATAAGAGTATGTATTTTGCTGCCTACTTGAAAGCACAGTGAATGTCTTTATGGTTGAGTTCATAGTAAGTTTCTAAGCTGGTCAGGAGAAAGCCATGAGTTCAAGGACCACAACAAGACTTGGAAAGAAACCCAGAAGTGATTAGAGATAATACTGCATTTGATCTTCATTCTTTAGGATCAAATGTTAGGCTTATATTTGCTTCATTAACCATGACTAGTGGTTTTTGTGGAAGTGGTTCAGAAGGATGCTATTTCAAAAGAAAGTATAATAACCCTATTTCCTGGTCATCTGTCACTTCTCCTCCTACTCAAGATACAAAAATTGTCTTGCAAGCTGTTAGTGAGCACACAGAGTAGTTGTTCTTTTACACATCTGATAGGTATGGCACTATTTTGGGAAAGTCCTTAGAAAGAAGCAGGAATGTATCAGGTCACATTCTAGTTTTGCACTAGTGAAATAACAGGTAACAATTTCTAAGGAAAGGATACTTTCCCTTAGATAAACCAAAATTGAAAGAACAGCCTAGACATTGAGGAATTTGAGTTCAGAAGCCTTATTAATATTACTGACATCAATGAGAAATATAGAACAGGAATAGTCACATTTTCCCATTAAGAATTAATGCAATTGAAGTAGCATTTTAATCAGTCTTCCTCTAGTGTTTTTTGATTGCTTTCTTCCCCTAGAAGACCAAATATTTCTAAGTAACTAATCTTAGGTTACCTACACCCTATGTTTTTCTTATTTTAGTCATACTCAATTTTTCTTTGGGCATTTTGAAGCCAAACCTTTTGGCTTGGTTACTCCAGCAGCATTCTCCATGGTCCAGTTGTTAACCTTACACTGCCAAGTCCACTACTAAACCATGTCCCTAAGCATCTCATCGACACACTTTGTTAACATTCCCAGGGGCAGTGGTTCCATCACTTCCATGGGCAGCCTGTTCCAGTGCTTAACAATTCTTTTAGTGAAGAAATTGTTCCTAGTGTCCAAACTAAACCTTCTTTGGCACAACTTGAGGCTATTTCCTCTTGTGCTATCACTAGTAGCCCAGGAGATGAGGCCGAGTCTCGCCTTGCTACAACCTCCTCTTGGGTAGTTGTAGGTACAGATAAAATAATTCTTCTCCAGATGAAGCAATCTGTTCCCTCAGCTACTTCTCCTAAGACTTGTGCTCTAGACCCTTTGAGTCATTTCAATTCCTTGGGCATCCTTCAGCTCCTCAATGTCTTTCTCACAGTGAGAAGCCCCAAAGTGAACAGAGTATTTGAGGTGTAGGCTCCCCAGTGCCAAGTACAGGGGATGATGACTTACTTCCCTGGTCCACCCTACCCTTAAGAACATCAACACTCCTCCCCAACTTGGTGTTGTCTGCAAACTTACTGAGGGTGTACTCCATCCTCTTGTCCAGAGCATGGATAAAGATATTCAAGAGAAGTGGCCCCAGTTTTGAGCTCAATCACACCTGCCAGCTGCATATAACTCTGCTCACCACCATTCTTAGAGCTTGTCCAGCCAGCAAGGTTTTTAACTGCTGAAAAGTACAATTGTCCATGCCATGAGCACCAGTTTCTCCAGGAAAAATGCTATGGGAGACAATATGAAAAGCTTTCCTAAAGTCCAAGTAGACAAGGTGAGTATTTAGGAGTGAAGTTTGCGAGCAGCTGCGTTTCCTCAGATATAAACCTTTGCCATTCACATCCACATGTATGAATGTGTGCTGGGGATCTGGGTCATATTAGCACCTGTGTGCTGGGGCTGCAGCTGCACAGCCAGGGGCACCTCTCACAGCAGTTTTGCTTCACAAAAACCAGCTGTGAACTTTACAACTCATTCCCAAACCAGCTGTTTGTACGCTCTCCAGAACACCTTGCTTTAGCCTCTCTGGAACAACTTGTCCCGTGCTGAAGATGATGAATGGTATTCTTGTGGTCAAGAAGCAAGGAAGAGAAGATCAACAACTGTCCTCTGAACTAAAGTGAATTTTCAGGAATTATTCACTAGCCTGCCTTTTGTTCTTGGCCCTGGAAATTCTTGTTTGAGGATAACTTCTTATGCCTGCCCACAGAGATCCTGCTGCACAGTTCCCTGGCTTCCTGCAGAGGTGCTCTTCCTGTGGCATCTTTCCATGGACAAAGAGATGCCTAAGCATCCAGCAAAAACTGCAGCCCTGGCAATCCAATACAGTGTTGTTAACAAACTGAGTTAATAAGAGCCCTGGCCCAAATTACAGTATTTCTAGTCTGCATATGTCATAAATCAGACCTTTAGAAGTATCTACTTAGGGAGAATCAAAAAATCCTTGGCAATTTCTCTCTATTTACTTTAATCACTTTTTTCCCCCTAATTGCTAACTTTGGAAAAGAGATTAAATGTAGTGAAACAAAGGCACATCAAGAAAACTTAGCATTCAGCTAACTTTCTCATGGCACAGTAAAAATGTCTGAGCCATAGATACAGATAACTTGTATTCCTCTACAAAACACAGGGCAAGAAACAAGGCTTAGAAATGCCATCCTGCTTTTGAATGCAGCTATTTTAAATCTGTGTACAGAGAACTAACTAACAGCATTTGCAGAAATGACTCAGTTGAAACACGACATGAAAAGTTTGTAGGGTAAAGCCTGAAAGGAAATATTTCTGTTGTTGCTATCCCACAGTTCTGGCAAGGACTAAACTATTTCCTACAGTCTCATACAATCATTTACACACATGCTTTCTTAGGGTGCTTATATATCTCTTAGAGTGCTTCTATTTGCTTGCTTTCCTTTTGGAAAGGTCTGTGATATAGAGTTTCTCTCAACAAGGCTTTGCTCCAAGTGCTTTCTGTTTGCCTTTTGCACCTTCATTTAATAGAGAGCCAATAGCACACAGCAATATTGACTAGAGCCTTGTTTGAGACACAGTGTCAGGCATCCAATTTAATTCTAATTATATAATGATGAGTAATTACAACCACTACAGTAAATATATGTGATGCTATTTCCTATATTCCCCATCAACTGTATTCAAGCTAAAAATCAACATTGGTACAAAACCCAATGAGGATTCCCTGCAGTTGCTCTGAGGAAATGATTTGTAGAATAGTAGTGAATTTGTAGTTTGCCCTTCTGATATTTATTTTAGAGGTCACATGAAAAAGATGTGCAAATAAGCATAAGTAGCAGCAACGAAAAAAACAACATTAATACTATCTTTATTTCTTTATTATCATTTGTAGATAGCACTGGATGCAGGATATTAGTACTGGATTGTAAAATTACAGATGGATAGAATAAAACCCACAGTGAATTATTCATAAAATCAGGTTTGTAACTTCCCTTTTATAATATTTGACACAAGAAAAAAATCTAGTTCTAAGTTTGCTTTCACATGTAAAAGTCCAGGTCAGTCATTTGCCTTGGAATAACTGAACCTTGGTGTGTTCTCTGTCCCTAAGTCACTTTCATAGTGCCTGTGACCCCTAAGGGGTAAAACAAGTATGGAAAAGCTATTTTTCAAGTAACAATCAAGATTAAACATGTAGAATTACTTCTCCATCACTTCAAAAACCCAACTGATATGTTTCCTTCAATTCCTTAGAAAGTGGAAATAAAAGTGCTTTATTCACAACTTTTTTTATTTACAGGAAAACGATGCCAAGGTCAAAGGAGAAGGGACTAAAATATTACTTAAAAGGGAAACAATTCCCTCTGTTGCCATGAAGCAGGAACAAATGTTCTTGCACATTCAAGTAAGAGAGGAATGATGTTTGAAATACAAGCAGCCACACATAATCTGCCTATTAATTAAGTTTTGCATATGTTGAGTTCTGCAGAGAACCTTTGCCCAGCAGCAATTTGATCTCTTTGGTTTGGGTTTTTTCTTTCTTTCTTTTTTCTTTCTTTAAATGAGGTCAAAAGACAAAGAGAAATGAATATAAATAGAGCTGTGTGGTTTATTGCAAAGCTCCCTCAGCTGTAATATTCTTGGTTTGTACAACTGTTTTTATTCAATTGAGTGACAGACCTAGAATGTAACAGTATTTTACCTTAAATACCACGACAATAGGATTTATGGCTCCCCACTCTCATGTACTTTTGGAAGTATAAGAAGAAATGCTGTCTTGTACAACAGCCACAAACATGCAAAAATACTAATGAGATTATCTGACAGTTTTTCCAGAGAGGAAGAAGTAAAGCAGATTGACACAAATGAGTTTTGAAAGGAGAAAATTTGCAAGCTATTTTCACTTGCATGGATTTGAATGAAAATCAGCAGAGAAGGCTCTAAGAAATAAATAATCTCACGAGGGCACAGACTCCAAAGTCTGAGAAACAGCTGGGAATAAATCCTTTAGTGTTAGTGATGAAACATATATATAGATGACAATTAACTGCCTTTCAAACAGACAAAAAAAATAGATATATTTATCTATCCTTGTTCTGAAGTCATGTCTGCCTCTCTGTGCTATGCAGGAAAAAGTTGTTGTCTGTGTTTTGCATCTTTCATTCATAAATTGCTCTTTTTTTGTACAGAACAGCTCAGATCCAATTAAGAGCAGTTAGCAATGGCACAAT
Source organism: Bucco capensis (assembly GCA_013396975.1). Lineage (NCBI taxonomy): Eukaryota > Metazoa > Chordata > Aves > Piciformes > Bucconidae > Bucco > Bucco capensis. Next base: position 1,216,444 of record VWZO01016706.1, on the reverse strand, counting down.
ATGTCTCTACCAGCTAATATTTTTAGTGTCACAAAAATCAAACTTTACAGAAAGAGCCACTTACTATATTTGCTCCAAAGAGGCTCATATTTCATCAATTGATACTGTCAAGGGATTAGTGTATTATTGGGATAAATCCTGATTTCTTGACTAGTTATGGCTGTCATTCTGCTTTCCAGATGAAATTTATTTTAACTTTGAACAAATAATTCAATTATATGTATTATTTCCTTCCAAAAAAAAAGAACTAACCCTGTTATTTCTCAGCTGAGAGATGTAGAGTGTGTGAAGCCAGCTGTAACTATAGAGTGACACTACCCCACTGTCATTGTCATGCATCTGCTCTGCCTGCATCTAGGCTCACAGCTCCAGTTCTGATTGCTTGAGAGATAAAGCAGTTTCCAGAGCCCATTAGCAATTTCCAAAGTCAGCTTGGTCTTGCAACTCTGAATCCTCTACTGCTTGATGAAGCTTTTTCCCTGCTTAGGTGCTAAGTGTCTATTGCAAGGCATGATGTTTGATTTGCTCTCTGCATGCTTCTGATATATTGACCAATTTAGAGGAGAGAAAGACCCAACTGAGAACCCAAATTAGGAATATAGAATATGCACATTGAACATTGAAAATCGCATTCAACCCCAACAAAAAATAGACTGACAACTTCTGTTCTTTTTGCCTCATAACCCAAAACCAAAATTGCTTTCACTACAAACTGAAGTGAGCATATTCAAAGCTGATTAAAAAAAAAAACACCTTTGTCCAGCAATGCCTAAATAAAAGATTAAACTCTTCTCCATAGGAAACGGTCATTCTAAACAGCTTAGAAAAACTTTGGAGTATGCGTATCATAGTGTAACCTTCTAGTGGCATTTGACACCACTGTTTCTTACCACTCTATGTCTCTCTTTTCCAAAGTCAGCAATCAACGACTCTTTGTAGCTCAAACAAAGGAAATTTGGGTCCCTTGGTTGGTGTAAGTTGACCCTGTGACTTTCTGAATCCTATAAAACTGTACCATGGAAGTGCAGTGGTAGAAGAGTTCCCTCTGGACACTGTAGTGAAATGAAAGACTCCTCCTGATCCACTAGCCTGCAGGTTATTAATTTGTGCCATGGAGGAACTTAAAAGTGTCAGAAGGGATTTTTCCATCTTCTCTAAAAGCCCCTATCTTAACCTGGTTAAAATTGGCCAATAGAGAAAACTTCTTAGTATATCCAAGAACTGTTTTATCATAATCATCAGGTATGTCATGTGAAATGTGAGTAAGAAGTGACACAGAGTTCTGGGCAGGCACAGGAGGGAGAAATGAGCTCGTGTGATCCCTGAGCTCTTGACTTGCTGCTGCTGGGGCTCCCTATTGCCAAGCCAGCAATACTGAGTGGGATGAGGGACAGAGTTGTCTCTTATGACAACAGTTAAAACCTAAAGAAGAAAAATGACACTAAAACATAAGAAAAGCTTATCTATTTCTAATAGTTCAACATCTTCGGTTACATTCTGGATTTGACCTGTTTTTTGTTGGTTGGTTGGGTTATTTTTAATGAAACTTGGGGAAAAAAAAACCCTTGCATCAAGACAGGGTTTTTGGAGAGCTTTTTAACACTTCCTTTATCAAATGCAGTCAGTATTTCTTAAAGCAAGGGCATTAGGTATCCAGTTTATTCATTGAGCTCTCAGCTCTGGTTAAAGCACTGCATCTGCAGTCAAGACTGCACTTGCTGACCCTCAAGTTACAGAGAATCTAAGGGGACTTGACACACAGGCCAAAGTCTTTCTTTTCAGTTTTATTTTTAATTGATTGGAAGGTTCACAGCATTTATAGAACACAAACAGGTAATAAAATGCTTGTGCTGACTGAAGATGACCTTCCAAATAAAGCCCAAGTCTTTCTATTTAAAGAACACTTAATACTATTTTCACTGTTTTGCCCATATGTTTACACAATTTTTGTTGTTCATTTTCTTATCCTTAAAAAAGAGCTTAGAAGACCTTAAAATACTGATTTTGAATCTTGATCTAGTTTGAAATGATAAATGTTTAATTTGCAGTCAGTTGTGACAAAGTTCCTTTCTCAGACTGGGTGAGTGAGAAGTAATTTCTAAACACTCTGCAAATAATTGCTTTGTCTTTTCTTTGATCAAACCTAGACTCTTCTGTAGTGCTTCTTATCCCTAAAATATCCTGTGTGTATAAGGTGAGACTAAATTATCTCCTCACCTCCCTTTACCAAGTATACTCTGTAAGCTTAGATATAAACCACTGTCACCTCCAAAGCAGAGAGGAAGAAGTAAAAAAGTATTCAGTGGGATACAATCCTTTGTGGTTATCATATACCCATTGTCAATCCCCAAATAATTATACATTTTATGTCAAAAGCTTTACAGCTTTACCACCTGCAGCAATATTTTACATCTGTCAAGAATGATTTATGCAATAATGGCTTAAACTGCAAAATGGAGCCCTCAAAAGAAGAACTGTCAAACATTTCCACCACAAATAACTTTATTAAAACAAGAATTGATATTGTGTGTAAACAATATTTTACCTTTGACTCCAATACAGGTCATATAGATATGTGATTTATGCACATGAAATTGTGAGATAATGAGGAATATACTGTAGTGCTGCTTTGCTCTCAGAGAATTAAGCAGATGTTAATGCCTAATGGTCTTCCTTCTCTGTCTGCTTAGTATTATCTTAAATAAGTGGCTATAAAACAGAATGCCAACTCAAAACTTCAAGCAGTGGGGAGTTCATTGGAGTAAGTTGGATTACTCATCTGGAGAAAGTGACATTTCTAACTGTGCTGCTATTGACCTCTTAAAAGATTCTCCCCTTCACTCCCAGCACACACTACAAAACAAGCCACTAATCAAGCAAGATGTTTAGAATAGATTTTGCTTCAAAAACTGGAGGAAGTCCTTGTTAGGTATCAGCACTGTGTATATATATGGTTAAAATATAACAGAATGTTATATGCAGTGCTTATATAGCTACAGACTCTATAAATTACAAAAACATCTGCAAGTCTGAAGATGAAAAGTAGTGAAGTGAAGCTGAAAAGTGAAATGTATCTTTGCAGTGATTTAGAATAACTATAGAATACATTTACTAGCATTATATTCATCATAAGTGGTTTCAATATTATATCACATAAACTCCAGATCTTCTCAGGTTTTGTAAAGGAATTGAACATTATGTAGAATGAAACCAAAATTCTCCATGTTCAGATAATGAAGCTACCTGACATCTACACATTTCAGTGTCAGACATATCTTGCATTTTGTTGATTTTTCCCTGTGACTTGATACTTTCAATGATATTTACAGTTCAAAATAATTCGCCTGCAGTGGTTTAAATTTAGCAGTGCATGTAATGCACATTTTGATCAGTAACATTTTGTCTAGAACGAAAATTTTCCTAGAACTGTTGCTGTAGCTTTTGAAATTCCTTAACATACAAACATATGGTCTAGTAATTTAAAGACACTATTCGCAGATCTTCAGTCCCTGAGAACCTAAGTTGTTTACACTGAATAATCGCTTTATGTTATTTAGAATGCTCTTCAAAATTCACAGCTATTTACAAAAGATATGGCAATCTTTACAGACAGTTTTAATGTGGTTTGCCTCAGCATTTCAGCAAGATCTATATTTATGGTAATGGACAGAAAAAGCATTGCTTTAGTCAAGCACCATTCCCTCCCTCCGAGTATCTTGGGAGACTGAAGCACTTTTACAGAAGCAGCTCTCCAAACAGTGGCTCCAGGCTGCTGGTGGCTGTGAAAGTTAGCAATGACATTCTCCTTTTGCAGTATTATTTTTAACACACACCAAGTTAACCCAAACACAGGCTCAATGTGTAAAAGACACGCGGGATCAGGCCTCTGGAGACATCGATGTTCAAGACACAGCTACAACAACAAATCTTGACCCTAAAGCTGCTCCAGACCACTGAATCAGATCTAAGAAGAAAGGACTCTACTTAGAAGATGCTAAGAAGAACATGCTTAAATATTGCTCGTGTGGGTAGAGCGGTTGGCCCAACTTCTATCTGAATTTTAGCAGCCTAGGCTATAAATAACATTACTTAAGTCTCTCCGAGATAACAACAGAATTATTGAGCACAAGGTTTCACTCTGTGACTTTAAAATGTGAGAGCATTCATCGCATGGGATTCTAAAATTGATACAAACACCACACTGGCATGTCTTCAAAACTAATTTAAGCTCAGCATTTGAATATGAATTTCCCTTTCCTTCTCCCAAGAGCGCAGATAGCAAGACACAGAATAAGGTACACCACACTTACTCATTATTTAGATTGGTTTGGAAGACCACTGTTTCTGTAAATAACCCTGGGTAATTAGCAAAAATGAAACAAAAACAAATAAACAAACCAACAAAACCCCTACATGTAACTGATGTATCATCATTATTTTCCATGCGTGTGCATTTTTAAACTGCAAATCCAGTCATTTATCCATTTCATGCTTTTAGGTAAAAAGCATCAGCAGAGCAGATTTAGCCAGTCTTCATGTGTTGTGCCTTCACTGAACAACAGGGAAACTGAAAAATTATTACTCTGATAACAGAATTTTAGGACCACTTGTGTGGCTCAGTTGCAGGCACTCCAACTAATGAGGAACATTTGTCCCTTTCCGTATAGGATAATGCTTTCTTCACGATAGACCAAATTTTGCTACTTCTAACTTTGTTGAAGTTTTTCCAGTCAAATCCTGCACAGGAACCAAGGTATGGTCCCAGCTGGGTGAGGCAGGCAGGGTTAAGCCTCCTGAAAGCTAACAACACCATTCCTATGTCCTGTGAGTCAAAACAGTTCATAAAATACAACATTCACAGGATGACCCTCCTGTGCTTGTGTTCATTGTTGTAAGGCTCTTTGCTTTAAGAGATTTTCATCTGCTTTAAACCAAGCAAGAGAAGAACTTTTTGGTTCAATAGTTGTGCACAACAGTGCTATCTTCATTCAGAGTCAGTATAGAGTGATATACTCTCTATATATACTCTATATATACTCTATACTCTATATATACTCTATACTCTATATATACTCTATATATACTCTATATATACTCTATACTCTATATATACTCTATACTCTATATATACTCTATACTCTATATATACTCTATACTCTATATATACTCTATATACACTCTCTCTCTCTATATATATATACTCTACACTCTAGTATAGAGTGATATACTCTATACTCCCACTACTTTCAGGGCAGATTCCTTAACAAGTAAATGTCCTTCCCTGGACTTCAGAGAAATGACAACCCTGCTCCAGCAAAGGCTCTGCTCAGCAGATCATACACACTTCTTTTACCAATCAATTGATAAGAAAACACAGAAAAAGTCTGGAAAATAAAAACAGACTTTACCATCTTTGTGATAATAGGTGACTTCTACTTTTCTCTCCTCTGACCCCAGCAGTGCCTGAGCAATTTGGGCAATCTGATGTCTTTTGGTCTCTGGTCCGTGAAGAAAATCACAGGTGCAAGGTTTCTGCATGACATCTGGCCTGGAGAACCCAGTCATCTCACAGAAGCCATCATTGCAGTAGATGATAGCACAATTCTGCACTCTAGCATTAGCAATGATGAATTTTTTATCTGCAATAAAAGAAAGTGATGCATTTTATAGTACTCTTCCAACATTTCCTAAAGCGTCGATGGCATGGATGGATGCTAAAGAACTTTTCTTTTCACTGGGATGCCTGAAATGCAGAGATTTTCAGTCATTTCATGTAGCTAATCTGATCGATAGCTTTTAAAGCCTCTTCAATCAATTTAGGAGACATTAAAGATGAAGACAGCTGCCTTTCAAGGAAATAAACCCGCATCAGGCAACTCTTTTGCAAAACTCCTTTTGACTTCAACATTTTGTCTTTTGTAGTTTCACTGAAACCTAGGTGATGCACTCCATCCTGTCAGTCATTGAGAACTTAGTAGCTTCTTTTGGGGTGAAGTGGAGCCTTGGAAAGGGAAGGGCTTCCTAGGATAATGGCCAAGCAGCTCAGGCTACTCCTCAGGGATTGTCACTGAGGTAAAATGACAGCAAGTTTATAGTCAGTGTTTTAACAAAACTAGAAATGAACATGATGATTTTTTTTTCCACTAGAATTGTTTTCGAAGTTACACTTACAAAAGAAAGTATTTCTTAGTTAAAAATAAAATAAAATACACAAAACCCAAAGCCTGTGAGGTTGGAAACATTCTGCAAAGCCCACTGGAGTTCAGTCAGTTCAGCAGCTTTTCCCAAATCCTCACCTGACAGAAAGGTTCAAAAGTTTTCAACTGTTATTTCATTTGTTTCTGTTTACTATAACACTCTACTTCCATTGTACCTATCCATGTGCAGCCTTGGTACACTTACTGTTAATAACATGCATTTCTGCTTGCTTAATGACACTAAGAGGTGTCTTGCTTTATAGAAGACCTTTTATGCAACACAAAAATTAGCAGTTACAGTTCCTCAAAATTTGAATGATGCTCTGAACACAGTGAGGTATTTGGAGATGAAAATGTAGATTTTGTTCTTGCTTTCTCCACTGTCTTTAAATCATGCTGAACTTTCACTACCACTTGCCTATTTAGTAGGTAGTGCTTTATCTCTCAAAAATATATACACTTTACTGCATAAAAACTTTACTTGAGCAGCAATACAGTGACTTAGCATTTAGATAAATTAGGACTACAAACAGCATCTTTACTTTTTCCCTCAAATAACATAAACACTAAATTGATAATGTGGGCTTAAGTATAAGGAGGTATATAAACTGGAATTAGTTGTAAGGGTTTGCACCAAATTGATACTAAAGTTATGCTAAACATTTAAATAAATGCACATATATCAAAACTACTGTTTCTAAATGAAATTCATTTTAAGCATCAAGTGTTCCTTCTTACTGCCAACAGTAAAGCAGAGTTCAAGCCAGGAAAACACTTCAGATTCAGCCTCCTTGACAGGTAGTAAGCTGCTGCATTGGAGAAGAGCTCACAGACTCTGCCTGAGGATGCATTTGCACTGGTTTGATAGATACATTAGGCTTCCATATAAACAAAGCAGAAATATTTGACAGCTATGCTAAAATGCAGTCATGACAACAAGGTAAGAGAGTATTTTCCCTTTAATAACTCCTCTGCCTGTTATCTCTTTCCTCTAAATCAAAGTCTGACTGTTCTGCTTTATTTTGAAAAGACAATGCTGATTAATGCCAATAACAATCATAACAGCAACAACTTTACTGAAACTAGCTTATTTTTCAGACACTGTACAGGCAGCAAGACTGTATAACTCTGCTTTTAGAGCCATCTCAGGTTCAGAAGAAGGTAAGATAAATAACTTCTATAGCCATACAATATGGATACAAAGATAAAAACTCTGTTACTTGAAAAAAGGAAAGAAAAAAACCCAACCCAATAATTCAAGTCAGTAATCTGTACTCTAAATCAAAAACAATGTCAGTCGTGCCAGGGATCCTCTCCTTACCTCTGGGGTTTTCTTCCCAAGCTACAAACTTAACATACTCTGGAGCTGCTGTCCATTTAGTCACAAGCAGAATCAAACTACTGTAGCAAAATAGATAGAAAGAGAGAACTTACTTTGCCCTTCAAATTTTCGTATGATTGTACCCAAAAATGTATTTTGTGGTGCCACATGACCTCTGCGAACAGGCATGTTTGTACAGCTCTTCGGTTCTCTGTGCACAATGACTTCTCCAAGGATCTCCTACACGGCTCCAGCCCAAAGCACCGAGCCAGCTACCCCTTGTGACAAATCATCGTCCTCTGGAGCTCGGAAATCTCTTCCCATTAACACCACTTCTAGAGACACGTTTTTCCTATCGGAGTCAGATCCATCCCCCAGTTTCTTTCTTTCTTTCTTTCCTTGCTTTCTTTTCTATTATTTTTTTTTTCCTGGAGGAGCTCGGACGCTATTGTCTAGGGCGGCTAGGGGTGGGGTAAGCAGGAGATGGTGATGGGCAAGATTACAAAGGTAATCGATCGCTAGCACCAAACATCGCCAATTTTCCAAAGCAAATAGCTGTGACCCGGCAGTTTCCGACGCTGTAGCGATGGTTAGAGGGCTGGAAGACTAATGTTGCTCCGCTGCCAGAGGGAGTGACGTTCCCTCCACTCCGGGCTTCACCACGGCGCGCAGCAGCTCGGATTACTCAAGCGTGCTTTAGCAAGAGCTAGCCAATAAATCTCTTCAAAACTCAACGACGAGCAGAGGCATCAGGAATGAGCTACAGCCCGGCAGCACGGCGACGCGCCACATCCCCCACTGCTGCGGCTGCAGGAGGGGAGCGGGGAGCGGGGGAAGATGCCGGCGTGGGGGGAGGCGGGGGTGCAGGGCGCACCTCCGGCCGCCCCAGCTTCTCCTCCCTCCCGTCACCGCTGGCCCTTTCGCTGCCCCTGAGCGTGGCCCGCCACGGAGCTCCAAGCGCTGCCAGGGCTCGGGGAGGGCGGGAGCTTTGTACACGCCCCGTCTAGGGGGGAGGCGCGAGTGGGGGTCGATTTTGAGCGATGGTGTGGGATGTGGGAGGGAGGGGACCACGGGAGCCCTCGCCAACCTTCCCCGCCCCGATAGAAGGGCTCCCCCCTCCTCCCGCAGCGTGACCCAGGCGAGGACTTCCCCTCGCCCCACGCACCCCTCCTGCCGAAGAAGGGGGATCTCCCCAAGCGCAGGGCGCCGCTCCCCGGATACCGAGCAGGTGCGAGCCTCCGCTCGAGGGCCGAAAGGGCGGCGGGGAGAGCGCACTGAGTCCCCGCGGGTGCAGGCAGGGGGATGAGCTCCGGCACAGGCTGCCCTCTCCCGGCCCGGGGCGGGGAGCGAGCAGGCCCCGAGCCCGCCCCGCCGCGGCAGCTGTGGCCCGCGGCCCGGCTCCGCCCTGCCGCCCGGGCATGGGGTCGGAGCTGCCCGTGGTGCTGAAGCCGCGCACGGAGGCGCTGCTGCCCGCGGCCGGGCCCCGGGAGAGCCTGATCCCCCCTCACCCCCCTCGCTCCTCTCAGTTTCTCCCATCCCATGGGAATAATTGGAGAAGCTCCCGCGGGAAGAGAGTATTATTTTCAGAATGTAATTAAGGCTTTCTGCACTACCCAGCAGGCAGAACGGTGTGCGTTCGTTCCGAGCACGGCGAGCACCGAGGGACCTCGGCGAGGTGATACGGGGAGGGAGCTGAGGGCAGCCATGCGACGCTGGAAAGGCATCTCCAGGGTAGTGCAGAGCAGCGGAGGCTTCTACATAAACTCACAGGGAAAAAAGAAAATTAAAAAAAAACCCAAACAAACCACCTGCTCACTCTTCTTTGTAATCGCAAGCACAGGATATTGAGCCTGCAAAGCACAGCCTCCCACCTGTCCCTTCTGCAACACAAGCAGGTGTTTCCTTATTCCCGTGGGCTTTTCTCAGGTGTGGCCTTTGTTTCACTAGTACCATGTGTCATCCTCTATCTAGACTTACCAGAGAAGGGGTACAGTCTGTTGAGTATGTGGGTACATTTCTGGACTCATTTTATTTAATCTCAGTGGAAGCATTCCAGATTCACACACCTGTAAATGATGCCTGAAAAATATCATTTATATATACAGAAATTGTATTTAGAAGGCTGCAGAGTAATTGGCTGTCTACTAATTACCAAGTCTCAGCTACATTAAGTGGTATGTAATCAGGTATGTAATCTTAGGAAGTGAATGTTGCTTATTTACAGAAGCAAATGTTTTAAACTCTATGCTCAGAGCTATGAATAACAGCTATATGTTCTTTGTAATCATAATAGTTGCTGACTTACATTTTTGTGACTCTGATCAATGCTACAGAATAAAACTATTACAATATCTTTACTCACTTTTGGATCGTGGATGTATTTTTCTCTTTCTGCTCTGTCTTGTTCAAGAACATGAATTGCCGTGAAAATGTGTTGAAGTTCCCAAAGACAGCAGTAGGACTACTGAACACAAAGTGAGAGGACCATATTTACTTTAACACTTTATATAATATCTAAGATCTAATGAATTCATAAAGGCCAGGAGTGACTTTATTCTCATTTTTACATTAAAAAACCCCACTTTGATGTTTCTATAAGAGCAATAGAAAATAACCATAATAAAATCGTGGCATGTACTGAACTAGTGTTTGTTTCCAGTATTCAAAAGCTAGGAGCAAACTAGATCAACTACAGGCCAGTAGAGCCCAGAGTTTAGTTCTTTAGGTGCTTGGCTAGAAAGAAAAATAAAGATTTTCAACCCCATCTTTTCATATTAAGTTTGAGAGTCATATTATTCTTGCCTGAAAACTGAAATAGCAAGGGTCAGAATTCCATGACTCCAGAAGACTTTTCCTGTTCTGTCTTCTGATGGTAGGTCAAAGTTTAATGTTGTTTATGTGAATATACATTAAACAGTGTCCATATTTTTTTTCACCTTTGATGGTTTATTACCTGATCAAGATAAGCCCATCCAAAACAAGATAACTACTGCTGAAAGACGAGATCTGAGATTAGTTTTATAGCAGAGGATGAATTCCTAAGAATGATTGGATGTAATAACTAGAGGAGCAATAGCTGGTATCAGAAAATCTCTCATCTTGGTGATTTACACCCTTGCAGTCATGTTGCTCCTGGAGTGCTTAATATTCATTGTCCATAATGCTTTATAATTTTCTGTAGTGAGAGGAGTGGAAAATAGATTAAAAGTGGACAATTTGTAACTAACACAAAGAAAGTAAGGGGAAAGAATTTGTGTTTGACTGGGAAAATATGATTGAAATGGGAAAGTTTGAGCTGTGTGTCTCTAGTATGTTGAAAGAAATAGAGAATGCCATGGAGATACATGCTTTATCTATCAAGTTGTGCAGTTCCCAGCACTGCAAGAGACCAAAATACTGAGAGAGGGTCTTTGTGGAGCTAAAATCCACCCAGCATGACTGATTTCCTCGTCCCCTGCCTTCTTGTGACATTGCCCTTCCTGACACCACCCTCAGCAGAGCTCAGCAATAGCTGAGCAGCAAACGCTGCTGCTGCACAGCACAATTATATATGGCATTTCCTGGCCTCAAGGAGAGCAGCTGATGTTGAAATAGTGGTTTCAAGCTTTTCACTGGCATTTTAACTACTTCCTTCTCAAGTTCCTTAAGAGAATTGAGAGGAATAGATGTCTGGAGATGTGTTATTGATCTAAAATCTTTGACATTTAGCAATTTAACCTGTTATTGTTAGGAAAAAGTAACTCTGGGGAAATGGCTCTAATCATATTTCACACACACACACACACACACACAGAAGTTATGTTATATTTATTTTGGATTTCATTCAATGTATATTTCATTTGCCATTTTTTTTCCGGAGGTACTGTAATTTGATGATAAGGATATGAAATATAAATTCTGTGAGCTCAATGTCCTAGGCTGATAAAGGTAACATCACAGTAAGACAGCAAGCAACTTCATTTTTTTCAGGAAGGATTCATAAAAAGTGAAGTTTGCTATTCTGCACTATATATTACTCTTATTCCATGCTGTGTTAGAATGCCTAGGGATCCCAAACCTCACGACTTGTAAGAAATATGTCCAGCTCATGAGAACAGAATCACAACAAACCATCAATAGATCCATCTGCTCAATGCCCTGCCAGTGGATCTTACCCTTCAGTAGATTTGTATTTGTATTATTCATTTAGGATGTAAATTATTCAAACAATGAGACTTGCACTTCTTCCTCTGAGAGACTCTTCCAATCTCTCTGTCTCACCACAGAGTTTCATTCCCTTGTATTAAACCACAGGTTTGGGCTAGGCTTTTGCTTTGGGAGTTTCCATCCTTTAGGTGCACATCTTGTTTCCCTGGCTTCTTGGCCACGAATGGGTGCCTGAGACTCCTCTGTGCTGACCTCCTCTGGCCAACTAAGAGTGACACAAATGACCCCAGGATGTGCTCTGTCTCTTGAAGATTCTCTAGCTAGATTACAGTGCTATTTCTGTCATTCTAGCAGCTGTCATCCCAGAAAGATCATTTATTATAATCAGGCAAGACATGAAACATACTTCTACTAACTCATTCTTTTCCTCATGCTGTATGTAGAGGAATTTTAATGGTATAAATAATCAATGTCCTGCTCCATGTAGTTGTGTACCACAGGAGATGTAATTGAAAGCAAATATATGCATCCTCTGTAATCTGTCTTCCATCATAACTGACATTCAGGGGTGATATTTTAGAATAATAGTTTATAAAAGATATGATATATATGATGTTTATATGATATATATGATGTTTATATAAGATATGTGACTAGATCACATCTCTTAAGTTTGGTGTCTTCATATGTGCAAGCCTAACAAATATAGACAAAAGAAACAAATTCATTGCTAGAGCATAAAAAAAGTAAATTGCTCTCTGTAAGTTATTCCTTCAACATGTTTCTAAATAAAAATTCATCTAGAGCTCTAAAACTAATTCTCTTTGTACCACTGTCTTCTCCACAGTGTATTCAAATATTGAGTGATAGGACTGCCATCTGCCAGGTGAAGTTCATTCCTTTTTTTAGCTTCTCCCTCGAGTCAACTGTGTAGTTAGGGTTTGTTCTTCTCTGTCTGCATATTCTGCATGTGTTTTTGTCAGTAATGATGAAAAAGTGGACCTTTTCTTTGGAGCAGTTTTAGGGTGATTGCTGGCTCTCATTCTAACGCCAATGAAAGGCAGAGCAGTGATGGAAAGGTTTCTGCTTTGGATGAAGTTCCTCCTAGTTCAAGCCAGCACTTGTGTCCTCAGAGAACAAGGCTGAACAAGGCTCCTCAGGGTGTGGAGCTCCTAGAACATTCTGTGCAGGCACAATTTCCTTTCACAGAGCATTTGAGATTGTTTCAGTTCTAAGCAATAACAAATCAAAACGTGCCACACCAACATCTTTCCCACAATGGAATCACTGTTCCCAGCCAGCTCTGTTAAACCCACTGCCTCTCTGCTGATGAGCTTCCCTTCAGGCAGCTCACAAGATGAAGAAGATTATTCTCTTTCTTAGCCTTTTTCCTCAGCCCAGCACATGGCAGCTGAACTATTACTTTGATAGTGTTTCCATATGCTGCTAGCTTAGCAGTAGGTAGCCCAGAGCTGCTCTTTGCCTTCCTTGTGCCCTGCAGCAATGACAGTGAGGCATTGCTGAACAGCTGTAGGGGTGACAAGGACAGCAGCTGCTCCCAAAGGACTTGGGCCATGTTAGACCTTTGTCCACAAAGCTACTATGAGGCAATGAGTCCTTTTATCTCCTTTGGACAGTATCAGATTAGCTGTGTTTTCAATAGTAAGCACATCTAAATTTCTTCCCACCTTGGGTTCACTTTAAGATCAATAAAATGCACTTTGGAAGGATTTAAGTTGGTTCCTTTTGGGCACCACTATCCTGGCAGTAAAATAATCTTAGCAGATTTTTTTTATTTTAATAGATATAAGTTTTGTTTCCTTACTTCCCTGGGGCCAATCTATTATAATTTTTTGGGGGGAAAAAAAATCATTCTGTTTCACCTAGAATCCTTTGTGCCATGTTTCCCATTGATTTCAGCTCTCTGTCTTCCCTACTTAGAATCATAGAAGAGTTACAGCTGGAAGAGACCTTGAAGATCATCAAGATCAACTTTTATCTAGTTAGTTATTTGTGGTTGCCAGCCTCAGAGACAAAGGGAGAAAGAGGACAGGTAGATGGAAGTATAAATGGACCAGAAATTAACTGATATGAAGAAGAGAGGTAGTAAGACAGTTTCATAGTGCAGAGCCAAGGAGCAAAGACCAAAACTGGCCAGGAGTTACAACTTTCAGTAGCCTTTAGTAGCCATAATGAAATATACGTTCAGACAGTTTAGGAGGAAGAATAATTTACTTCCTCTAGCTCTAACTACAGTGTTGGATGCTGAAGTGTTTCCTGGGAATGTTGTTTCTACTATTCCTAGGGGTGAGTGTTACATATCCCCAAAGAGCCTGTAGACCTCAGTCAGAGAGCAGTAACCTTGATATATTTGGATATGGTGACCCAGAGCATAGCATAGCAAATAAATTCCTATTTCACTCACAAGAACAATCCACCAAAATAGTATGAACCTTTAGTGTCAATGGCTTCATGAAGCTGACATTTTTTTCCCCTAAATATCTTAGTAGCAGTGCATTGAGTTTCTATGTTAATCAGAAAGCCCTGGCAAGAAGAATATGCTTTTTCATTTTGGGTTTTTTTTTGTTTTTGTTTTTTTTTTTTATACCTTCTTTGCTCTTTGTGCATTCTGTTAACATATTTTACACAGCCACTTCATCTAAATAAGGGAACTGCAATTTCTACACTGCACTCACTTAGTCATTAACAATTTTATTATTAGCATATTCTAACACTCAGTTCTGTAGGCGAAGCTTTCTCCACCTGGCATGTATATTTTCTCTCTGTAACTGTATTTCTCCACATTTAACTTCTCAGTATTATTTTCACTGTAATGAGATTTCTCTGTAACTGTACAGAGCCCAGAATCACAGAGAAAAATTGCTCTTGACACTCAGTGTCTAAGTGCTGTTTTTCCCAGTCCTGTCAACAATAATCTGCAAATATCCAGGTCACATATTTTTCTTTCAATATTCCCTCTTTTCTTTCATGATATCATGAGGTCATGGCTAATTATATTACAGAAATGGGTGTTTAGCTCATTTGAAGAGATTCCCCATCTCCTGCAACAGCATTTTGCTTCACAAAGGTAGAGTAGGAGCTGCTGTGCTGCCTCTGCAGATAAAATGCCTGGAAGACCGATGCCAGCTGCAAAGCCAGGAGCCTACCTGAAGCTAGCATCTCCACAGTTATATGGATGCAGCTGCAAAGGAATTGTTAGATTTTTTTCCCTTAGTGTATTAAATAGCCCTGCTGAAGCCAGCAGGAGCTGCAGGTACTTGACAAGGGAGAATTTTGCTCACAATCTACAGTGACAGAAAGAAATACTCCCTGATGTATTCTGCTTTGTGAAAAGGGTCTTTTGCTGCCTAAAATGGAATTTACTTAAATAGACTCTCCTGGATTTTCTCTCTCTGCCATGGTGTCTGTTTTGTTGCAAGAGATATGTTGTCAGTCTCCTCTTTCTAGTTTTTCCAGCACTTGCCTACCACCCAGTGCAAGTTGTTTTGCAGGATGAATAAAAATTCCAGCAGAAAATCAACTTTTCTGCCCATAAAGAGTAACAAAAGCACTACTCCTTCCAGAAGTATCTCCAGAAACAGGAAGATTATAATTCCACCTTCATTTATTTGACATCTTCAATTTAAACTTGGTCTAGAGGTGCTGAGTTGTGTCCAGATCCACTGAGAAGAGAAAACATGTACCTTCCACACTCATTTGGACTCCTCCTCTTTAAATAGAAATGCTATTGATGAAGGGAAAAGCTGCTCTCAGATTGCTTTGCTGTTGCTCTAATCCATTTGCTGTAAAATGGAAAATGACCCAGGGAAAGAAATGTGCTGTGCAAGTCTGCCTAAGAAAGGTCTACTAGAAAATGCTTACTTAAAGTGGAGTTTTCCTGCACACGTGGCACAGGTTGTAAAAGATCTAGAAGATGAGTGCATTTTGGAGATGCCAGTTGTCTGTGCTCTTCTTGCTAATCATCCCAAAGAGGGTGAACATTCATGCTATGCTGGGGCACTGATCACATTTTATTCCATAAACATCCTTAAAGAAATAGACCAAATAATTTTCAGTTAGGACACTAAGAATTCACAAGGAGTTTCAGCTGAATCAGGATGAAAAGACATTAAACAGACAACTGAAACAGGATTAAGACACTCCTTATTCCCTAATTATAATCTGAATTTTCTCACCGTGACACAATATTAAACAGTTTTATCTGAGCTAAATATTAACTAGGGTTAGATTAAAAGTATAAGCAAAATAAATAGATTTCACTTTACAAAATGAATGTGTGAGAAATATGCGAAAGGCAAACTGTACAGTTGGAGTATTTCACACAAAGGAAATGTAGAAACACTGCATAAAAATAGACAAAATGGGAATTCCCTGGATATGGAGAGAAAAAAAAAAAAAAGAATAAAAATTGCCATTATGCACATGGACAGGTAAATAAATTGACTTTTTCTATCAATCTGGCTTAAGTTCTAAGCAATCCAGAGTTACTCAATGGTGTCAGATACCACTGAAATGTCCAAGACTGTAAGAATCCATTGAAAACTGGGACTGATTAGGGATTTAAAGGGATTATAAATGTTATCCATGCTTTTCTCTCTTCTGTGGCCACCCAGTTTGATAGAAGATCCATTTATTACTACTTTAAACCCCTAAATTTCACAAGATAATTAAAGAACAATTTTTTAAAGTGCATCCTTGTCTGGAATAAAAGAACATGGATACACTGAATTCAACAGTATTCAGCAGTATTTTTAGTGGCAATAAAGCTAGAAAAGAAGGAAACGAAGGAAAAACCTGGTAACAATAAAGATCTATGTCTGCAGGTCACCTGCTCTGAACCACTACCTGACCTTAGGTAAGAGAGTGAGATTATAATCATGTAACTGTGGCATGCAGGAAGAATTGTGTCACTAGAGATTAATTTGCTGAGGAAAGGGGACGGGAGAATACTTAACATCTGCTTGGAGACATGACAGGTAATAGAGTTGGTTAATTAAACAAATATTTGTGGAGAATTTATCTGAGATTATTAGAAAAAAAAGATCTTGATTCCTCTTTTATTTGCTGACTATTATGTACAGCAAATTTATGGGATGGGGGAAAATATGAATGACTGATGGAGGATATAATTAGTGCTTACAGTCATGGGCATTTCCATTTGACTAGCTCGAACAGGTAATGAATAATCTTTCACCAGCCTTGGTTATCAGTTACACAGAGTACACTCTTTGAAGACAAAAATGAAAACCTCTATAAGTCTAAACCCAAAGATATTTGCTTCTTTTCGTACTCTCTTGTGGACAAAATAGTTGCATTTTTCCCCTTGTTTAATGCCTTTCAAAATCTTTAAGCATTTATAATGTGTTCAGTAAGTTGTGTAATGGCAAGGTATACAAATGCTGGAGGAGGATCTTCTACATAAAAAAACCAAAGGGATGGGGTGGTGGGAGTTGAGCATTGATTTCATTGATTTTCTGTAAAAGCAGAGCACTTAACTGTACAACACTCCACTCTCTCCTGGGCCAGATCCAGGAAAGGACTTAGGCACCTAAACCAATAGTTGGTTAGACACAAATCATCTAAATCCATTTAGCCACTATTTAACCTTTGGGGAGTCTAAATTCAATATCAAACTCCCTGTTCCATCTTCAAATACCTAAGCAGCCAGGCTTGTCCTTGTGTGGATGCTCGGAGCAGATGGTGTCCGTGGTGTAATCCTATCACTTCTTTTCCTTTAAAATATAACTCAAATCCCAGAAGTAGCCATTCCTTTGCTTGAATCTACCTGGAGCCTTAAGCTAAGAGGTTTCTTTGCAGCATGCCAAGAGCACATCTCCAGAAGCAGGCTGCCTCTTTCTTGGAGTTAAAGGAGAAAATGGTTACGCAGCTCTCTTTTTTCTATCAGATTCACAACGTTGGGTCCCAGTTCAGTGTTTTCCTCAGTCAGAGGAAGCTTCTGTCTCCAAGAAAAGTGCTTTCAGCACTATTGAGGCTCTTAGGTGCAGCAGGCAAGAGGAGAAAGCCTCATGCTTTTGCTTGTAGCTGTGCTGCTATGGCAAGGAGTGCCAGGGCCTCTGGCTAGGGAGACAGTGCCGTGGGAGAGCTTGCAGTGCTCAGATGGAATAGTGGATTGGCTTTGGCTGAGGTGCACATCATCCTCACCTGTCCTGTGCAGGAGCCAAGGCAAGCAATGGCTGAATGTGAGGGTGCATTCTGAGTTTCCTGAACTGTTATTTGATCTTGTCACAAATCTTCACAGATTTCTTCTTTTTCTGACATCAACATGCATATTCAACTAGTTTTCTCGAGACTACTAACTGTTAACTTTTCAATTTAATCACAGTTATTTTAGTTTCCTCTTCCTGGATAACCTCTTGCACTATTCTGATGCATTTACACACACTGATCCCTCTTATTCATAATTTTAATTGATCAGAATCCTTTCATGCAAGCGACTTCAGGTCATTCTTACCTGTTTCACATACTTTTTGAAAGCTTTCTAGAATGTAAATACAAATATATCCTAAAACTAAATACTTTAAATCTACTGCTTCACTTCCCTCTATTGATTTTGTCATTCTATCAATACAATCATCAGGGTCAATAAAAAGTGTTGTTTGCAGGAATGTGTTAATTTTGGCTTATAGCATAGCATCATAGCTGATGAAAAAGACTGACCTTATGCATTGGGACTCTTAGGTAAAGCAGAATAGTAGCTCATTTACAAGGCTTACTTCTGATTTTACAACGTGTAAAATGAACAAAATTCGTACCCCTTCCTCACAGCTTTCATTTTGTTTCAGATCACATTTTTGTTTATCCTCGTGCTGCAAAATGCAAAGTAAATGCTATTTATGTGCAATTGATGCTGAGCAGCAAGAGACTTCAGCAAGAAGTGGCCACGCACTGAGGTGAACAGTTATATAACTACAGACAGTAATTGGATGCTATTAATGAGAATTGGAGATAACACCAATTTTTTAGCCCCAGATATAGCTCTTTATAATCTGAGTTAATGCTATATACACTCTCCCAACAAAGTATAATTATTCTCCTAATCTCCAGTTATGCTCTGCAGAGTCACTGAAACAAAGCCCTCTCTTCATCACTCTGATTTGCCCAAATGCCTCAGATGATGTAGCACAAGTGAGATGATGCTTCTGCAGGCAAATAGGGGAAAACTGATGGCAGCTCTAAGAAATGGTACTTTCCAGAGTCCTCTTTTATCTTTTTCCTTTCATTCTCTCTATTCCTGTGAATAAGTATCTGTAACCCCTAGAAAGACATAGCTGTTTGTATTTCACCTCCTCAGAAAGTCTATCAGTGCAGAAGCCAGAGAAGGGCAGAAGCAAGCATCTGCTCATAGTTTCATTTTTTATCTTGCTGTTGGCTTACAGAAAAGAAAAAAATGGGTCCCTGCACCAGAATCCTATTTTTTTAAGGTATTTTCCAGCATTACAACCTTCAATTCTTGTCCAACTTGATGAGCTTGGGAACTGATGTTGGCAGCAGAAAAGGACGTAGCTCCAGCATCTGCTGTGGACACTTCTTAGCAGGAGGTGTAGTGAAGAGAAAAACAGCCTAGTCTTCCAAATGTCTACTTTTCCACTGAAAATTGTGCTTGTGCTGCATGAGTATGAGTGTGATCTGACCTGATTTCCTGGCTAACTGTGCTTACTGCAGAGGAAGCCAGTGAGAAATGCAGGTGCTCAGCCCTTTGGAAAATCAAGTGTCCACTAACAAAGCTGCATGGGCAAAGAATATCTTTTAAAAGGAATACTAGTTGATCAATATTCAGTTAAACACCTCACATTGTGCTGTGTGTGCTCACAGACTGCAAACCTTATACAGCACTGCAATTGAAAAAGCATTCCAAGAAATTCAAGGTAATATTTTTTTTACTGTGTTTTAGGTCTTATTTTCTACTTTAAGCTTTATCCAAATAGCTGATTTTTTTATCTTTAACCACAGGAATTAATTTTTACAGGAAGATCATTGCTAGGCAAAAAGTCTGGGATTTTGGATGAAATGTTTTGTAATAAGACTGTGTGGTAAATGATAAAACTACTTACTTTTTTGTTAATCCTTAATCTGAAAGAGCCTTGTTTTTCCTAGTTTACTCATACATTCTAAGCCTGGACACCTTCTCTAAGTAAGCATCCTCACTTCCCCTGTGCTTCAGGTCATTTCATATCAAAAAGGCTGACAAATTCACAGTGGCAATCTCTGCTTTGAAAAGAGACTGCAACCCCTACTCTGCAGGGGAAATACTGCTAATTTTTGTCACTCCCCTGTGTAACTTTAGGGGCTTCTTAATAGGCTAAACAGATGTTGAGTTAGTGGTGATGTTAATGGCAGGGAGCACTCAGCAACAGACACGTTTGCTGCATGTTCATACTCATCCAACCTCAAAGGTCACCAAAGGTAAAGTTAAGCTTCAGGTTATCCCCTTCTAAATGTGTACAAAGTGTTCTCCAACTGATCATGCATGAGACACTATTCAATCAGTTTACTAAACTGATCATCAAAATTCAGTAGATGTAGCATCAGCTGAATTTGAGAAAACTTCCCCAAGTCTCCCATGCTTCATCATCCCTTTTTGAGTGGGAAAGCTGAGCAGGAATCCTCACTCTGGGTTGCTTTGGGTTTGTTTTGTTTTTTTCTTACAAGATTTTCAGCACTTTCTGACTCTCACTAAGGCAAAAAGTACTGAAGGAAGAGTCTTTTTTGTGGTGTTTTGGCACAAAATCCAGACTGGAACCATGATGTGCAGAAAGCTTAAAAGCTCCAGGGATCCAGGGAAAAGCTAGCTATACTTTATGAATCTCTAAAAAAAAAAAAAGTCCTTGAGTATTTAATGTTTAGAAGACACTTGTGCAACTTATGGCTCTGCTCAGAGTGCATGAATAAAAATATCATGAATTTACAAGCTAAAAATTCAGTCTGCTTCAGGTCAATAAAGGACTTCAGTAGAGCTAACTCCAATTGTAAAACAACAACATGTCAAAAAATCATTAGAATGGCTGAAAAAATGAGAAAAAGAATAAAGAAGGAGACAAAATGAGTTCTTTCTACAGGAATTTAGATTTTTGAACATTACTCTTTAAAGAGTTTCTCTGCAAATTAAAACTGGAACTCTCACATAATCACACAACTTCAGGATGAAAAGCTTTCAAAATCATGGCTGTTATCCTTAGTAATTAGAAGAAACAAAACATTGTATTATCCTTAATAGACAGGTAAATGCATATCTGTGTCTTTAGAGGATGGAGACCTACATCATGGCTGGATCTGTACTGCACCAGTGAAGGAGTGAAGATAATCAAATTCTTTGGTGGTGGTGGGAAATCTGCAACTGGAAAGTGTCCAAGTGGAATTTTGCTCTATTCTTTAGCAGAGAGAGAGTCCTGCAAATCAAATTCAGGAGGGGTTCTAGGTCTAAGAAGCCCCATAAAGGAAATAATGAAAATAAGGATGCTTCAGAAAGTGTTCAGAATGATAAGTGTGGAGGAGAGGGGAGGAGAGGAGAGTAAATGTATAAATGGAAATAAAGATACTGAGACCTGAGTGATAATCTAGATTTTTGAGTCCAGATCCAGTGATCCAGTGAGGGGGATGACTGCTTGTAGAGTAGGAAAGGGAGATGTGTGCCCTGTGCAACCTGAGAGCAGAGTGGCAGACAGGTTTTCACTGCCACTTCTGAAGACTTACAACCCCTGGCCAACACATCTCAAATATACAACAGCCCCAGGCACACTTCTCAGGTTAGCCCATGTGATGGGGACTCAGTCTGAACACCCATAGTAACCCTGTTTATGGCACTTTAGAGATCAGTAGGATGTGCATTGCAGCATCAGGGCTGATTTTGCAGCCTCTCAGGGAATAGCTGTCTTTTGAGGATGTCACCCTCTTTCCCTGCCCTGTGAGCTGCACTTGCAGGAGGGCTACTCTGTCCTTGTGGCAGTGTAGGAAGCCAGATGTTTCTATATGGATCACTACAGCAGATGGGTTACTTTCTGCCCAGATTCAGGTGGGTTGCCATTTCTACCAGTAGCAAGGTCAATGTATCATTACAGCTTTTGTTAGCAGGCTATAAAACATCTGAGGCTAAAACCAAGAGAAGGGCCTGACTTAACTGAGAAGTCGAGGCAAAAGAGACTTTTCTCTCTTTCCTTATGCTCCTCTGATGATTTGTAGCCCTTCTACATATTTCTTCTGTCAAGCTAGATTTTTTTTTCCTTTTTGATGTCTTTTTCCTTTTTGATGTCTTTTTCCTGCTCTCTCTTTCCCAGGCAGCCACCAGACCTTTCCATTCCCCCAAGCAAGGTATCAGCCTCAAATTCCCTACTGCCACCTCTGTCCAACAGTGTCCCCTCTCTGTCCCTCTGGGAGATGGTTGGCAGTTAACTTGTTGAAGTGTCCTACATTCCCATGAGCTTTCCCCCTGTGGGGCAGGCATGGGAGGCTAGTGGTGTTTGTACAGTCTGGGAAGATGTCAAGTGCAAAGAATGTTAAGTAGAGTGTAAGACTACGTGCACACGATGGACAAGCAGCCCTCCAGAAATAAGGATTCCCAACAGATTGCTATAAATTTACTCTGGACATCTTAAAAAAAAAAATAAATAATAATAATTGAAAGCATCAAAATCATTTACAGCAAAGGGAACTTCATTGCCCTTATTGTTTGATTCTAAACCTATTGAACCTCAAATGAACATAGAGAATACTTTGGACTGAAAGCTGCTTTTATCTGTGATGTTAATAGGGACACATTGTGCACTTGAGGTTTTTTCCATGCATTTGCTCCTAGATAAGCAGTGTGCTATTACTCTCGAGTGGTGCTGTCTTCAGGGACTATTTCTGGCCAGCCCTTTGGAGGATGCATTATGAGATGTCAGCATGTGTGAGCAGAGATAGGATGGCTTGTCATCCACACAGAGGCCATCTTCTGCTCGAAAATGATGCCTTTGTCTTTTATCACTGTCACAGTCTTATTTAACAAGCTGTGACTCTGTGGTTCATCACAAAGAAAACTATCCTCCCTGGATATGTGCCTGGAATGTCCTTTCATCTTTCCTGCAGGTAGGACCTGCCTTGTGACATCAAGCAGAACAGGAACTCCAGATGGACTCTGCTAGAGCAGCAGTAGAGTAACAAAGGGCTTTGCTGGCACAAACCCAGCCTTTGCACCTTAGATTAGATTACAGGCATGAGGAAAACATATGTAAGCTTTTAAATGAAGCAAGACCTAGTCATATGTCATAAATATAATTAGAGGAGGAAACATTAGTAATCCATCGTGTTTAAGTGATAATTTATTTATCATAGTGTTATTTCAAGCAGCAGATAAATCAATTAAGAGTTGCTTTCGATAGGGAATAAATAGTGTTGCTTCAATGGAGTGATGACAGACAAAGTGTTTTGAGGGACTCCAAAGTTCTGGAGTTGGGATTTCTCCACAGAATTATGTTTAGGGTAAAATCTGGAGGATCACTGGCCTGCACTAAAGATTGTGATACAGCTAGCAACTTCTCAGATCTTTGTGCTTCTATTCCTAAGGTCATGGAACAAAGAAACAGAGTCTGTTGCTAGGATCAGAGACAGACATCTAAGGAGAAAAGGCTCCTGCATTTCCAGAGGGCACATATATTAAATAGTTATACAGAGTGTTTAGTGAGTGTTTTGCACCAGAGCCTGCAGGTCAGAATTTTTCTGGCAAGGGAATAGGGACATATTCTGCTCACTTCAGCATTTTGTATGGCCATGGGACAGAGCTGTGAATTCTGCAGATCAGATTAAACTACTTTGTGGACATTAAAGTATGAATATTTCATGTGAACTTTTACAGGGCTGAACTCAAGCTAAGACACCAAAGTACTTCTCCACATTCCTCTTTCCTGGGATTTTGCATTTTTAAAGTAGTCTTCCCTTGCATAAAGTTGCTCTTCCATGGGGCTGCTGTTTAGTTGTGTAAGTGGAAAAATCCCAATTATTAACCCTCATGAGGGGCAGGCTTCCAATCCCAGGTCAGTAAAAGGAAGGAAGAGATGTTTGTTGGTCAACAACAGTGTCCTCTGAGGGTGTAATATGACAAGGACTGGAAAGAGAGCAGTTTGTCCATTGATGGAAAAGTGCAGCATTCACATAGAAGAGTGCTGCCAGGATTTGAGGGATGCCAAGGAAACCTGTGTGGACGTGTTAACAGTAGAAGTGCCTGCCTGGCTGGTGCTTAAAAATAGAAAAGAGGGTGTTGAGTACAGAGAAACTGATGTTGAAGAATTTCTGACCTCTTTATTTTAAAGAAGTATCATCTCCCTCTGCCTGATTCTGAGTGTTCTCATCCCCCCCCTCCCCAGTGCTCAAAGATTGGAACCAAAATATAACTCCCTGGAAATGAGGTTACAGTTAGTCTCTGCTCGGATGATGTTTCCCCATTCAGACTGAATGTATCCTTCCCACTGAGGACTACTTTTAGCTATACTGAAGATTCCTATCACTACACACAACTATGGACCACACAGATCCTTTGGGCTCCTTATCTGTGTGGGAGGGAGGGGAATGAAAGCACTGCTTTGGTTTCTCTTGAAAAGCTGTGCTCAGGTGCCTGTGAATGAGCACTGGATTCATCTTTTCTGGGTGCTGCCAGATGGAGACTCAGCTCCATTTAACTTGCTTTGTGCTTAAGCTAAGCCCTAGTGGAACTTCTGGATGACTTAACTGCCTCTCCCTGTCCCAAAAGCTTGTGTCATGTATGTGAACTAGGAGTTAGGCTCTGAGACTAAACCCACATTCATCTCTAGGCAAAACATATATATATATATGCTGAGATAAGCCAGTGTTTAAAATAGAACCATTTTTTCACTTGCTGCATGCTAAGATTAATTTAATCACAGCAGCTCCACCCTCCTGGGCCTTCCTACTTCCTAAAGATCCTAGCTGTTGGACATACCACAGAGATTAGAATAAGGACAGTGTATGGTGGTGGAAGTACTATTGCAGTGCATGCACACTCAGTCTACCTGATTCAATCCTCCACATGTTTTATAGCATTCACTAGAAAAATGGTGTGCAACGTCCCACTTAGAGCCTGTCAGCCCTGCTTTTCAGGAGTTGCACTAAGGCAGTGAATAGAATGGCTTTAGTCTGGCATAATTCAGGCAGCTGTGCATTGATTTTGAGATCTCATTAATTATGACACTGGCACGACTGAGTTGCCTTCACAGTGTGTGAACACCTCCTGAAAGTAATGATGCTGCAATGCTATTTGCCACACTCAACTCTATTTTTCAATTCGAATTAAATGCCTGCTGCATCCTGTCTCTGTGAAATCAAACAAAAAAACACTGCTTTTTTTCTCTCTAGAATATAAACTGTGTGCACCCATTTTTCATTTCAGGGCATTATGCAATAGTTCAAATGAGAGCACCAAACCAAACAACTCCACAACAGCTGGTGGGAAACTTTACTCCACATTAGGCACTTTCAAGCCTGAAGAGTGTAATGTGCATGACTTTAATGCATCATATGTCTTTACTAATTTAAGCCTGATTGTGCCCAAAAGGGCTGTGTAGGGACACTGGTGCACAGCTTCTCTCCTGCAGAGTCAAGCTGAAGGTAAAGGGTCTGCTTGCATTTGCTGCATAATTGAGCCAGGGTTATTTTTTACTCCCTATTTTGTCTTGTTTAAAAAGTAATGCAGCCAACATCAGGGTGGAAAACTGCTCTGTATTCACAATGTGCCTGTGCAAATAGAAGCATTGGAGGAGAGCATTATTCTCTTGGGTTACATTCTGAATTTAGATGTTTCTGGATTTCATTACCAGCATCAGCTTTGGAGTTTTTGGAATTCCAGAGTTTGAATGGAGAAATATCAAGAGATTTGGAGTTGTAATTAGATTTTTTTTCTTCCCCCTCTATTGTGCCCTTTTGAGCCCATTTATATCTCTATTAATGCTGCCTTCATGATACTTTCACAGCTTCAAGGTTACTGAAGTTGTTGATAATTTTAGCAAAGCTGCCTTGAAATATTGTTGGAATGGTCAAGAAAAACTCCTGAGGTTGAGTCTTTATGTTCATTTTTGCATCTCATTTGATAGAATGGCAACAGAACTAGAGTGAAACATAAATACAGTAATGTGCAAACTCTAGCTTAGAAAAGATGTATTTTATTCAGAAGGTGAAGCTCTGAATGTAGTGATATGTAACAAATGTAATTAGAAGTACAACCATTGTCAAGTGAACATTAATGATTAAATCTCATAATTTATCTGTTCAGTGTAATTTTGGTTTTATTTATCTATTTTATATATATATATATATAAAATATTATTCTTTTTAAACAGAAGACATTTTGAGGTCAGTACAAATATAATAAAACTGTGTTACATGGTACTTATAACCAACAGATAAAGGTAAGCAGTTAAATTCTGGCTTCCAAAAATAACTTTTTGTTATAGCACAGCAGCGAAAATCTATTTTAGGGAAAGGCAAGGAGTAAAATCCTGGCCTCCAAAAATAACATTTTTTTTTCAGCACAACAGTGAAAAATAATTTCAAAGTGCTGATAGACCAATCTTCTTTGTCTGGTTGTTCTAGTCTTTAGCAGGTTGTCTGTTATCTGAATAACTGATAAGACTGTTGCTTCCAGAGCTAAAGCAGCTCTGAAATGCTTTAAGATTTCTAAAAGTGGCAAAACAATATTATTTTTTTCCTTTTGAGGCATTCTCTCAGACCCCAAATTTCTCTAAATGAAAGTGAACTGATGCCTGGAAATGGATGCAATGGAATGGAGAGCTGAGGACACTGTGTGAGGGAATGTCAGGAAGGTGCTAGTGCTTGCTCAATACTTCTTTTCCTAAATGATGGAAATAATTATCCGAGATCCCAATCTCAGAGCTCTGATTTTTTGTTTGTTTGTAAGCCTCTTGACCTCATTGGGGAGCTCCTCTAAAAAAGCAGATCAAGATAGATCCTTTGCAGTGCTGATGATCAATTTGTGGTCCTCTCACACTGCTCGTAGGAGTAAGTTTGGGGGTTTTTTTGTGCAGCTGTAAATAAGAAATATATCTTTTCTTTTAAAAACTGTTAAAAAAATTCAAAATCCTGGGAATATTTTAGAGATGGAAAAGTGCTGATGAATGCCAGTGAGTGCTGTCATTCATGAGGTAAGAGTCCAGGAGTAAATCTCTGCTTGTGTCTCACATGATGATGCTTTTGAGGCTCGAGCAAAAGGAAAGCAGTGTGTGTGTGGCTTGCTCCTTTCATCAACTTAATAACAAATATTCTGTGTGAACTGGAGAATGTTCTTCCAGGTTTTCTGCAGTTCCTGTAGGTGTAGAGAGTGCCAAAGGAGTACTGCAAAGACTGTGAATTTGATGATGCTATTTTAACTTCAGATCATTGCTTGAGCAGAGTTCTGTGAGTTCACCGAATAAGAAGAAATTGGCTCGAGGAAGTAGAAGAAAATAGGAAAGAAAACAAAAATCACAGATGGATGATACTATAAATGGATGAAACTGTAAATAATGAACACAATTGCTAGCTATTTACAGACTTAGACCAGTTAAAATCAATAGAAGACAATGACACTTCAATACAGACAAATATAGAACAAGGAGGACTTTTTAGAGAGAGATGCTCTTGGCAGTGCTTGTTTTGGAAATGGTGAGAAAAAAATATAATAGAAGGGATAAATATGCTGGGACAGATACAGAGCTGGTGTAGGTGGGCAAGGTACAGCTTTTCCTGATTATTCAGCTTCCCTGCCAAGTAAATACACTTCAAAAACAACATATTCAGACCCAGCTACCTCCTGCAAGCTACCAAGTGTTTATTAAAGGAAGGAAGATTGAAAAAATAACACTGGGTGGAAAAAGACAAAAAAAAAAGCAGTTGAAGTTGTTTGAACTTCTATTTCTGCTTGGATCTTCTGATGGAGAATCTTTACCCTGCAATGTGAACTCCAATAGGACACAGCCCCTACATTTGGCTGGGCTACTTTTTTAGGAGATGATCCTTGTGTCTTCATTTAAAGGTATATTTCATTGTGTGTTCACACTTCTGGATGGGAATATCAGTTGTCTCTTGTCTGTATTTCATCTGCCAGAGTGCTTGAGTGGAGTTCTGGCACTTTGCTGCTCTCCTCTTCTCTGCTCTGTAGTCAGCTAGGTCATGACTGGAGTGATGGAGTTTGGGGAAATGAAGTGTGGGTCTGATTATTGAATAACTGAATAAAAGCACCTCTTAGAATTACCAAGAAATTGCCATCTGCAGTAGAAAGAGTGATGTGCTGCAAAGATCAGATGGTCTTCATGTGCAGAAAGGAGCTACCTTTCATCACTAGCATGATTGCACTGCTAATTAGAGAAGAACCAACAAGGCCTAAATCAAGGAGGAATTTCAAGTCTGGATTATCTTTAAGAGATCCTTTAAGATGATTTCAGGGCCAGGGTTTGAAATGCTATTTGCCCTGGAATAGAAAGCAGACAAAAGAACAAGGAAGAATAAAATATCAGAAGTGAAAGGTGATCATGGCTAAGAAATGAGAAGTAAAATACTGGCAAAACCTAAGAGTTTTTGTGTTATTCACTTTTTGTGATACAGATGCTAACAGTGTATAGAAGCCTCTCCAAATCTACTGGCAATGAATTGACTTGCAGAAGCAGATGACCTGGACACACTCTATAAAAGGAACTTCTGAGTGGTTTCAAATTGTCACTCTCATTCATACACTTTGACACTGAGTTGTGATGTGTAATGCTTGATGGACTAAGGATAATACTGACTAACACTCCTGGAAAAGTAATTGTTTGCCTTTCAGTTTGTGTCAGAGAGAGAACACAAAGATGGGGAAATAATAATGAAATAAAAATTGAAAATAAATTTCTCTTTCAGCGATGGAGCTGCTTTGAAGCTGGAGAGGCTTTTCACCCATTGTCAAAGCTAATAGGAACATTATTTATCAGCAGTATTTATTCAGCTGCTGGAAAGCCAGGCTCTGTGTAACCTGTTAACTCTGGCACAGGAATTGATCTGTTTCTGTCTCCATTGTGTTCTTGAGCACACATCACAAGAGGCTGCCTAGGCAAGGAATCTCAGATGTTTTCCATCTTTGTGTTCCTTCAAGTGTGTGGCACTAATTTAATGGACTGGGAAGGATTCTTGCATCAGAAACACGGATGGAGAACTTCTTCAGGAACTCATATGATCATATTTTTGGTTTCTGATGTTTCAAGTGGGATTTTAAGGAAAGCTGAAATTGGATGGGTTTTGTTCTACTCCTTTGGAGGGGAGAAAGAAGTATTCTAAGTGTTTTCATTTAACACCATATGGGCATGTACACTCCTGTCACTTTGAGTCAAAGCACATTCATAAGGATGCAAATCTGATCTCTGCTAGCATCCTGTGCTTTTTAATTGCCTGCTTTTCCCACCTCAGCCAGGCTAAGGGCAGCACTGTGCAGGATCTTCCTTGAGCAACTTCTACTGAACCCTAAGACATCTCTACTGAATAGGAGAAGAATGCATTGAGCCCTTTCCCTGTGAAATTTCAAGCTCCAAATCTTAGAGACACACATTCCTGAGACAAATCTATCAAGCTGAGGCATGTTTGTTTCTTAAACACGGGCAAAACAGAATATCTCACTCAGTCAAATCATTCTATTTCTGCACTATACCTAGGATGGAAAATTCCACTCTAGACTACAAGAAAGGTTCAAAGTTATGAACAACTAAAAAAATGAAACCCAGATCTTAAACTAGGGGCTGTCAAGCAGTCTTACTAATAGCTGGTATTACCAGCCCCACCTATATAATATATAAACATTGCTGTTCTAGTAGACTAAAATGCACTAAATACCACTAATGTGATCTTGGAAACTGCTACCAGAAAGATGTGGCTGCTCTTTTCTTGACTTTGTTGATGTGCCAAGATTATAAAGTGGCAGTACCTTATGTAAGCTTTATTTAAAAGCATAACTGGAGAGTGATGACAGTTTTATATACTAATGTGGTAAATATAGCTAGAACTCTGATCAATATATCAAGGAAGGAACAAGCCACTAAAAATGCTATTTATTCACTACAATTAAAGAAAAGGTTGAGGGTGGGATTTCTGTTTTAGCTTTGAAATGGTGTCTCTAAAAGAAGACATCTATGCTTTGGGGCCTAGAAGCATGAACAAAGTATTTTCCTTGTGATTTAATTAATGAATTTTTGTGTGGCATCAGCTCCTGTTAATGTCCTAATTTATTGTCTTCTGGGTCCTGTGGTCAAAATGGCATGTGCAAATTCAACAAATCCAAGCTGTTCAGGCAGTTAAACTGTCATGAGCTAAGAGGGAAGATCCTCTTGTGAATTAATTCCCAGTTAAAAGCTAGAAGAGAGAGGAAAGAAAATGAGACTAGAGGGAAGTGAGATTTAAAGGAAAATAGGGATTGATGTGCCACATACAGACCCTGTGAAAAAGGGAGAATAAATGGTCAGGTTTTGCCCAAAAAAGAGATTACACATGTGAGCCCATTGAACTTTGTGTTGCATGTTCATTGTTTTCATAATATGAACAGAATAGGCAGAATTCTAACAGGAAAGTCTAATACTTACTGTAAAGAATTGCAGAATGTTCCTGTAATTGGATAATCAACTGGAGAGTGGAGATTGATTTTGAGAAATGCAAAATAATACACTTGGAAAACAACATTTATAGATGCATATAAATGATGGGCTCAAACCTAATATTAGAGAAAAGATTTTGGTGTCAGTGCAGATATTTCTCACTAAACATTAGATCATTGCAGGGAAAAAAAAGAAAAAGACAAACTGAATACTGAATAATTAATAATGATACTGAAAACTGAATAATTATTAGGAAAGGGATTGAAATCAAACTGGGAAAGTACCGTTATGCCACAGAATAAAGCTATGCTGATCATCTTATCTGAAAAGGCTCCAAGAGAGCTGGGTTCAAAAGAAGAGAAAGACAAGATTGATAAAAAATATGTGTAAGGAAAGGCTAAATGAGCATTTCAGCTTTGAAAAGAAATGATTGAGTGAAGATAGTGGTCTTCTGCCTGTATGAAGGTATAGCCCATAGGTAGAAGTGATACCTAAAAATCCTTGCCATGGGAGGGAGGGCATAGTCAGGGCAGTATAAAGCTATGAGAGGGCATAGTCAGGGCACTATAAAGCT
>VWZO01016706.1:1110559-1180672 GCA_013396975.1 Bucco capensis | reverse complement strand
GTTTGTTTTGGTTGGTTTATTTGTTTGGGTTGGTTACTTAGTTTTGATTGGTTTGTTTGTTTTAGTTGGTTTGTTCGTTTGGGCTGGTTTGTTTGTTTGGGTTGGTTTCTTTGTTTTGGTTAGTTTGTTTGTTTGGGTTGGTTTGGTTGTTTGGGTTGGTTTGTTTGGGTTGGTTTGTTTTGGTTAGTTTGTTTGTTTGGGTTGGTTTGGTTGTTTGGGTTGGTTTGTTTGGGTTGGTTTGTTTTGGTTAGTTTGTTTGTTTGGGTTGGTTTGTTTGGGTTAGTTTGTTTGTTTGGGTTAGTTTGTACGATTTGGTTGGTTTGTTTGGGTTGGTTTGTTCATTTTGGTTGGTTTGTTCGTTTGGGTTGGTTTGTTTGTTTGGGTTAGTTTGTTCATCTTGGTTGGTTTGTTTGTTTTGGTTGGTTGGTTTGTTTTGGTTTGTTTGGTTTGCTTTGTTTATTTGTGGGGTTTAAGTCTGTCACATTGCAAAATTCCAAGGGCAACCAACTGGATGTGTTTCCTTCTATTTCTGTGTTTGCTTTTGACAAACCAGAGTAACCTTTGTCACCACAGTACTATTTTTTCTCTTCTGTAGAAATTACCCTGTTTGCAGTGAAGAGTAGCATGGCAACATTCAAGATCATCTGCCAGTTAAGTAAAATTCACAACAAAATCACAAAATAGGCCCATTATAAAAGTTTGCTTCAAAAAAGTCAGATTTTTTTAAGACATGGTTTGGGGTTTGTTTTTTTTTTGCACCTGTAACTTCCTGGCACAGCTGATGTCATTTAGGCTCAGATTCAGCAAAGCACTTAACCATGCTACTTAGTCCTGTTGACTTTAATGGGAAGTAATTACATGTTCCAACAAAGCACACACAGAAGTGCTTGGCTGAATCAAGGTTTGAGATGACATAACCTGATTGGGGGGGGGGGGGTGTGAGCTGAATTAATGCTGGGCTCCAAATCAAGCCCTGAAACATCTCTGCAAATACATAGTAGGAACTCATTTGTGGGAATACTCCCTGTGTTGTGGCACATATTGATGTCATTGCTGGACACAAATCAAGACACTACAATTCTAATGGCTGTATCCATGCGATCACAGGTAGAGTCTACATACAGATTGTCACCTACTGTAACCACTGCACAGTGATTTAACTCCAAATCATACTGGTTCTTTCTTCCTTTAGTATTCTTCCTCCTTTTCAATATTGCATCTCTCTTGCTCTATTTTTCATGTTCGAGTAAGATTGTTATTCCTCTCTTGTACTTGACCGGGTTGCCATTCTGATTACATTTGTCAGTGCTGCAGTGGAAGTGAGCTGTATTAAAATAGCAATTTGAAATAACACTGGCACCAGACAGTCACAACTTATTAATGCCCTCCCCAGAAAAATCTTACAACAGGGTTGTGTCAGAGTGCCCACTCTATAGTCTGCAAACCATACTCTGGCACAGACTGGCCACTACAGCTTCCAGTCACTCCTGTGGCATTACACTGACTCCAAGTTCATCTTTTGGAGATGGTTTTATTACTGAGCATGGAGTAAATCCTGCTCGCTTTATACCACTCTTGACATGGATAGTACTACTTGCAAAACAGATTTGGCTCAAGGGTAACAGTATTGTTTTTCTTTAAATCCTCATAGAAAGATGCTGCCTGATCGTGTGGCTGAATTTGTGCAGCGCTCGGTGGTTGGTGCTGGGTTTGTTTCCTTTTTTTCCTTTTTTTTTGATGCAACTTAATCTATTGCTGAGGAACCAACAAGGAGAAATTATTCTGGTTGTTGGTGGGGGGGTTTTTTCCCCCCTTTTTTTTTTTCTGTAACAGAATCTCTCACTGAAGAACAAACAAGGAGAAACGATTTCTTTCTTTGGTGTGTCTGTGCATGTAGATGATGCAGCATATTGTGAGCTAATAGCAAAGCTGACATTCTCCCATACAAGATTTACACAGGCTGTTGGGGTTAATGGGATTACTAGGGTCTTGATTTCTGAGAAATACAATCAAAATTCAGTGGAAGAGTTCAGTCCAATCCCCATTCACCTGAGTAGCTGGATAAGCAGAGGCTGCTATCTGCGTGTCGCAATCGCAAAATATTAGTGATCGGGTCACTCTTTGTCAGTGATCTTTTCTGTTACACCATGCTGCTGAGATAGCCACTGCCTTCCTGCAAGCCCTGCAAAAATATTTAGGCTGCCTAAAGAGAAAAGTGGGTCACAGCCTGGCCCCTGTATCCAAGCACTTGAGCACAGAAACCCTTGGTGATGTGCTCGTGGCCAGCCCACAGCAAGAGCAGCCCTGCCCCTGGCTGCTGCCTGGGGCCCTGCCATGCCCTCCTGGGGACACAGGCGGGGGCTGCTCCTGCTGCCACTGCTGCCAGGGCACAGCTAACAGGTACAGCATGGAGCACGAGGTGTTGGAAGGTGTCATACTTCCCTGCAAGGTGTGTTTGAACATGTCACACTTCCCTGCAAGGTGTGTTAGTTCAGATGGAGCTTGGCCCACTAAAGGGAGCTGTGTGTGCCCAGCTCCCTCTAGGCTGAGTGTCAGAGTCTGCTCCGTTGACAGCCTCTCCTCTCAGCATTCCTAACACTGCATCTTCTGTTGTAGTTCTCTCTAATATCTTCTGAAGCCTTCCAGCACTATTCTGTGGGGGAGAATTACAGACTTATTTACAGTTGTTCATGTAGAAGAAAGCTTAAGGAGAGTCCTGATAGGTCTGGTTGCTCACAATATGCTTTCAGAAGTTTGGGAGGGAGAATGCATCAGCAATCTCTCTTCTGTCACTGCAGTAAGGACATCTTCATCTCACTGT
Organism: Bucco capensis; assembly: GCA_013396975.1. Classification (NCBI taxonomy): domain Eukaryota; kingdom Metazoa; phylum Chordata; class Aves; order Piciformes; family Bucconidae; genus Bucco; species Bucco capensis. Next base: position 1,177,851 of record VWZO01016706.1, on the reverse strand, counting down.
GACCACGATGGACATAGGCATATGTACTGTGCTCATTTTTCTCAAAGGAAAAGTCCTTCTGGCCCAGCCTCAGCAGGACTCAGTGTCCTCAACTACTACTAAGGAGCTTAAGCAAAAAGTATAGGAGAGTGAGGCTGAAAGTGTGGGGTTTAGTAATTCAATGAGTGCAATAGTTAAAAAAAAAACCCAAACAACTCTTTTTTTGTGTTTTGTTTCTTAAAGGATAAAACACCTTGGGAGAGAGCCATAAATTTCAAAATCATGGTTTTGAGGAAATCTGGGCTTTGGTTGCCTTTGTTACACAGTCCCTGGGGATGACTTGTGTCCTCCTCTGCTCAGCCGAGCTGGAATTTGCAGGAGGCTCTGAAGACACAGGGACTTTGAGGAGAGCTAAAGCAACAAAGAGATGTAAGAGAGAAAAATAAATCCCAGCACCATTGAAAGTATGAGTGGAGCAGCATATTCAGACAGTCACATAAGGCCATCTGTGCTGGCCTATTTGTCCTTAGGCAATGGGAGCACGATGGAGAAAGGCAGGGAATGGGCACAGGATGTCTGTGCCCTTGTACAGTTATGGTCTATTTGTTCTTACTCTCTCTTCACCCTAAAGTTACCCAGTCCTTGTACCACTGGCAACAAGACAGTGAACTAACAGCTATGCAAGGTTTTTACTTCATTGCAGCAGAAAACATTTTCTTTAAGGAAGGGTCCTGCATGCAGCTTCTGTATGATGCTTGAGATGATGCAGAGCCTGCTGTGGGTACACTAAGAGCACTGAGGGCTTGCTAGAGACATGAGCTTCTAGAAACAGAGTAGCCAAGGACAGTGACTCCTAATCACATTTATAAAGTTGTTCAACTCGATATATTCTAGATATTAAGTGACAAATGAAAATAAATGAAGCAGCATCTTAGCAAACATACGTAAAGCATCACTCTTTTCCTCGTCTCGTGAGTCATGTTTACCTTACTGTGATTTTTTTTGTAATTGGTGCAAATCTTGAACCCTAATCTTGACAAGTGTTTATTGTGGGGTGTGAAAGCTTTGGGTTTTCCCTTTCTATCAGCTACTATTGTCTCTCTGTGGCAATAGATCAAAATGAGAGAGAGAGGGCAGGCAGCTGGTCCCCTTTCCCTGGCTGCTCTGGCTGACATTCCTGAAAGTTGAATTAGGGACAGTGTTATTTACTCTGTCTGTTGCTGCACTGAGAGAATAAATTCCAGCATCCCTATCACGTGTGTTATCTTCACACATCAGAAAAAGAGACTGTGTTCCTTCTGAGGCAGATTCTTTACCATGGATGGGAAATTAATGAGAGCAAGTCAAACATTGCTTATTAGGATGAAAGAAAATGATCAAAGCCTGAGTGTTGTTTGCTCCCATACTTCCAGGCTACTCTGTAGCCCTGCATACTCATGGCTGAGTAATTTCTTTTTCTTTGGAGGGATCATTTGACAAGGGGGAAATGGTATCAACATTGCCCTGCTAGTACTCTGCTAATTATTGATAAAATGTACTGTTTCAGGAGCAGCTTTTTTCCCCTTACAGTTTTACATTTGTAGAACCAATTAAGCTCTCAGAGTGGAGAAGAGAATGAAAAGCAGGCTCTATCTTTTAGACATCATTATTTTTCCACGAGTTGAGAACCAAAGTCCCTTAAAGCCAAATGGCAAAATCTGGCCCTTACTTTATTGTAGCCCTTACTTTATTGTAGCCCTTACTGACATGCAAAAGTCTCACTCAGTTAAATGATTTTTTTATATGTATACAATATTATATAATATATTTATATAATATATAAATAAATATTTATTATATACTACTATATATAAATATATACTATATAATAGTATATAAATATATAATATNTATTATTTATATATATATATATATATATATAATTTTTATATATATATATGAGCACTGAGCATGCAAGGCCTGATGTTTTTTGGAATGCTCATGTAAGAGCTGAGCCTGCTCCAGTGCCCATCAGCAGGAGCAGGAACACATCTACTAACAAGGCAAAAACTAAAGCAGAGTTTAATGAGTTGCAAAAAGGCCTGGTCTCTACACTCTCTTCAGGAGTCTATTTTAGCATGGCTGTTGGCATGGGCAGGAGGGTACAGCACAGGAGACTTATATGGTTAAATTTGATAGTAGTCTAATAATGAAAAAAGCCTGTGTAAGGCCTCTTGGCAAAGAGCCCACAGCCATGGCAGTATTCCTACCAGGAAAGCTGCAAGAGGGGGGAGACAGAAAGAGACAGAGCACAAGACAATTAATGGGCACTGCTGTTATTTGCCAGGAGAGATTATTCTTATGCTGGGAGCAAAGGGTATGTGCCTGACAAAAATGTAGAGAAAATAAGAGTTGTTTTCTGGTGCCCTAAAACGCAAATGAGAAACTAATGGGAGGCAAGTCACTTGTGCAGTCTCTGGCCAGCTGCCCAGCTCTGAGTAAAGATGCACTGGCCCTGGGCTCTTCTCCCAACACAACTCACAGCAAGCTAATTCTTTCTTACACACATTTGCTCTATTTTCAGACACGTGTTCTTTGGAAACCACGTTTTCTCTTTTGCTCTTTGCTCCCAGCTGCTGGAGCATTTCCACCTCAGAATGTTATTTCTTGAACCGTTTTCTCTTTGCAAAGCAGTAGCTGTTGTTTTCCATCCTCACTGGCATGACAGTAGAGGACTGGTGAAGCTTGAAGGTACCTGGAGTTCTCTCTGGTTTCCTAAGCCTCAGGCAGACCTGTTTGGCTGCAGACAAACAGCTCTTAGCTGTATCTCAAGCAACCTTTTATTTCTTCCTAGCCTGAGAATGTTTGATTCCTCTATCTGGTGTATTAAACTCAGGTTGTTCACACGAGCTCCTCTTCCATTTTCTCACTTCTTCTTCCTGGACATTTGTCCAAAGCTGGAGCAATAGATCCTGAGAAAAGGTAAATCAGTGGCATCAGTAGGCCCAGATTTATTTACACCATTAGCAGATTAAGCCCATACATCCAGGGAAGGTTTTTGTCTGGGCATCTATTTTTGTATTATAATTATAATGAAACAGCGCAAGCGAGTGTCAGAATAATTTAGTATATTTTGGAGATATAATAATGGAGAGAATCTTCCATCTGAAGCAAAGTAGAGCTGAGAAAAAGGAGAGTGATTTCTGATCCATAAATTCATTTACATTCCTTTAGCTTTACTCTGGAGTCTGTGAGAGCAGAACAGGATCCCTGAATGTCACAAGTATGTGTGTCCTCAGTTGGACTTCATACTTCTCTCAGCTAAGATTTTCCTCCATGCTGGGCACTGTGGGCAGAGATCTGTAAAGTTATTTCAGATGGTTACCAGGGTTTCCTTTTTCAGGATTTGATCTACCTGTCTTTTCCAAAGACAGATTTTATTGTCTGGAATAAAATCTATGTTATTAATTAACACATTTCAGGGCATTACAGTTGCAAATAAGTTTTCTCTGCTGCATGGCTAACTGTACTTTAATAGCTGGGATTTCAAAAGATTTATTACTGAGACTTTGAATTCACTTAATTTATAGCTTCCTTGGATGTATTGTTCAAGGCAAAAATTATTCACCCTTTTGCTTTAACAATAGAAAAAAATCTATCCTAATGTACCTGAATGGTTCTGTTCTAATTATTATTGGTTCCAGGAGAAAAAGCTATAAAAATATGATGAAATACCATTGATGAATGTAATAAGTAACATTTTGCTTGGCATTTTTCTTGCTGGGACTTGCACTCAAATCTCTTTTCATTTTTAGAGTGTTCATCAAGCAAAAATGGCTCATTTTGATGATCTGGCACTATTTGCTGTGGGATGTGGTCTCCCTGCAGACCTCGGAGGCAGCAAGCTGCTCCTTAATGCAGGTGAACAGTGCTAGATGCTTACACAGGGAGAGATTTCCTAATATTAATGTCTCCTGACTGATGCTCCCATGTCTGTGAATCACTTCTCAGATGAAGCTTTCCTGTTTTTTTCCATGCCCATTTATCAGCTGAAGATCTGTGCTAGTTCTCTAAAGGACCAAATAGACAGTTCTCTGGGTCCAGCCTGATCCCAAAAAAGGTATTCTAGGAAACAAGATCAGGAGGCTAATGGAAGACATCCAAGAATCATGTAACTGTGGGCTGAGAAAGCCTTATTTAAGGCAATTTATATGATATATATATTAGGAACACAACTTGACCCAAAAGGGGCTTGATCAAGCTATCTGGGACCCTGGCTTTAAAAACAGTTACAGCAGACTTGAGCTTAACTGTGGAGCCATTCTCACTTTATTCTATTTCTGTACATGTTAACAGAGATGTGGAAAGGCTGTTTGGTATTGCCACTGTTTTGTTTAGGGTTTTTTTTCCATGGTTTTCTGCTCTGTGCCATTTAGACCTGCTGTTCAGAATTGTCAGCTTCAGGTTTGCTCTGAGGTAGTTATGCCAAAAGTGTCATCTGCACAAGACCAAATCTTCCTTTTTTTATCTTCTAGCTGGGTCATTGTGCCTACTTGCTCTAGTTGTTCCTCTGTGGAACAGTTCACCTTAGAGTTTGGTTTGTGTATCCAAAATGATTGGAAAAGAACATATGGCCTAGAGAGATCTAAGTTAGGGGCTGGTGTGAAGCTATTCACCTCACTAGCCAACTGAATGACAATAGTTCCCTAACCTGGAAGTAAAACAAAATCCACCAGTATTTGCAGTCTGTATCAGCCCTGAGATAATGAAGGATGTAAATGCTTCAATGGATAGATGCAAATTGAACATTTACTTCTGACTCAGTATATATTTGTTTAATTGGAACTTGGAGGCTTATGAGGCAGCAAGTGGCCCTCTTGCTGCTTCTGTTATGTTAACATTGTGGGCATCTTTCAGCCTGCCTGCTGAATAAACAGATAGAGAGTTTAAAATACACAATCCTGAGAGCTCTATTTTATTTTTTTTAAAGTTTCTGGCTTTTTAGTGCACTGTGGTAATGGCTTTTGTAGTTTGTCATAGCAATGATGTATGACTGAACGGAGCAGTCCACTTCATCTTTTCCTCACTAGAGGTTCTCTCTAAGAAATTAGATGGCAGTAACTCCAATCAATTGCTCTCTGCTTGTGCATGCATCAGTGTAAAAAAATAGGAGATGATTTCCTGGGCTTCGGTACTTGATAGTCATTGTCCTGGACAATTTGGAGAGCTGATTTAATAAGGCATGTGAAGCAGTCACATCACAGCCCATGAGTCATTCAAATTCCTACTGTACATCAGCTTGCTATCTTAGGTAAATGCTAGGCATATCTCTGGCAAATGTCATTAATTTGGGGGAATACTTGAGTGACAAAGCCAATAATGAATTGTTTCTTTGAGAGAGCTGTTTACAGTTCTTTGGTATGCTCTCCTAATTTGGTTCCTACCTTTTGGGAGACATTTTTTGGTCATATGCTATCACTGTCATAGTTACTACTATTATTATTTGAACTGGAGGCCACAGCTGAGATCATCATTTTACTTGGCACTCTAATCATAACAGTAAATGTCAGCAAGTCTTTAGTTCATTGAAGGCAGAACTTATACAGGAACAAATGAGAGGAAACAGTGTATGTTTTAATTGATAGAGCTGAAAGCAAAGAGCATAAAATGATGCAGAAAGTCTGCATTTTCTAGGACCTCTCACTTAAAAAATGACCAACCAGGAGGGGCCTTCATAGTTAAGAATATTCCATTAACCAGGTTTTTTAAATAAATGACACAGATCCTCATTCCTTGTATTCTAGTTGATTTCCAAAGGCAACTTTCCACAAAACAAGTGCAAACATCTTACAACTTCCCTAGTTGGGACTCAAGATTTTTGTGGCTCAGCATTCCTTTTGTTGTGGTCAAAGCTATGACATGGAAAGCAAGTTCCAAAGTGAAAAGAAAAACATATTAAAGCTCCTCTGCCCCTGTTCTTGGTTTTGAATTTGGCTGTTTGCAGAAAGAAATTAAAAGGCAGTTGGAGCTGCAAAGTGTTTGTCCATTCAGTGCTGCACAGACACAGGATGCTGGTTGGAAAGGAGAGCTAATTAAACCTTAACTACTTTGCTGGTACCTACTTTTTAGGTGTAATTCTGTGACTTGTGATCCATTATTCCTCTGACACTTTTCTGTGGCTGCTTTCATGTGTGTGTTTATGCTAGATGTAGTTTTCAAGCAAGCAGTGGAAATAACAGTCATTTGTAATTGTGAAATGATAAAGGATGCCACAACAGCTAACTCGGAGGACCTAAGGCAAACAACAATAAATCTACCCTTCTAAAGAAAGAAAAGCATTTAGAAAGAGAGGATACAAGGGAAATGGATAAAAAAAACTCTGAAAATGAGACTGGAAAATTAAGAAGGCAAAAATACTTGCACATGATGAAAGGAACTGCAAAGGCAGTGAACTAATGAGGCCAGACAGGAGGTGTACATTCTGGAAAGGGAGCAGAATACTAGTGGCAAGTTTGCTGAACCAAAATTATATTTGAACTTGTAGATATCAGGAGAGCAAAGACTTTTTTTTCTTAAGTACTTGAAAGAATGATAAGATTTTAGGGGTGAAAGTAAGTGTTTCCAGGCCATGTACTCATCTATACATTGGCTACAATAAAGCAATAATAATAAAACAAAGGTGTTTCTACATCTATATGAAATAAAATGATCTTGACAACCATTTTTTGGACAACAAGGCAGAGAATGAAGCTCACCAGTTTGTTCAGGTAAAGTATTCTAAAGCTGCAAGGGGAAGACAAACATTATTAATTCCTTATTGAAGAAACACTACTTTCTCCCCCAGTAACTAGAAGCAGATAGATATTAACTTTTATGTTCTACCACAGCTGGAGAATAAAACTCTACCTTCAGGTAATAATATATTCAGAGGGAGTTCTTGTTATCCTTAGGATGCAATCATAGATTGTTGGGGTTGCAAGGGACCTTTAGAGGTCTATTTCCTACTGTAGATACAGCTCTCTGCCTAATGACAGAAAAGGGTGATTTAGCAAGAATAGTAATTATTTATTTGAAATCCTAATGACAGAAAAGGGTGATTTAGCAAGAATACTAATTATTTATTTGAAACGAAATAGGTATTTGAGGTTTCTTCCACACATTGTGCATTTACTTTCACTGTTATAAATTCCTGCACCTGTGGCAATTTAACTGATTATGGACTGTTAATTGTGGGGTGGTTTGTTGTTTTTGTTTTTCTCCTGGATTTGCTCTAGGAAAATTGGTGTGGTTTAAATGCATCGATTTTGTTAATCAGGGTGATCAAATACATAAATATACAGTGGAGGGAGCAGATAGTTTGATAGGTGATCCTGCTCTGGCAGGGGGGATGGACTAGATGATCTTTCTAGGGCCCTTCCAACCCCTAACATTCTGTGATACTTTAAAGACAATTTATTTTAAGGAACTTCTTGGAGTTTTCATTAGGGAAGAAGCGTATCCTGAAACTGCTATAGAATTAAACATGACAGTAAATAATTTTATATCCAGACCTCTCAAAAGTGATAGGAATTCCCCAGTGCTGAGCAAAGCATGTAAAACACAAGGGAAATGAGAGGATAATGGAAAAGTTTTGTTTTCCACTTGCAAGGGCACCCACACGAGAAGATGTTATAACGAAATCAAACACCTTAAAAATCTAACTGGAAGCCTTTTGCTGTGCCCAAAGGAGCAGTGACCCAGCTGTGGGCGAGGAGCTCGAGCAGCACTTGCCCAAAATAACAGGATATTTGCTGCCATCTAGTGGCAGTGACGGAAACTCCACAGCCTCTGGGCCCGATCGCCGTTTAACTGCGAGGGTCTTCCGTTCCGTTAATCCTCCGTTCCGTTACTGCCATGGATGCCGAGATCTAATTAGCGCACTGTTATTAACGAAACGCCACACGTTAGTTTTCTACAGGCTCTGACCTGAGAGAGTTTTTACCTTCCTGACCACTTTATCCCAGGCCTGACACAACCCATAGCACCTGTAAAGAGACCAACTGCCAGCTAAACTAGGAAACCTGACACATTGCTAGCTTCAGGATTTGTATAGAAGAGCAGAAAGTGTCAATCAATTTGAAGGTACTAGAAATTCCCTGAGGTGCTGTTTGCTATTAATTGCAAGAGAAATTAAAGACAGGTCCATTCAGTGCCACTTACCTAAGATAAATCAGGCAATTGATTTTTGTTGGGTTTTTTTCAGGCAGACAGCCCTTTTCCCCTGAATTCATATCAGGGGGGGGGAAAAAAAACAACCCTTTTCCTCACATACTGCAGATTGCAGGTCAGATCTGTAGTGATAACAAGAACAGTGGAAATAAATATCACTGATGACCATAGAAAGTGACCTAAGTATAAGTTTTACTGACTTTAAGAGGGCAACTACCCTGCCAGACTTTCCCTGAATCAGAACCTAGGTCAGTAGAAAGGAACTTATTGATCTACTAGTTTTTCAATGTGATTTGATATCAGTCACCCCCATCAAATTCTGCCTGAATTACTAGGATTGGGTCAGCCATGGCTCTTCTACACAGCTATGAAATGTAAAGTGTTTTCTTTTTCTACTCTAGATTTTTCTGGTTGATTTTTGAAAAAACAGATTTCTATACCTTTTATCTATTGGGTATAAATCATCTATTTTTATTCCTGCAACTGAGTACTAACTCGCTGAAACAATCTTTTTCTGCCAACTTCCAGATGCATCCTAACCTTCAGAGAAGTGGAGTGTGCTTAACTAAACAAACCTATGTTTGTTAGCTCTAGCAGAGATGCAAGCTCTAGTAACCCATGCTACTTAACCACCCACCCAGAGAGTTTCTTGTTATGCTGCCTCTGAAGAGATCTGAGTGCCCACAATCCTATTTTAGAAAGTAGTATTTTGCAAACTGGAAAACTTTCCAGCTTCTACATCTGCCTCTAATTTACACCTCTGAGTACTAGGGTGAGTAAGGCAAAAACAAGGAGTCATGGACTATTCCTCTCTGTGCAGCTACTGGGAGAAATCTCATCTCCAGCTGCAGAAAATCTGGCAACAGTTGGTTAGTTACAAGACAAGCAACTGAAGATGAGCAGCTTTTTGAGCTAGAGATTTATGTCCACTCCTGATCCACCCCATATACTATTTGTACAGAAAAAGGACCAAGCAGCAGTTGCTTAGTACCTGCTTCTAAATAAAATCAGGGTGGAAAAAAAAAAAGATCCTGAGCTGAATCTAAAGATCTCATACTGAAACTCAAATAGAGGAATAAAAGCTTACTCATTGAAAGCTGAATTCTCTTTTCATTTCAGTCCAGCTCTCAATAAACTAAGCACACATGCAACTCTAAGCATGTGAGCCCAGTGTAAGTGCAGGGCAAAGTGACACTATCAGGCTTGGCAACAAGATACAGGATTCAATCAAGTTCAGGTCTAATAGGAAACAAGCTTGACAGGAAGCCTGTAACTAGTGTGACTTACAGGTGCCTTTTCAATTCAATACATGGCTACAAGCTATTGTAGGAGATGTTGTAACATGAGCTGTCATAAGATGGGAACTAATCCCTGCAGTACTAGTCATTGATTCTCAGACCTCCCTTCAGCTACATGGTTCTGTCTCTGGTTGGGATAACAGCCCAAGCCACGTGGGAATTGTGCAGCTTTATCCTGGAAGGGCTGGAGGATGGGACAGGAATGAAGCTGGCTGGAGCTCAGTTCAACAGGGCAAGGAGTTGTCACTTGTTGTCTCTTGCAGTGTAGAAAGCCATTTGCTGCAAAACACCAGGAATGCAGACTGAACCTGAAAGAAGGGACATAGGAGCTAAAACAAGGAGTAATTTCAACTAACAAGCTGAGATTCCTTGCTGAAAATGGGGTGAGAATTGTGCATTCTCAGGTAGAAATGTAGTAGACACAGCAAACCCAACAGCTTCACACATGGGCAAAATTTGTTCTTTCCTGCATCCTATGCTTCCTAACATTGCCAGTCCAAATCAAAGCAGAATGCCTTAAAAACAAAGCAAAATGTCTTTGACAAGCAAAAAAAAATGTACAGGACCAACTGAGTGTGCTCTTCCATGTGATGTTTAGTCAGCTATTTTAAATCCCATATTTAGGACACCCAGCTTATTCATCCACTTAAAAATAGTTACACTGTGTTTGGGAAGCAGGTTGCTGAGACTAACTCAAGCAGTACATGCTTGAAGCTAAGGGGATATATTGCCTCTCACTTCGGGTGCCTTGGAAGATATTGCAGTTAAAGGGATTTTTCTTCATTATATTTCTGTGGAATAACAATGACATCCAGTGGCTGGTTTCTTTAGTAAAACATATGTATCTGCTGCAGGTATAATAGGTAATAAGATTGCTCTGGGGGCTTTTTGTTGTGGTGTTGTAGAATCATAGAGTGGCCCAGCTTGGAAGGGACCTTAAAAAACATCTAGTTGCAACCCCCCTGCCATGGGCAGGGATGCCAAACACTAGACCAGGTTGCCCAGGGCCACATCCAGCCTGGCCTTGAACACTGCCAGGGATGGAGCATCCACAGCCTCTCTGGGCAACCTGTGCCAGTGCCTAACCACTCTCTGGGGAAAGAACTTCCTCTTAATCTCCAATCTAAATTTCCCCTCCTTCAGCTTCTAACCACTCCCCCTTGTCATATTACAATCTGACCAGATGAAAATCTCTCCCCTTCTATCTTATAATCCCCCTTTAGGTACTGGAAAACTGCTATAACATCTCCTCAAAGCCTTCTCTTTTCCAGGCTGAACAACCCCAACTGTCTCAGCCTATCCTCAGAGGGGACTTGCTCAAGTCCTCTGAGCATCTTTGTGGCCTCCTCTGGACCTGCTCCAACAGCTCCACACCTTCTGTAAGCTGAGAGAAAGTTCTTTCTAGCACTCCTGCCCCACCACCACCACCACCACTACTCCCTTAACCCAGCCCAGAAGCTCCAGTGAGCCCCTCACCCAGCCCAAGTGGCATGCAGAAGAGCTCATCCTCCTTGAGGACACACAGCTAGCACCCACAGGTGATAGTGATGTGGTCACCAACCCTTCTCCTGCCTAGCTGACTGGGGGGCCCAGCAGGCCCCCCAGCCTTTCTCCCCCCCTTCCAAGCAGGGTGCACCATGGGAAACTCACCGGTGATGCCAAGAGGAGTCTGTGCCTCCCTCAGCCCGGCTGGGTGCAGTTGGAGCTGCTCCTAGGCCTGGGCAATATAAAGGGCAGGGGGTGGGAGGGGTGGGGGGGTGGTCTGCAGCTGTATCCTATTCTTCTTCCTCTTATTTGAAAGTGTTAATCTGAAATAGATGTGTTTTGATTCTTAATGCCATCCTATTTCACCTCTTTTCAGTCTTTACAATAGTTTTTGCTGCCCCATCGATGTTCTTCAAGCTGCCCTGAGGCTTCCTTAACTTACACACCAACAAAATGTGGGGTTTTTAGGATTTTTTTTCCTACTTAATAAGAATCAGTTACCATAGCAACTACCACTCACATGATACTTATTGCTGTGGGATGTAGTTACATTTCCTTTTAATAACAAGAACCTTAAAACAGTAGCACATGATGTAATTTTTTATACGTTATTTTCCAGTGGAAAATCATATACTTTTGCATTTTTATTTTAGTAACTGTTTGGTTTGTGCATTAAAAATTATTTTCTCCCCTTTAAATAAAGTCTTCCAAGCATTTCAACAGGGTAAAGAGAAGGGATGCAAAATAATTTCTCTGACAATAAGAATTCTGTGTGTAATGGACAAAAGAAAGTTTGATGTGTGAGGAGATGTGGTTTTGTGATAATCTTGTTTTTAGGAATCTGAATATGGTTGTAAACTGACAATTGGTTTAAAGTAAAGAGTAGATATTAGTTAATCTAATGCTCTGCTTGAGATGAGCTCGAGTACTTGTGGATCATTGCTCACAGATCATTTTCTAACATTATTATACACCTCCTGTAACTCAGAGGCTAAAAAGAGTTTGCTCATTTCTGTGTGAGTGTAATTCAGAGTTTGTTGTACAGTAACTAATAGCTCTGCAAATTAAGCCCCGTTAAGCCATCATCCTCACTCTTACCAGTACTTTGTTTATCTGGAGAGGGCTGTTATGTGCCTTTCCATCACACTTGGAGTAAACAAAGCCAATCCTTTCAGATATTCCTTCAAACAACCTATTTGTATTGATTTCTTGTGGATTCTCCTTACTCTCTTGTTTTCCTTCAAGCTTGCTATCCCAAACTGGGCACAGGATTACAGTTGCTGAATAGATTTGGATAATCACCTCCTCTGTCTTGCTCCTGGCATCTGGCTAATCTTTCCCAAAATGACATTTTCTTTCTTGGCTTCTATTCAGTTTGTGGTCTGCTGCAGTCATCCCATTTATTTTTCTTCCATGCAGCATTTTGTATCATTCTTTACCGAATTAGCTGATGGATTGCAAATAATTTCTTCCATTTATCATGATTTTTAATTCTCCAAAGTACTCACAACTCCTCCTGCTGATGTTGCCTTCAGTGAGTATGTTCTGAGTATGATTGCAGTGGCAGGGACAGGAGAGGTAGTGATGGTAATATTTTGGCTGAAGCTTATTTTACCCATGTAACTTTGCCAGGGTGTATTGCAAAACATTCTCTGACTTGATTCAATCAGAAATTGGTGGCAGTTTAGTTTGAAAACTGGTAGAAAGTAAGTAGCAAACTTCCAGTCTCCACTTAGCCATTGCTGAGAGTTCCAATTCTCGTTGTGGCTTTTTTCTTTCAAGTTGGCAACCAAGGAAACAAAAGAATTTCATAGGGATAAACATGATTATTTTCTTTAAACAGGATAAAAATATCCTTGTTTTTATCCTAAAAGGAAAAAAAATCCTTTCCATATTCAATTATACAAGTTAAAATAAAAACATCCATTAAGTGAGCATTGCACAATAGATCCTTGAGGCAATCAGCAAGTGCAAGCATCCTGTAAGTTTATGGGAAGCTTCAGGGCCATTCAGCTGGTGCTTCCAGAAGCAATTCCAGCTGGNAGGCAATCAGCAAGTGCAAGCATCCTGTAAGTGAAGAAGCTGGCATCATCCATGTCCATATGCTGATCTGTGGGCTTGGAGAGTCACACCACCCTTCCCATTTCAAACAAAACTCTTTCTAAGATGGGGAACATTTGGGATGTTTTCTCCTTTGGCTTTTGTTTTGCCAGGAATGACTTGGCTACAGTGGGAACACTATGGAGCATTGGAAGAGAAAGGAGCAAGGTGGCATCTGTACGTCAGGAAATTTGATGGAGTTTGGTTTTTGCTTGTGGCTTTCTTGTTTACTATATTAAACATTGTTTTAGTGATGCTGATGATATTCATTTACTGCTACAAATTTCTTGTTGCTCTCACTCTCTTCCTACTTTTCAGGAATTGTTTTTAATCCCATTCTATGGTTACCATAGCAATTGTTCCTGTTCTCTTCAGCTTTCCCAGATGTAGTTGAGAGCATTTATTTTACAGAATGCAAATTTTCTCTGCAAATAATTCTCTGGAGAGAACTAAACCAAGTTAAAGCGCTGATGATTAATTTACCTTCTATATTTCCTACAAATTATGTCACAATAATCTCTGAGGTTTCTACAGGAGACCACGAAAATGTGACTGAAATGTCGAGACATAGAGCCTCCTATAGATGTCACCAGACTCCATGCATTTAACTGAGAGCAATTAGGACTAACTGCAAAGTGTGACATTAGTTTTAACTGGCAAACTCTAACACAAAAGGTGGCAGTGAGAGCCTGACTCTCTTACTCGTCATTACTATGTCTTCCAGAGCAAACTATTTTGCTGAAATCTGCATTTCATCCTTGAGCAAACTATCCTTATCATGAATGAGGGGATGAGGACTAGGCATCTAGTAGTAGGCACAGTATTAGTATTAAAATAGCCCCAAAATTATGAATATAGATGATAATCTTTTGGGTCATTTTGTTAGTCTTCCTCTTTGCTTTTATAGACCAAAACCCCTGAGAATTTCAGTAGATTTTTTTTTTTGCTTGACTTGAACACAGAATCGAATCCTTCTTTAATAATTCACATTGTTCCTTTGACCTCCAATCTAAAATCTTGCAAAAATAGACTGTTCATTAGAGGAGGAAGAAGTATTTTTGGTAAATAGCATCTTTTCATCTTTGAAAAATGCAGTTTAGGGGAATGGAATTTTTTGGATGTATTTTACTTAAGTTCTGTTAATATATTTTAGCATAAAGAGGACTTCATGTTTAACATTCTCAGAATGCTTCACTGCGTTTTGTCCTTCAAATAGTTTTGGGGCTTGTTTTTTTTTTTGTTTCAAGATATACCTATTTTTTTAAAGTTTGGGAGGGATTAAAAAGCAACACTTATACCCCAAACTTTTTACATCAGGCCCACATGAACATCTAAGTTGTATTTTAGAGGGCTTTATTAGGAATAACAATTTCCCACCTTTGTTCAACCTTTCATTTGCAAAACTTACACCTCAGCTGAGCTACACACACAAAATAGGTAATTTCTAAGGAAAAAGAGCACTGAGGCTTAAGAACAGGAGTTTTCTGTGATTTGCATCATACTAAGTCTCTGAGGAGTTCTTGTCAGCTGCAACAAAAAGTTATATGGAAGTCTACAACTGTGTGTATTTAATGAGACTCCTGTCTTGCAAACATGCCTCTTAGCTCGATCATTTAAATGTTAGCCTTCATGATTTTGGGGCTTCGAGAAGGCAAAGGGAGTGCAATGGTATCAGAGTAGAAGGGAGCATTGCTATCAAATTATATGGAGATAACTGTATCCACATTTCCCTTGTTATGTAGCCAGGTGATTAGAATGAAGGATTCAAAGTTTTGTTGCTTTGCTTAAATAGCACCTGAAAATGGCTACGATCCTCTATCCCATCTTGGCCATAGCTGCTGTACTTCTTTTTCCTCTGTGTTGTGAAAAGCAAGGCATTTTGCTCAGGAGCTGGTAATGTGCTGCAGTTGCAGATGCCCCTAACCTTTAGCTGAACCCTAGCCCTCTGCAGCAGGTTGCTGAGGCCCAGAGCAGCCAGGTGACATACAGTGCCATCTGCACTGCTAGACTGGTCATCTGGCCAGAGCTCTGACCTTGCTGAACATGATACACAGAAATCTAACTCCTGAAAGCTGCTCGGAGGCAAAATCTGTTCTTCACCATCAGTTGCACTACTCAGTCACTTAATTGTCCAGTGCAACTGATAAAGTAACCATTAGACTCAGGTCATGAACTACAGTTTATCATTCACATGCAATAATACACCCTTGAACCACACTGCTTTCTCAACTATAGCAACACAGACTAATTCAATACAAGAGATTTCACAAAGCTGCAACTTTACTTAGTCCTGAGCTGTGAGACAACAGTGGAAAAAAAGATTGTTTTGTGCAGAGAGAAGCTGTTGTGATAGATGCATCCCAGATAAAGGCTGATACCACTAAACAAACCACTAAAGAATGTTTTTGGCTGACAAGAAGGTCTGCTTTTAAGCTTGCAGCCTTGCTGCTGTCATTCAGGGCAGCTCTGGGGCACAGCAGGCAGAGGGGTGATGGTGGCAGCAGGCTGGCAACGGGACATGCTCCTGCCAACATGCCTTTGCCTCTTTCCTTGTGAATGGCAAATGAAGTTATTCCAGCATCACCTCTAGTTTTAGAGCTAGTGTTATAGAAACACAAGCTTATCTCACTCGGTGACTTATCCAAATGCCTGGTCATTTTGAAAAGCCTTTCCTCTGAAGATCATCGTTAGCTTCACAAATATTAATTCATGATGTTCATCATCCATAGCTGTTGCATTAGGAAAGCCAAAGAGCTTGCTGTTTGGTGAATAGGCAGGCTGGGACCTTTTAAAGGCTCCACTAATAGCTACTTAGCCACAGTGTCCCCATTAAAGCTGACCAGAGCTTTCCACTTATTTCTGTGGTCTCAAGCCCTGCTTGCAGAGTAGGCTAGGGCTTAAAAGATGAAGCATGTACTTTATTACTATGACGAGTGTCACACAGTCTATAGAGAGCCACAATTGTCTTTATTTGTCCCTGAATTGTCTTTTACTTTGTAGCATTTTGTAGCAGTAGGAACTATTGGTACTTCCTTTAGAAATCCCCATGGAAGAAGCTTACCATGAGAAATAGAAATTCGGTTAAATTAAAGGGCAATAAAAAAAAATATAGGTAAAAAAGGATTATCTAGAGTAACAGAAAAGTCTTAAGAATGACTCCATGAAAAGAGGTTGAATAAATTTCCTGGTGAAGTGCTACAAAAATTGTAGTAACAGGAAAAGAAAAATCTGCAAAATCTGTTTCTAGTGAATAAAAAAGTTCTCTTCAAAAACTTCCAAGGCACTAGAAAAACAGACCAAATAATTCTGAAGGTGGCTTATATCTCTTTTTCTGCTCCCTAAGTGGAAGTTCCCATCTCTGGTATCCACTGTGATGAGCAATAGGAATCTTTAAACATAAATATCTCTCATTCAAAAGAATTGATATTTGTTCATGAAGTCTTCCTCTTTATGATGCTTTTGGCAAAATATTCCATGTGTGTCTTTCTATATATTAGTATATAATAATAATATATTTTATACATATGTATACCTAAAGTCTAAGCACTGTCACATTAATAAAAGAGCAGATGAGATGCTGTAGGTAATAGCAGAGTGCTGAAGATGCACAAGTACTTTCAGCAGTGAAACCTTACAATAGACAAAGCAACCAGAAATTTGAGTTTGTATTTTTCTTCACATCGAAGAAGCAACAAAATTTAAAATATTTGGCTTTGCTACAAAAATCTAGTAAATTGATTGATTCCCTGTAGGGGTTTTTTTTTTTGGTAGTGCTTGAGGAGCAGCATGTGATGAATTGTATTTCCTCTCTGTGCACTAAAAGGCATTACCTTGCATCTACATATTCATCAAGAGAGCACAAATAGTGCAGGAACCTCATCTTCTCCATGTTGGAAAACGAGACAACAGGCTAAGAACAAATAGCTAAATCTACATTGCCTGATCCATGCAGGAGTGATTTATTTGCAGTCTTTCTGCAAATAATTCTTTGAAATACTGAACTACTTAAACTTTTGACCTTGGGCATTTTATTCACAGTATAGAAGTCCACATCAGCCTAGAAGGTGGTTGTTTTTTTCCCCTGTTGTTGCTCAACAGCCTCTCTGGAAGTTGTTTCCTTTGGTTGCTGTATCAGGCATCTCTGGATAAAATCATTACCCATCATTGTGCAAATGAAGCTGTGAGTCATTCCAAGTTTTCCATGTGCCCAGGCTGGGTAATCCATAGAGAGGGTTAAAAAAACAGAATCAAATGCTGGCTGTGAGTTAAAGAGAATAGGGGATAAGAGCTTAGGCTTAACCTATAGGGGGACCTAAGGAATAAAGCAAACCAGAGTCCAGTGTGGTGAAGAAAGGAGAAAAAGCAAAAAGGCTAAAAGAGATCAGATCTAATGAGCCTTTCGAGGAAAATGGGAGACTGGAGCCTCAGAACGAAAGAGTGGCCCAGAAAAGCAAGGATAAAATGGATCAGCCACAATGTCACCAAATTGATCCAGAGTTCAAAAACTGTCAAATCACCGTATACAATAAAATAAATTAAAAAAAAAAAAGTTCAAACAGTGTCAGGCTCCTTAAAGCTCGCTTGCTGACATCAAACATAGTAAGAAAAAGACCTGTTTGTAACATAATGTGAGTCTTTTCTAAACAGAGCCTTTGAAATGTATGTGCTGCTCTGTCATTTTCTGTTGTACAGTTCTCACATCATATCCCTATAGGGGCTGGCAGCATTTTTATACTATATGAAAACGAGAAATAATCCTGGAAAAATTAGATCTATTTAGACTCGAGGGTTTTTATCCTGCTGTGTTAAGGAGCTCCCATCTAGACTGATGGCTGGAGAAATGAGCCAAGCAGGGGAACAGGGGGGGGGGGGGAATTTTGGAGGGCAAATTAAACCAAACAAATTCTGTGTCTATAAACACAGTAAAGAGCTATAACAAATGCACACGAAAGGAGCAGAAGGTATTAATTCCTATCAAGAGCATTTCTAATGTACCTATTACTCTAATGTGCAAGTGACAAACAAGACAAAGAAAATACCCTGTGTGTCAAAGCCCATGATGTAAAGAGGTGGTGCTACCCATATTTAGCAGGTTTTATTTAGCCACCTATGCACCTCTGACTTGGTAGACTTATTTTTGATAAGTGGTGCTTAAAAGTGTTGGTATGAAGCATAAGTAGCTAATGCAAATATGTTACCGACCCCTACTAGAGCTAGTAATTATGGAAATTTTCAAAGCCTTCATCTTTATAATTAGATGTGGCTGGCTTAGAGTGAAGGACTTCCATTGCTGGCCAGCTCAGGCCTTATTCCACTAGTGCACCACAAATTATAGATTGGAAATCAGAGGGAAATTACACTCTTTAAAGGGACTTTAAGTTATAGCTTAGAATATTTAAAATACCTTTAGTAATTAATTTCTTGTTTTCCATGCTTGAAAGATGAATGAAGACTTGGGAACACTTGGTGAATAACATCTTGTAACTGATTGTAATGAAGTGTACTTTCAATTCCTCCTAAGTGGATGAAATGCTAATTATTTCGCTCAGAATTCAAAATGCAAGTTTTCTTAGCTTGGATAAAGGAGAAAAGCACAGGTTTGTGAGGAGAGGAGAGGAGAGGAGANGAGAAGAGAAGAGAAGAGAAGAGAAGAGAAGAGAAGAGAAGAGAAGAGAAGAGAAGAGAAGAGAAGAGAAGAGAAGAGAAGAGAAGAGAAGAGAAGAGAAGAGAAGAGAAGAGAAGAGAAGAGAAGAGAAGAGAAGAGAAGAGAAGAGAAGAAAAAACCCCTCTCTGATATTTCCACTGCTATGCCCTTTTATCTAGTCGTTACTGCCTTTTTACTGTGTGAAATCCTGCCATTCAGGCTCAACAGTGATTTACACCTATTTTGTAGTGGTTTAAATAACTCCTGCAGGTGCAAAAGAGTGAAGAATCAGGCCCCTGGGATGCACTAGGCACAAGAGTGTACTTACTGCCTCCTATGGCAATGGGGTTGTGAAGAATAGATACCATAACAACTCTTTACATTCAATCCCAGCTGCACTTGAATGTGTGCACTTACAGCACAGCTTTAGAAGAAGAAGATAGCAAAGGACCCAGAAACTTAAGGAATAATTCAGGGATGCTGCATGGGCATTTATGACTTGAATAATGTTTGTTATATTCCAGGTTGATTTTGCTGTATTAATTGACTGTGATTTTCTATGCCAAAGGCACCTATGTCTGAACAGGTACCTCCTCTGCTTTGCACTAACCTCACAGGTGAGGTAGTCTAAGGACTCATTTATTCCATTGATCTATGTATTGCATTTGTCCCTGGGATAAAGGGAGAACTTTAGTGTCCTGCACTATCAATCTAACATCTTCCACGAACAGCAAATGTGATTAAAAATAAAGCAATGCCACAAAATTAGAGGTGAGCCAAAGCTGCATGCTCAAAAAGGGGGAAAAAATAGGATTGGTAAGTGATGCAGTGAGAGAGGTGAAGCATGCTTGCAGGGAGTCGAAGTAGCAAATGTTAGAGATGGCACTACATACTAGGAATGAACATCAAAAGCCTTGGAGGCTGGGTTCAGAAGCTTATCAGAAGTTACCTCAGCCTATTTGACTGAGAATTCATGCTGGTAATTTCCAAAGATTGGATTTCCTTGAGAGATCTTTAGTAGTTTCTCGTCTGGGTCAGATTAAAGGACAGGAACAGCAGCTGTGCTGGCACTACAGCATTTCTGCTTGCTAGCCTAGTTAAAATGAGGAAGTCTACCAATATTAGAAACATACAGAAATAAAATAAATAAAGCCAGATATATTTTTTTTTCATGCTTTAGAAAACTGTTGCATAGAGTATAATCACTTCAAGCACACAAAGAAAATCCGGACACATTCTTTTATCTTTTTGCTAGGTCCTAAATGGGTCAGGCAGTGGTTTCTTTTCATGGAAAGCTCCATGCCTTAAAAAGCTTTTTTTTTTTTAGCAGCAAGGCACTCAGAATGCTCCTAGTAAATGCTCAACATCTTTGAAAACAAGCAAATTAGATCACTGGCTTTTAAATACCTCAAATTTCAAATGATTGGCAGGTTTTTTACATTCATCTTTTTTTTCTGCAGGGCATTTTTGATACAGAAAAGCAGTGGTGAGCTCTCAAATCTTGCCCTCTAAACAGCCTTAAAGGACAATGATAAGAATTTGACTGACCAGTAGTAACAAACTGGAAGGATTTTACAGATTTGGGCTTGTCATGTCACGGGAATAATGTAGGCAAAAAGAATACTCACGTTAGTGGAAAGCAAAAATAGATCAATAAAATATTTTGGCAACTGATGAACTTGGTGATAGCACTTTCAGGGCAGTGAGCACAGCAATGTAGTGTCCAGCAATTAGTTGCTATTGACTATTGAAGGGGTGGAGGTATGTTTGGGTTTGTTAGGTTGGGTTATTTTTCCCCTAAGGCAGGCAAGTGGGGCTGCAGGGGAGCCAGCACTGTGCCATTGGCCTCTGGCAGCAGCAGGGATGCATCTGCTCCCGACACGAGATGGCACCAGGGACCAGCCTCTCAGGGAAGCCTTCCCAACCTTGCTCCTCATGGCCTGCAGCAAGCACAGGTGTTACAAATCTGCTGCTTGCTTGGAGTTACCCAAAAACAGTTTAGTGAGGCATATTTCCCAGATAAACAAGATTTTTGTATGGGCAATATTTCTGGTTGCCTTTTCAAGCACAGGCTGCTGGGAAGGGTTCCTTGGGTCATAGCATGGCACTTTCTCCCTTTGTATAAAGAAATGCTCTCCAAGGAAGTTAAATTTAAATCTAAATTTAAATCTAAATCACTAAGGTATTATTTCCTTTCATTAACTCGCACGGACTTTCTAGCAAAAAGAACATCATTTAGGTTTTTGTGCCTAAAACTGAAGTTAGGAAGTCTGATTTTTGGTGTCAAGTTTACTGCTAAACATCTGGAATGGCTGGAAGTGTATCCTACTGAAATGCATACTCCAATAAAACTATCATCATGCTGACAAAGGTGAGCATAATAAGGCCTTACAAAAATAACGTCCCTTTTTTTCTGTAACAAATAAATTTGGATGTTCTGGCATGGAAGGCATGGATACTTTTTAGAAGCTTTGTTCAAAAACTGTGGGAAAAAAAGAAAAGTATGCACTGGGGAGGAAAATGGGCATGATTCCACTTCTTACCTGTTCAAATTAATTTTAGAGATGGTGTTAAAAATCCATCGTTTCCCTGATTAATTTCTTCTATGGGGATAACAGTTGCCACACTCACAAAAAAACGTGAAAGAGAAGGAAGAGAGATGAAAACTCGTGGCTTTGTCAGTCCTTGGCTTGCAGTGCAGGGGTATTTGGGGGTCCCTGTTCAGTCTAAGCTCTCTGAGCCAGGTTGCACACTCACTGCTGATGGTGCTGTGCATTCTACAGCAATTAGAGTAGCAATGACTGTCAACACTATTGCTCAATTAGTCTCATACAGCATGTCAACCTAGAAGATATTTCCCCAATAGATCTTCCAGAGATCTATCCCTTACTGAATTCACTGTAAGACCAAGGCAGCATCAAGAATTCTTTGAACTGAAACACGTTATCACACAGCATCCTAATTTTTTTCCCTTGCTGCTAAAAGCAATGAGTCAAATTACGTGAGTTACACTGATAAAGACCATAGAAGTCAGTACATTTGGACAGATAAGAGTGAGAGAAACATTGAGACCTGTCTCACAGTCAGTGTTTATAATAATCTGCAGACATGGACCATGCAAGAAGGACTATCACCCTACTAGCAGCTTGTCAGCAATTGTCATTTGAAATGATAACATAATTGTGCGCATGTACTGTCAGGAGGTGGCCTGGAGCCAGAGCCTGAAGCAGCCAGATGAGCTGTTAAAGGGAGGTGATGTCTTCCAAGTCTGAGCAGGTGGAAACAAGATACACATCTCACTCTCCCTAGCCCACAAACATGCTACCGCTTCTCTAGATGCCCTTTAGGGCTCAACACTTGGGATAGAAAAAGCCTTGGCTGTTCTGTCCTGAGTGTCAGACTGCAGGGAGATTACAGGTTGCCACAATCTGAGCATCCACAAGGCAAACGAAGCAGCACAAGGAAAGGAGTTGTGCAGCTCTACTGTTATGCCCAAGATGTTCTGTGGGAGCGACACAGAGCTTGGTGGGTGCAGTGACCCTTCCCTGGGACCAGTCCCCTCTGGTGCACCATGTGCAGCCATAGAGACCACTGCAGCTTCTCAATGGAGCTCTTGATTTCAGTATCTTCAATACCTTTTTCATTCATGCCCCAAACGTGGAGAGATTGCTAGAGCAGATTGGGGAGAGGAAAAAAAAAAAAGTCTAAAAAAAAGCATTGAGGGCTAATCCTTTCAAGGTTATGAGAAGGGGTGGGAAGTACTTGTAGGATAGAGTTTTCCAGGGAGTCAGGAACTATTGCTCAGCTCTATCACTCACCTTCCTACCAGGTGTCAAAGCTTCACTTCTATGGGCATCATCTTCTCTGTGTCCTCCTGCAACCTGCTGACTTTTGCCTTTCATCCCCTCTGTCCTTGCTTCCGTTATCACTGTATTTGCCTCATTTCCTAGGGATGGAAGTGGATTCCTCTCTGTGAATGTCTCACCTAATCTGTGTGGCTATGGGAAATGCCTCAAGTGCTCTCTGTGCTGTGGTCTGTGGCCTGAGGTGTAGCTAGGCAGTTTTTGAGCCATGTCCATCCTTGGCTGTGTGCTTGGTTTTCCTTGCTTGTCAGGGTCACTGGCATACACTGGAACCAGCCCTGCATGCAGTCTTTGGCTGCATTTGGGACTTTTTGGTTGTGGGGAAGACCTGGACAGGATTGCTTACTCCTTTTTAAGAGAAACAGAACTGTGAAGAGTTGTGATGAGCACCCAGAAGGCTGCAGCTGAGAGAAGGTTTTGCCAGACTGATGGAAGTGGAGAAATGAAAGATTTATCACCAAAAAAAAAAGAGAGGAAAAAGAAGGTAGAAATTAGCAGTTGAGAAGACACATCCAAGAAGAAAGAAAACAGTGTTTACTATGGTGAGAGAGAAAATTTAATCACAGTGTATTACTTGATAAAAGAACTTTAGATAAATATGGCATTTGGAAAAAAATAATCAGATGTAAAATTGTAGGACAGTAAATCAAGGATATTCCCATTATCATCATCCCAGATATTCCCAATATCAGTATTGTTGTTGAATCATGTCCAGAGTGCCTCATTTACCCATTTCCTTACTTTTACCAGTCTGACCTAATGCTCTTTTTCAAAATAAGGCAATTGAATTTGGTCTTTGGGAAACAAACTCCTCTGGACTCATGTCCCAATTATTGTTTGCCCATTAGGCTTGACAGTCTTTACCAGTTTTTATCTCATGCCTTTGGGTAGGAGTCATATTAATAATGCTATATATTCTACTATCACACCTCATATCCACAATAAATTAAATATGTACAGAAGTGAGTGAACTGAGTGAAATATGGGTTGTTTTTTTTGTTGTTCTGAGTGGGGATTTAAATCTGTTCACAAGCCTGAAACAGACAGCAGGACTCAGGCAAGCAGAGGGATCTACAGGTTGGCTGAGTCAGTAGCCAAATAAAGGATGGTGGGTTTATGTCATGTGTGTTTTTACACTATCGATTGAGCTCAGAGGACTTGATTAATCACTTTGACTTATAAACTGGACACACGAGAAAGTCATATGAGTTAGAGACAAATGCCACTACTCCCCAAAGACAGCACGCAGCAGCCCTGTCTAGCTGAGAAACTGTCCCAAAGGAGGTCAGAGTTCCTTGAAAAACCCTTAGGAATATCTAAAAATAAAATGCCTAAGAACGCTCCTTTTGCACAAAACCTCTAGTAGAAACCTGCCAGCCCTGTTGCTGTGATAGGTGTGTTTGCATCACCATGCTGCTGAGGAGATACAACTGACTGTGGCACAACTTCTTCCTAGCTCATCCATTTAAAGGCTTTTTTCACCCTCAGCTTTGCTTCCCACATTTCCTGACCACAGCATTTGGCTAGAGATTTATAGATAGATTAACACTACCAACAGCTATTCCACTGCCAGGTTTGCTGTCATTAAGTGGCAAGTACTTGTCAAGAGTTCAGGAGCAGGGACAACAGCATGGTGGGACCAAGGGAAAAATAAAACCAGCTCCATCTTACCCCATTAAAGACAAACGTGAGGTTTTAATGCTACACTAAGACTCAGGGAGTGTTAAAGGGTGCATGGTGTTGCTCTTTGTTAGAGATCTTTCAATCAAATATTTGAAGGGTTTACCCAAGGAGATTCTTATAGTTCATCTGCTCTGTGCTTGTGAGGCCTCACCTGGAGTACTGCATCCAGTTCTGGATAAATCCTCAGCATCAAAAAGATGTGGAGCTGTTGGAGCCAGTCCAGAGGAGGCCACAAAGATGATTAAAGGATTGGAGAACCTCCCCTTATGAGGAGACAGTTGGGATTGTTCAGCCTGGAAAAGAGAAGGCTTTAAGGGGATCTTAGAGCAGCTTTCCAGTACCTAAAGGGGGATTACAAAATAGAAGGGGAGAAACTTTTTAGCTGGTCAGATTGTAATAGGACAAGGGGGAATGGTTATAAGATGAAGGAGGGGAAATTTAGATTGGAGATTAGAAGGAAGTTTTTCACCCAGAGGGTGGTTAGGCACTGGCACAGGTTTGGAATATCTCCAGAGATAAGCCCCACTAGCCCCTCTCCCACCTTATCTCCCTCTCCTGTCCCATCTCCCCTTTCCCCATGCTTTTCCCCCAAATCAGAGAGCACCTGGGCTCAGTTGCAGACCCCTNTTCAGCCTGGAAGAGAGAAGGCTTTGAGAGGATCTTATAGCAGCTTTCCAGTACCTAAAGGGGGATTATAAGATAGAAGGGGAGAGACTTTTCAGCTGGTCAGATTGTAACAGGACAAGGGGGAGTAGTTATAAGCTAAAGGAGAGGAAATTTAGGCTGTAGAATAGAAGGAAATTCTTTAACTAGAGGGTGGTTAGGCACTGGCACAGGTTGCCCAGAGAGGCTGTGGATGCTCCATCCCTGGCAGTGTTCAATGCCAGGCTCGATGTGGCCCTGGGCAACCTGGTCTAGTGATTGGCATCCCTGCCCATGGCAGGGGGAAGGAACTAGATGATCTTTAAAGTCCCTTCCAACCTGGGCCATTCTATGATGTGAGCTTCCTCTTCACCCTAGCTCTCCTTGGCTGTGTGTGGGAGCCCATTTGGACACAGTGGTGGAACAGACCCATGCAAGATCAGGCAGTGTTGAATACGGATGTTCCTTACAGCATCTTCTCAACATTTTGTCCTCATTCAGAAATCAATTACCTCAAAATTATCTTTAACTGCCCAAAGCAGGTCATCTCCTTCTTTTGGTGTTTACCCAGTCTGTCTGATTGCAGTTGGTTAGTTAAACCAGCCAGCCCACATTAACCAACTTTTTTCACACACCAAATAAGATCTTAGCTCCTCTAGGTTCAGACAGGAAGACCTAAAATGTTTTTAATCTTCACTTAGCTCAGAAGAAAGCTTGAGCTAGGCTCCTAACATCTCCTCCTTTCACTGCACCAGAACAATGCCTGAAAAAGTTTTGAGTTATTTCGTATAACTTAGAAATGTGAATGTGTTACGAGTCAGCTTTGAATATGGCCTCGATTCCAAAAGGTGTTATCATCAAATCAAAATTATTCACACATGTCAAGTTAACATTTTATTTTTATTCCTTACTCAATTTTTGGCAAGCTTACAGGAGCTGTCAGTGTTTCAGTATTTTGAGAAGAATATTTTAATAAAACAGTGATGTGCTGAAAGGGGTTCACAAGAACTCACTAGAGGCCCTTGTTAAAATTCTGCCACCCTTCAAAAAATTATTCCCTTGCCTCTCAAGGAGTTCACCCCCTCTCTGGATACTGCTAAATCATTTCTGCCAGGGATGAGTTTCATCCCTTGGGGCTCCATAAAGATACTTCTGAAGAGCAAATTGTTTGCCTTTGAAATAGACCAGATTGCATGAAATACCAGACACTTTAAAAATAAATTCCTGGGGTAGCAACACTTCCTCGCTCCCCCCCCCCCCCCTCCCCCTGCCCAAGCATCCGATCTGATCTCCAGCACCCATACCTCTCATTGTGTTATACTATCAAGTACTCAAGCTAGTTCTCAGGAACAAAGTATAAACACTTCCAGCAAGTGCACTTAATATAACTTTTTTTGCCAAGTGGCATTGCCTCCCTGCTAGGCTGTGGTTATCGGAAAGCATTTATATTTAAAGGTTACAAAAAAACCACACACACACACACAAAAAAAGCCAGATTCTCCCCAGGAACACACAGGGCTTGAGTTTATTTCCATTTAAAAGAGGGAAATTTTTGTAGGGCTCTACAACATATAAAAGACATAGTAGATGTAATGGAAAAAAAAAAATGTAGTACTTGAAATTAAAATGGGATGTGGCTAGAGGTTCAAATTATGGCTGTGTGGACCTAGATGAGGCTGATGTGCTAGTAGCATATATGTCAAGGCTTCTTTTTAAATGATGAATTGTGAGAAAATACCTAGGTTGAGATCTTCTTTATCATAAGTGTGATTCTTTTGTGGAAAAAGCAGCATCTTGTCTGTAGAGGATATGCGTGGCCCATGTTTTATTATCATCAAAATTACTTCTATGATTATATTTTTAAAATATAATCATATAAATATATATTATATTTATTATATAAATATATATTAAATAATATATATTTGTATATTATATAAATATATATTACAATATATATATTAAAATATATATTGTTTTAAAATAGAAGTCAAACCTCACCTATGTGATCCAAGTGTAAATTAATACTGTTGCATTTCATTAGTCAAAATGAAAAACCCTGCAAACTCTGGATGGGTCCTTTTTCCTCATGGGCTTGTTAAGTCCAAGAGAGTTATTTAAATGGGAATATTATTAAATCTTTTCAGAGCAAGATTTAAATGGCCCATCTGACACATCATCTAGATTTACTTGGATTGCTTCTGCCAATTCAATGTCTATGGCAACTGGAAGGAGAATACAGACCCCCATTTA
The DNA here is from genome assembly GCA_013396975.1 of Bucco capensis. Lineage (NCBI taxonomy): Eukaryota > Metazoa > Chordata > Aves > Piciformes > Bucconidae > Bucco > Bucco capensis. The sequence goes on along the minus strand of VWZO01016706.1, from coordinate 1,150,717 downwards.
AAATAAATGGATCTTAATATAACAGCTTGAAAGCACAGCAGCTATTCCACTGTTGCATTCCTTGTTTTCATCTCTAAGAGATTCATTGAAATGCCTCTTCTTGTTTTTTAAAGTGCTATTTGGAAACTGAAGAGCTAAAATCCTTTTCAGTGGAATCTTGCTCCTGAGCAAGACTTTAGCTCCTCAGCTCCTTGCTTTCACTCATTTGCTGATGGTTTGTCCTGTTTCTGTTGGAAAAACAGCACTGATGGGTGCTAATATGCCTTGTGGAGTCTCTTGTTGCTCTAAGAATAAAGCAACATGTTATTGGGAACTAATACCTAAGGCCAGCTTGGACTACATCATCTTGAAGGTGACTTCCAACCCTAACCATTCTGTGCTTCTATACTCTGTAGTAGTTTACAGTCATGGCCACAGTAGCTTTTGTTGGCTGGGAAACGACTCCAGTCTGGAATTTCCAGCTTATTCTGAAGATCTGAAATGTGTAATTACTACCTTAGAAGATTTAGGGTTGAAGAAAAATATGGGATGTATAAACACCTATCAGAAGATGCAGCTTCACAGGCAGTTTAGAGGAAGAGGAAAAAAAGCTTTTCCCAAGGAAAGTAATTGAATGTGCTGATACCCATAAACCCTCAGGTCATGTAATTCTGTGGAGCAAAACATTAAAAGACCCTGGAGGTTTTTGTATATTTTGTTTTGTTGTTGTTAAAATGATCTTCAGAGCTCTATCTGAAAGCCTAGCACTTCTTGGCTAGCCAAGTCTGCAACTGTGTGCAAAGCATCATTCAGAGGGCTCTGCACTGCCTTGCAGGCTACTGGCATGGCTCTAGGGGGAATTTCTTTCCTGCATCACATCAGAACAAAATGTTATTAGACACAAATACTTGTAAACTTACTTTTCCAGCTGAACATTTGCCTTTTTTGTTGTCCTCTGATCTCTTATGCGATGTGCGATTGTTGCAAACAAATTTAAGCATTGCTATTGAACTTCTATTAAGAGTTGCACTGATGGTAGCAGAAGAACTTGAAGGGTGAAAAGTCTTAGTACAACATCTAAACGAACACCCCAAATCCTAGAAAAGCCCTGAAGTGCTGAGTTCCTTGAATTTCAGTAACTGGGAATATTTGCAGTAGTCTATTAGTCTGACACTGAGTTATCCCTGAAAACAAGTGCACCATGTCACCCTAATGTGAGCAAACCTTCCTTTCTGGCAGGAGGTGGAAAAGGAGGAGTCAGGAAGGGGATAATGTGCAGATGTTGCTGACAGGCTTGGTAGGAGAAACAAGTCCTGACTGAGGATCTCTAAACCTCCATTTAAACAGAATACTTAGTTATTCAAGCCAAAAGAAACTGCTGAGAAAAAGGATTGCCTGTGCTGAGCATCTCTATGGACCATTCAGCTTGGTGGCACTTACAGATAAAGAGAGCCTTTTGTTGTTGTTTTGACAATACTTCTATTGAATTAGCTTTATCCTGTTTCCTGAGACATACTAAACAGGCTAGTAAAATAGTTCCTCCCTGAAGGAGAGAAAGTACCTATGAGGAATACATCAAATCATACCAAATTATGGTTTGTAAAGTATGGCCATCCAAGATTGCATAAAGGAGTAACTTAGATATACAGGATAACTTCATAATTAAAAGGGTATATAGGAATCTGTCTGATAAGGCTTTAACTCTAGTGTATAGAGTGCAAAGAGAAAAGACTGAGATGACACACTAGAGTGAGTCACAGCAACAATACTCATCCTACTCTGCTCCATGGGAAGGTCCTTAGGCAAAGATCATGTTTTCTTATCTGTACTGTGTGATGCTTTATTCTCTTCCACTTTCTTTTTATGCCTTGAAACGCTTTCCTTTACAGGTTTAAAGTAATTGATTTCTTGTAACTGCACGCTCACTTTTAAAACCACTGCTTTTGTGAAATAGGCTATTAATTCTCAAACAAAAAGTGGGGGGAAAAATCTTGCAGTGCTGTGGATTATGTTACTACCTATGGCCCAACATTTCCAGTTGGGCTTTATTCCAAGCAGAAACAAAGTGCCTGCCATTCCTGCCTCCATGCTTTAGCTAGAGCCAGGCATGGGTACTTAGGAGTCAGGAACTGGAATCTGCATTCTTCAATAGATTCATTGAGGATACAATTAATTCCATACTGATTAAAATTTTTTAGACAACAGACTTGAGAGGAAGAGTAAATAGAAAAAATGGTAAATTAAAAATCCAAGGAAGTCTGACTGCTTTGAAACATTGGGTGGATAAAAAAAAAGAGATTAAGTTTATCTAAAGAAAAGCAAGGCAACACATCATAAGAACAGTTGTAAGTTCTTCATTGTTGCAAGCAACCATTCTTTGAGTTCCCTCTAATCACACATATGGACCAACAGGACAATATGGTGCAGTGACTCCATTAAAAGGTCCCAGATCCATTCCTTCTAACTCCAAGCACTTAACCAAAATACCTGGATTAGATGTCCCTTTATTTAGTATGAATCCAAGCCCCACAGGTGATCACTAGAAGAGCACAGATGAGATGAATTTCTTCCTCATCTTTTCTCTGAGCAGCACCCACCTTGGCAGAATATGTTTTATTAGCATGGAAAAATAAAATAAAGGAGGAGTCATGGGTCCACAGGGAAAACTACAAGGAGCTGGAACACCACTCCCATTTCTTAATAAGGAATGGGGCAATAGCACCCATTCCTCTTGGGATCCTAGTGTCCAAATGAATTGGATCATTAAAGGTTATACTGAATAAGTGTTAAGCAGAATGTGGTTTGAAAGAAATGAGTGTCTTCTAATAACTGTAAGGATAAGAGTCTAAAATATCCAACTATATATAATATCTATGAAATGAAGTTGCATAATGTAATGACATGTTATGCTACCATTAACACATTATAACTATGCAATTTGGAAGGCTAATTTTTCTTTGTAAAACCACTTAACTACATAAAACTGAAAATAATGATTATTGTAACTACTTCCATTTTTTTGTCTTCAGAAGTTTAAAATTAAATATGCCATATACAGTTATTTTATGATGATGTGTAATTTTATGGAACGGTTGTATAACATGTACAGTAATTATTGACATAAAAATCCGAAATACATCAATCATGGTGTATAAAATCTGTTAGAACACATTAACTTTACTAGCAGCCAAGGTAAGACACTCAGCATCTCATTGACTTAACACCCAGAGCTGACCAAGGAATCTAGATAAGATGACAGGAAATTGCAAATCTCAGCTAAGATATAAAATATTCATATCAAGGAAGCCTTGGATATGAAACTGCTCCATTCTGGGGGGGTTTTTTTGTGTTTTGTTTTTTTTTTTAACTAACTAGTACCTGTTTATTTCAAATCTTTGAAGACCAACCTGCAAAACAATAAAACCTGGCAGGTCACTCTTAATCTAGTTGTAAATGTTTTTTTTGCACTTGGTTCCCATCAGTCCTTTGGAGACTATTCAACTGCCTAATCCAGCTCATTTTCAGGAAGTTTTTTTTTCCTGATCTTCAGTCTAATTTTTTCCTCTATCGCTCTTGCTAATATGCTTTAAAAATTTAGACTGTTATCATTCTCCCCATATGTCTTACTTACGACTGTGTGAAATTATATGTATACACGTCTTCCAGCCTCATAACGGTTTCTATTAGTCTTCTCGGAACTCTCTGTAAATTGTTGCTATCAATTAGAGAGGTCTTCTGCTCTCAGTCATAAATCCATACACATTTCGGCTACTTTGGGGAAACCAACCTTTCCTGCTAATGAATCAAAGTTATTAAAAAGAATATTTATTTCGTGTCAGGGTTATGCGAGAGGGGGGAAAAACTCAGCCATCAAACCAGCAGCCAAATGGTGAGCTCGTGGCAAATGAGAACTGATCAAAAAATATCAGTTCTCCCATTTTAAAGTTTGCCTTCCTTCTGAAAAAGTAGGAATTTAAAAAAAATATTGCATGTAGGTAAATACTGAGCTAAATATTTTGAAAGGTAATCTGTGCTAATAACATGCTCTCTTCTTTGTAGGCGTCTCGTATGTTTACATTTAAGCAGATCAAGCAATAAAGAAGAAAAATATTTCACAGAAATTTTTGATCAAGTAGTTTTTGAGGAGTTAGAACTAGAAAAGCTACTACATTCTCTCACATAGTTCCCTCCCTGCACAGACTGAAGGATGATGGGCACTTTGTAATTCTCTTCTCCTGTATCCTCCGAGAATAGAGCTGATGCACTAATGGTTGATGTGTGGATGAGCTAGGCTTGGCAGTCTCACACACTGAACAGAACAGGTAGAATTTACCTGTTCTTTGTAACCTAGTGTTCTTAGGAAATGTGATGAGTTGTGTTAGGTATGAGCAACTTGTAGGAGTTTGTATGAACAGAAGAGGCCAGAGAACAATGAAGCACTGGAATGTCCTCCCTTCTCTGGAGCTTCTCCTGAAGGTGTGTGCTGCCAGAAGCTCTTTCTGCTGTTGCCTTACAGTGCCAGAAAACCCCAAAATCACACATCTCACACGATAGGGGAGAGGAGGAAAATATAGCCTATACTTCTCAGCTGAGTAGATGGTAGGTATCTTATAGTAGGAACTGCCTAGAAGATAGTGGATGAAGGAATTGGTGACCCCAATTTCCTTTGTGCACCCAGTTTCTTTCCCCTGGCAGCAGCAGAGCAGCTCTCTCTCTCTCAGCCTCATCCAAGAGAATAGTGAAGCATTTATATGAGATCTTTCATTCAATGCTGTGCAGGTATTAAACAAAAAAAATCTGACCCAAACAGTTTTACTAACATTCTCACATCCAAATCATTTCTTTTATGATGCACAAACTTTACTCCCAACGTTTATTTTCTCAAGATTTTTATATCCAACATGCTCCTGTTAATTTAGATGAAAGGATGGAAATCAGGCAAGTTTTTTTTACACTGTGAACTATTCTTTTCAACAAAGATGTAGCAAGTATTTAAAGATCTTCTAAGAATGGAAAGCCAAGGTGTTAGCTTAAAAAAAATAAATAATTAAATATTGTTTAAAATGCTGTCAGAGGCAGAAGTTATTGGATTGAAAAGGAATGCTGCCACTTGGAATGACTGTGGAGGTGACAGTGTGCTAATAGTATTCACTGGCATTTGAATTCTAGATTTTATAACTATTAGTTCTGGACATAGATGGTTTGTTTTCTTTTCCCTATGCAGTGTGCACACACAAGTCCCATGCATATCAGTGAGAATTAAAATCAAGAGGAGACTATAGATCCATAAGGTATTTTTTCATAATGTTAGGGACTCAGTTGAAGAAACTATGGGAGATCAATAATGCACTGAGGACACTTTTTTTTTTCCTAGCTGTGTCATACCACATGTTTTTTAATGTTAAAACTCAGCTAAGAAACCGAGGCAGCAAAAAGTGGAACTAGCAAATTGTTTGGCTAGCTTTGAACTGTATAGTTGTTTTTTTCCCAATGACAATGTGGAGCATAATACAAGTAATCACTACTGATTCCTCTTACTACAGTTGTATGTTTCTTTCAGAGTAAAAGTGACATCCTACTGCTAACTGGCAATGTTATCTAGTGTCTGCTCTGCAAGCCTGTCTCTTTGGCTAACAAAATGTTAACTGGCAGGGTAACCTCAAGAAAAGCCCAAAGGGAGCTAGGTATCCTCATGATGTGTTAGATGAACAGCTTGGAGTTGAAAGGTAGCCTGCAGTAACTATTTCATTTATACAGAATTCCTGCAAACAGACTTAAGTAAATATTTTATACCAGTATCCTGCTGGCTTTTGACTGTAGATAAAGATGTCAAGTGTGGTGTCTTGGAAATATGGGCTCTAATTTGCACTAATTTTAGGGTCAGATCTATTTCTCTTCGAATAAAGGACATTTGGGATTTTTACTATGAGTTATTAATACTCTTTTACCATTTTTTTGTAATCTCACGTTCAGGATACGTGGTTAACTTTAAGAGGAATAAGCTTGAAATTCTGCAGAGCTACAACATGCTGTGACATCACTGATTTTCTTAAATCAAGTTAAATTATTGGGGGGGGGGGAGAGAGGGGAAATTTGCTGCTCTCTTCCAAAGAGAGTGATAGCTGCTATTTGAGAGCAAGGTCACTGCAGAAAATAAAACAGAAAATAAATAACTAACTGTATAAAATCAATAAATAGCTAAATTATTTAAGGCCACAATGCAATGGGGTGTGTTGCTGTCCTGCATTGGAGAGCAGACAGGTAGCTTGTGTGTAGGCAGTGCTGGGCTGGCCACTCTCTCCAGCATGCTCATTAGGAGCTCTGTGCCTGGGCTCCCTGGTAGTAGAAAGGCAGGGATCACAGCAGGGAAGTTAGAGCTCAGGCTTCTCACATTCCTGCTCTATCTTAGCAAAGCTTTTTCTGGCAGCTCATTAGTAGGTGCACTGATGCATAAGAGAAAGTCATTAGAAGTGTTTTTCAACATTGGCTTTGGATCAGGTGACTGGTACCTTGGTAGAGACATTTACTTACATTGTTTTCCAGAAGAGATTCAGTTGCTCTATTGGGGAAGGACACACATAGAAAATGTGGAAAACTAACTTGACCTTTCTGTGACAAAAGAAAAAAGCTCCATTAATTCCCTGAATCTTGTCTTTATATTGTCAGCTATGACGTAAGAGAAGCACAGAGTCCTCACTCTTTGAGCTTTAACAATCTATGCCAAGTTCAACTCTATCATTTAAGGTTATGACAAGAGGGACATCTGTTGAAATGAATACAGCTGGCATGCCTTAAGCTTTAAGAGTTACTTTTACACACACATTAGCTCCTTTCTTTTACCAGGCATTTTTAGCATTTTAAACCTAAATCTATCTATAGGGAGAAGTAAAACACCCAGTAAAAATTTATTGGATCAGATAGGGCCAACTGCTTAAGTGCCCTGAGTAGTATCTGTGCTGGAAAGATTCCTTGTTGTATGGGAATATTTTGCTAAACCCTGAGAAAACTGTGTTTAGTTGGATATAACACAAACTATATCTAACATCTCCTTTTTGTTTTAAACCTGCATAAATAGGCTGCACACAAGCCAAAGAAGTACAGTCTGAAAGCTATGTTTTAATAATCAACATGCTGCTTGTGACTGGCTTTTCCCAGATAGTTGATTTTTTTTATGTAATATTCCACATGCCAGCGTGGCAATACTTCTCCAACCCAAGATGCTTATGATGACAGTCTAGTACCTTTCCTCCACATCAAAATGTCATGCTAAGCACATGTGACGACATGCCACCGAAGCAAGAGGAGGTAAATCTGCTTTTGTCAAAGTTTACTGAAACAAAATACATCAGCTTAATCAGGCCTGCTCCTGGCTATGTGTGAACATGACATGCCAATTACATAAAGTTCCAGCTCAGCTCAGCCTCCTGCTGACTAATTCAGTGTTGATTGTTTTCCGCTACATGGCTTTGAGTGCTTGTTAAGGCTCAAAAAACAAAAAAGGCGAGAGGGGCAACAATTGTAGGAATTCTTTGCTTCCATCAAACTGTCTTATGATTGCCAGCAATTAGTTAAGCTCCTTGGCAGTAAAATGACAAGATGGGACTTGACCAAATACAATGTGTGGAGCACATAGGCATCTGCCCCAGCTGAAAGACATTACAATGTTTGTTAACCTTAAGGGTCATTCCTGATTCACTTCTGCAGACAGAAAACAAGATTTATATAACACAGATCAATACAGCCCCAAGACTTTCGCCATTGAGGATGCTAGATTGAGGCACTTCTCTTTATCAGTTTACCATGACACTAATGTATTTTGCCTGTTTTGCCTGGGCAGTGATGAATCTGTTGGCAAGAGAAAACAAATAAGATCTGTTGTTGAGAGACATGTTGTCTATGATTTGTCTCAGCAGACATGCCAACTTGCTGGCCAATTCATTTCCTATTTAATTTAAGTGGCATATCTGTCTTCCCCTTTCTGGTATGTCTTTTGTCTGCTGTGCACCCATACTTGCACAGCAAGAGGTGCCTGCAGTAGATCTTTTCAGGTGAGACTGATAGAACCAAGGCTGAAGCAAAGTAAAGAAGCAGAATCCCTGTTGTTTTTAAGGGGGGATTTTTTTTTTCCTGTAAATGGTTCTTTTCTCTCTATTTGCAGTCTGAAGCAATCACTTTAATCTCCTATTTCTGACAGATCATAGTGATTTGTTTTGCATACTCATGACCTAATGCCCTTTGAAAATATACCTTGTTATGTGCTGTACTGATGTCTGGTTTATGATGCAGCAAAAGTTAACAGTTTTTTTTTTTCCTTTTAAAAAAATGTTATTTGCTTGGAAGGTAAAAAGTGAGTCTAAACTTTACTGGGCAGAGAGAAGCTGAGTGGTTAAGGATTGCCAAATGAGGCCTGTTAGTGATGAAAACAAATGTTATTTGCAGCAAAATATCTTTTCTCTCACCTCAGAATAAAAAAACCCATGCAATTCTGAAGTTGTGGTTTCCTGTCTGTCCCAGCTTTGTCATTTCTTCATTGAGGCAATTAGTTACCCAGGCAGCTCACCATTTCTGAAAATAAGACATTATATCTCTTCTTCCCAAAGCTAGTGAAGTGAAGCTGGGTGAAATGGCTGTTTCCCCAAAGAGGCCCTGCATCTGGACTAGTGGGAGCTTGCATCAGAGAGAGCCTGCTCAGCTCAATCCCCTTCAGACCTGGGATTTTCTTACCCACTTTGTTAACCTCTAGGGCAGGCTGCAGAGCCCATGTGCTCATTCAGGGCCAGATCCTGCCACTTGTATTTATTTTGAGTGGTAGCATACTCCACAAGCAGTTAGATCAGCTCCAATGGGACCATATGGTTCTAGTCAGTATAGGCAGAATCAGGGCCTTGGGCTTTTTTGATGTAATAGATAGGCATTTTGTTTGGAGAACAAGGATCTTCTTCTCATTCCATCCTTGTTATTGTTGTGATAATAGATTTTAGTATTCTGTATTCCATGGGCAACATGACCTTTTTTTGATTCAGGATGCTATGGCTGTGGGTACAAGTTATGCTAAATTGAGTTATTAAATAAACAGAGTATTTTAAGTACTAAAAGAGAGAGGGATAGGAAATGTAGTATTCAAATGCTTCAAGCCTGACAAAAAATGATCAGGTTTAATATACACTATCAAGTACAGCCTTATCTACATCAGCTCCTCCATCTACCACCTAGTTTGGAGCACACTGTGAATGGAGGAAAAATCTTCCTGAAGGCAGTTCAAGCAGTGTAAAGTCAAAGCAGCACACAGCACCACTGTTTACCAAGGACACAAGTCAAGCAGTGCAATAGTTAACACAAACCACACTTCTCAAATGTGCCAGCTAAATCTCTGTGGCAGAACACATTAATTATAGCAGTCAGTTTACCTTTATCCTTCACAACATTTCTGATTAAAATTTCACACGTTACAAGGATATGTGTCTTTTCTACAAGCTATGAAATTTACTCAGCGTCAATAAGTTCTTATTCTGTGATTGAAAGAGTTGATGTACTTATCAAAAAAAAAAAACAACCAACCCACAAACAAACAAAAACCCACAAACTTTTGATCCCTGACAGTGAAATCAGAAACTTAACTTGTGTTTTAGACATAGTCATGTTACCTGAATATATTATGTGCCTGTGCAAAGCAGTCATTATTAGCACTGGATAAAAATAAATAGAAAAAAAATCTGTATCTTTGCTGCCAATAGAGGGTATGTGGTTTCAAATTTTATATTTGCTAAGCTTAATTAAGCCATAGATTATGTTTTGAAAGGTATGCTCAATTAACTGAATCCCCCATGAGGAATTATATACAGGAAGAGATAATCACAACATTTATCTGGTTTGCAAATATATATGCTTAGGTTAAAAATGTTCTGGATTTTTATTCCATAGAGATATAAAGATTGATAGAAAAATAATGCAAACCAATAACTGCAAAAACTTACACATTAACGGGTATAAAAATTTCCAATTATATTCATTATTAAGCGTATAAAACTATTTTTATTGGTAGGTAATTATTGATGAAAATCTCTTATTTAAAATTTTATTTGCATTTAGTTCAGGAATCATATTTTAAATAAAGTTGCACGTTTACAACCAGGAGATGCAGTGAGGGATGTGAAGTGTCTAAATTACCCTGCAGAAATGTACCCCTGTGGAAAGAGAAGGAGCAGGGTGCAGGCCTAGCAAAAAAAAACCTTTATAATTAAAGCATAAGCAGTGCTTGAATTTTGTTCCTGTGTATTCTCCAGGCCAGCTGGATAAGCCTAAAAATACATTAAGCCAATCTAAAGGCAAATGTGTGCTCTAATATTCTGGTAATCTCCTACATCATCATGTACTCCTTGAAAATGAGTGTTTCATTCCATGTATAACAAGGAAAGTGAAAATAGAAAGTTTGACAAGGAAACAAAATCATCTACTGTCAAAACAAGTGTCTGGCCTCTGCCTACACATATTTTTTTGTTAATATCCTTGCTTCCAAAGTGACATTTATTTGGTAGGGCAGCACCACTCTTCCCAGACAATGCATTGAGTGTTTTGATTTCACTGAGAATAGTTGTGACTGTGAACACTTCCTTTAACTTAGAACATTGTTCATTGACGTAAATGGAATCTGATAGTCCAGGCAGGCTCTCAGCTTGCCAACAGGCCACAACAAAATGCTACAGAACCAGTCCAGTCGAGAGAAATTCCTCTGGTGACAACAGCAGCCTCTGAGGAAGGGCTTGGAGAGCCCACCGTGGCCACATCCCTTGCTGGCTGTCTTGGAAGTGGTGGCAAATGCTGTGCTCCTCTCTGCAGGACACCTCGAAGGAACTGACTGTGCCTCTGATCCAGGGCTCAGGACATGACCCCAGCACTGCTAAAGGGAAAGATGCTACCTACTAGCCAAGGCATAAATGCACTGCTTGGGGAGCTTGTAGCTTGCAGAGCCTTATTGGAGTCTCTAAGACCACCTATGAATGTATTTCATGATCAATGTCTACCTGGACAACTGTCTAGCCTAGTGCTGTAGCCAGGCTACTGTGGAATACAACATTTGAGAGTTTCAAGGCAAAAGAACACATAGAGCAAGCTCAAGTTTCTAACACTTTGTAAAGGCAGCTTGGGGATGCCAAAGGATTGTGTTTTGTTCAGGGACTGATTATATTTTTTTCCATTGAGTTTCATGGTCTGCAAAGTGAGGAAATAAAGGCTGAAGTTGTGCTAGAAGAGCTGGAGAATGCCCTGGTTTAGTAATTACCAATATAGTGACTCCATTTCAGTCTCATGGGCAGCCAGAGTGCTATTTGAGCTGATAAATAAGCAAGGTAACTCTTAGCCTTGCTGAAAAGTAAATGTTATTGTCCTCCATTCTAATGTTGTCTGTGCTCGCTCTTAGCTTCCAAGAAAGTGTTTGAAAGGCTTTAAGACTTCTTCATTTATAATGAGCTGAAGGAAGCCAATGGGATGAACTTTCTTATTCAAAGGATTCTTACATAAAAATAGTTTAGATCTCCTCACTCCAATCTTCTGGGCATAATGTGTCCGAGGTAAATAACCAAAAGGCTTCCCTCCTACAAAGTTCACAATGTGTGTTATCCTCTCTCCAGAAAATGTTAGTTTTCTAAATGTTTAGGAGTTTCAGTTTAAAAAAAATTCACACTTTTCCCACAGTGCTTCTCTGTACATTTGTGAAACTGAGTCTGCATAAGTTGTAGATAGGCTGAACTGATTTGGAAGAGGAATATATAATAGCATTTCCCAGCATAACCCATAGCAAAAAGAGTTATAAGCACTAAGTGCTATTCTTCACAGCCTTCCAGCTTTCAAGACTTGCTTAGCAACAGTCCATAGATTTTGAAGATACAAAACACATCTTTCAGGGTGTTTCTTTTTTAAATATTGATAGTGTTTGTAAACATATCAAGCTCTGAGTGAACATTTTGGAGTTGCAGTGTAGTGGTTGTTTTGGGGCTTACCCTCCAGGGATGCTCCTGTTCCTGACACCTCCAGCCCCACCAGAACCTTTGCTATGTGCTCCAGGAGCCAGAGCAGAACTCAACTCTAAATTCTGAGTGTTCCTGTTTCAAATGCCATTTGTCTTTATCTCAGAACGCATGGGTTTGTTTCTAAAAGAAGAAAAGATGATCATGAAATAAAGGTGTGAAAATTTAGCAGCTAATTACTTTTAGTAAGACTGTTAGAGTATAATGGATTTTCAGGTTTCTCTCTTCTTTATCCTCCTACTTAAGGCAATTATTTAACAGTGCTGGTGGGGAAAAAGTTATGGTTAATAATTTTCCAACATAGACTGCACGCTTGAGAAGCCCATACCAATAAATTGAATTTATATGAAACTGTTTATTCCATTTCAGTTGGATAGAGCTATATAGTGACCAGTATTGAATTGAGTAGTGGCTTCTCAGTTTCCACTTCCCACAAAAAAACCCAAAACATGCCTCATGTTCCAGAGAGCTTATAATCAACTATGCTGTTGTAATCTGGCAAACTTCAATTTTTAATAATGGGATCTCTTTCAACAGACACAGTGATGGGATGAATTTGTCCTGAAGTTGGAATTAAATGAGAAGGCAGGGGGGGGCTATGATTTGTCTCTTATTTAGCTATCAATGAACTTCTGATTGGAAGTCACTTCATTCAAGAAACATCTTTCAGTCACTACAGTGCTTTAGAAATTTTGGATGTTTTTTACCAATTTAGTGCAAGGTAGGAATTGCTTTTATCTCTGAGAGGACTTTCTGTTTCTTCTATCAACACAGAGGAAAACAGCCTTTGTTTTTCCACGAGTGGTTTTGCTTCTCCAACAGCAAGAAAGCCCCTCAAGATACCACATACTTTAGTCACTTTAAAATCATGCTACAGCATGTCATTCACATCCACTAACTTCAGCCTGATTTAACAGTGCTTGAATAACATGAATTTCACTTCAACTTTAATTAAACAGAGGCATAAGCATTTCAGGAATGATTTTTGATGCAGTGTGGATGCTTGAAGCCTCATTGTAATCTCACACACAAATGAGCATGCAAAATGTCACTTGAAAGGCAGAGACTTAGATACCTAAGTTGTAGAGGCAATTATCCATTTGCGTGCATCAGTGCTGCATTTAAGAATACAAAGTATGTGTCTGTATCCACTGGAGACCCATTGGGAGAAAAGGACTCTTCAAAGTAATTTTCAAGCCTTAATTTAAAATACAGAACAATGAATACAAACCTCAGGATTATGACATGTTGATAGCAGAAGTTTGACACTATTTTTGTTAGTTAAACAGGAGAAAATCAGAGGGAAGTATTACGTGTATGCATACATGTTTTTTAAACTTATTCAGTTTGAAATAGAAAAGAAAAAAACACTACATCAGATAATATACAGAATTTCACTGTAAGGAAGTTTTCACCATATGATTTGCTCAGCTCTTTGGATTATCCCTGCCATTAACACAGCTAGCAGAGACCAAAATGGAAAAGGTTTCCAGTGTAACTCATGCAATGGAGCTATTTTGGTAAATGCCATCCCTGCTAGTCACACTTTCAGTCCCACCTGGGGCAGATGTGACATGACAGGGCTGGGACAGTGACAAACTCAGTTATGTTAAAGACACTTGAAAATTACACTGGCTTTTCCCATGTATTACCTCTGTTATCTGGACAAGAAATAATTCTTTTCACTAGATCCCAATCTTGTAAGACAGCCCTGTCATTTTAATTTGTCACTCTCTGTGTTCTGCATCATGTGGGAGTCTCGTCTCCCCAGCCAAGTGCCATAGGCTAGTGCTCAGAAAAGAAACCTGTCACAGGGGATAGGAAAGGTAAACAGCCCAAACCAGAAAGTTTATGGCTGAAATCACCACCCAGGGCTCCATTCCTGTGGGTTTAGCAGGTGCTATAATCACCCAGCTCTGAATTTCAGCTAGGATAGGTACATGCACATCTTTCCTGCTCTTCCTCCACCACCGTGTCACTCACAAGAGGTAGCAGGAGGGGACAAGGGATGAAAAAAAATGATTGGTGGTAGGAAGAGAAGTTGTGATTGACGTGAGGCTGGAGCCTGAAAATAGCTCTGGGAACTCTGTAGTAGAGTTGACAGTAAAAGAATAAATCTGGAGGGAAAAAAAAGTAAGAGTAGAGATGTCCAAGCATCACTGAAACAACTCCGTGATCCTAGATCGCTGGTGGCAGCAGCTCCAGGCCTTTCTCCAAAGAAGGCACAAAGCAAACAAGAGGTTTTTGTGACATCACTCTTAACAGTATGATAAGCAAAATGTGAGCTGTTAAAGTGACTGAAGAGTGCCCAGTTTCATAGCATGCCTCCTTTTTAAGCACAGAGATAGTGTAGCCCAATTCTCCCTTCCCTGGTGTGGGTTTTTTTGTCTTCCCCTTTGGTCCTCTCCCCCAGAAGCAATTAATCAAAATAAATGAGGCAGCAAACGTCTGATACTAGCTGACTTCAGACCACAGCACATTAACTGTCTACCACACTGCACAATGCTCTGTGGGCTGTACTACCACAGCTTTTCTTCATGTTGGACTATGTGTTGTTGGTAAATACTGGCTCAAATAAGGCAAGAACTGATCTTTGCTTTTATTGCTTAAGATTTGTGGCATCTCCATATATTTATGCATCTGTAAAGATGTAAAGGTGTTATCAATTACCAACTGTACCAAGCCTTCCTTTACAGTTTTGTGCCTTCAATAGAGCCACAGTCTTTGTTTCTTCATAACTAACCCCTGACTTTTTGCTATAAGCTTTGTCATCCAGGAGGGCTTTTAAATCCCTCAAGTAGCTAATAAGACTTACCTGCTAATATGACTTAAAAGTAATTAAAGAGCAGTTCTGTGCAGGATTGAAGTGCCTGGTATAAGAATGACTCAACAGTGTCCTTTTGCAGATTCCTAGGAATCCTAGCACAGTGTCAGTGGGGACCTAGTTGCTAAAAAGGGGGGGATTGGGGTTCAGTATTGCTTTTGTATATATTTCATTCTTTAATTATTATTATTAAAGTAGTTTTAGGATTTTTTTCTCATTCTTTATTATTCACTTTCTCCTTCACGAGGATGGGAGAGAAAATAGAGATTGTGTGTCACCCCAGCCCCTAACCCACAACAGTGACAAATGAAGTCACTGGCAGAACAAAGATTTGTAGCTGAGGTGTTATGAGCTGGAATGAGCCACACAGCCAGAAGGAATTTGGCATGAAATGTCATTTAATTTCAATAGAATTTGGCTAATTAATTACCCCTTAATACCTTTGAAAATGTCCCCCCAGTGCTTGAAAGATCAGACTATGCCTTCCTCTGATTTAATTTGCTTTTTGATTCTGAAAGCAAGATGTAAAAGGAAGAAACACAGCACTTTTTCCTCTCCAACAAGGTCTGCTGAAGCTTTTCCAGCAGGTGCCTGCTCCTCTGGCCACTGCTCCTGGCAGTGCTCCTGGCTGGATCAGACACATCCTACCCAGGCCAGGATGGGAATATCCCTACCAAGCAATACAACAACTTCTCTACTGGAAAACAAGCCAAAGTTCTATTCCTCCTACTCAATGTCCATTTGAAACACAGAGCAAGAGTTGTTGTGAGCACCTTGTGAGTTTCCATCTGTGCCTGCCTCTTGTAAGCTTCGTGCTCTATAATTATTCTGACAGAGATGCTGCTTTTTGCAACTGAGAACTGTATTGTATAAATAGAATATGCACGTTAAATATTTAAGTGATGAAGTGTTTGTTTGTACACCTATGAAACACTGTAGCAGGATTAGGCTGGATCCCTAAAGAGTCATTAACTTGCATTATATCGAAGGATTTATTATTGTGGCGTATGTAAAGGATAATATTTGTTTACCTTTTTAATTGCTCACATTTCCAGCCAAGAAAATCTCCAAGGATAATGCCTCATTTACAAGTGTCCTGGCAAAAGACATCAATGTAATCACACATTACCAACAATTCCTTGACAACCACGCAATGGTTTAAATATGAATTTCAAGTAAAGACATAATTATGGTAATCTATTAAAAAAAACAACACAAAACCCATATATACATGATACATTTATCTGTGCATAAAAACACCTGCAAAACTGAAATGAAGGAAACTTTTCCCTAGCTGCTGTGAATTTTCCTCTTGTTCCACTGCCCAGCAAAGTGAAAAGAAAAAAATTCCATGTTGATCAACAGTTTCTAAGCTGACATCACAAATAAAGTAACAAGTAAGTGATAATTTGTACCTTCAGATTTTCCCAGTATATTGAGTCCTGTGATTAGGACATGGAAATCTTTTTTTCCCCCCACCAGAAAGCAAATGAATAAATAAAAGGAACTTAATTGAAAAAGTTCCCTTTTGCAAGGTTTCTGCAACAGAAAAGCTTGCTTGGATGATAACCTCTCCTTATCAGAATCAGCCAAGAAATGGACTGTACCAGCCCACACACTTAGCTCAACAGTGATGCATTTGGGGCAGGTTTTTCAGAAATACTCTTCCCAGAGCTTAATGTCAGCTAAAGAATTGATCCAGCAGTAAACAATAGTCTGTTGCCTCAATCCTTGTTCACTTTAATTCCAATTTGTCTGATTTGACATCTGTGAACATCCTTTTGGTAACAATACGCAAGCAAAAAAAATAACTTTGGTGTCTTAGATAGAAAAAGAGTTATTTGTAGCTTTCATGGAGTTCCACCACGGTGTGACAGAGAGTTTAAGCCTAAAAATAGTAAGAATAGATGTATATATATATATATAGAATATGTATATAGAATAGATGTACATTGGCAGAAGCATCATGAGCAGTAGAATTTTGGAATACATTCTGGAAGTGAGCTGAGCATCACAGAGATTTTTGTCAGCTGTATCATCTCCCATTCCTTAATTTGCAGCAATGCATGGCTTGTGCTTGCTGTGGATGCCTCTCCTTCTCCCTTTCTTCCCTCTCTTCTTCACTCCTTTGTGGTTTTCCTAGGGCAGAGAGTACATTGGGGTGAGATGTGAGCCTTGAGAGTCCTGCACCTAGAATATGACTACAGCAGAAAACTGAAAGATAATTATTGTCAAGCCAATTCTAAGAAAACTTGTAAAATTCAGTTCTCTTTGAACTGTATTTTGATTTCACTCTGTTGCTTGTGTTAACATAAAACAAAAATACCAATCTTCCATCTGGAGAGGCAGAAAACATAGGCTGGTTGGGTTTTTTATTGTTGTTTTGTTTTTTGTTATGTATATACATTTTTTTCTGTAGTGTAATGGACCTTGATATTAATCTGGACTACCAAAACCAGTTATTTAGCAGTTTTGTGATGTGTTTTTTTTTATCTTTGGACCCATGCAACTAAAATACCTCTGCAGGAAACCTCCTCTTCTTTAGCTGAATGCAATTATCAATAGAAAACAGACCAGCAAAATAAAACACAAACCATTCCTATAAGCATTTGGATCAAAAGATCCATACACTAAGTTCAGATCATCATTGCAGCAATGAAAGGAGAGTGTGCCATGCGACTAAGTATCTTTGAAATCATACTGTCTATAAAAAAGTGTGTCATTCTCTTATTAATGAATTGTAGCAGAGTTTAGCCTGCCCATTGAGAAGAGCATAAATCTTTTATTTTAGAATTCTCTGAGCCCCCAGCCAGCAGTCACCAGTTGATGTGTATTATGTCAAATGCAACACTTCAAAATCAGTTTGATTTAAAATACATAAAGTTAAATGAATTTTCAAAAAAATACCCCCCCCAATGTTCTTAAGAAGGCACAGTTTTAAAAAAAATGTCTATTTTAATCTTTGTAATAGAACTGTCTCTGGTATTTCTGTCCTTTGGTAATGCTTCCAGACACATTCATGGTGGTCATCTTTGATCATATAAATTCAAGAGATTACAAGGCTCTGCCTATTTGCATAAAAAACAAAGCAAGCATTGTCATAAATCCCCAAATATGCATTTTGAATCAAGTTTCACCTAAATGCTCTACAAAGGCTCAGTGTCTCAATGCTAATTTATTGAAAATGCCTTGGCCTTGAGGAATTTCCCATTGGCACTTAGTGGAGCTGAGCTGCAAGTGGCAATGGCAAAACAGCAGCCATCCAAACTCTCTTCATGCTGACATCTAAGCCCTTGTGTCCTGAAACAAAATACTCGAGAAGGTAAAACAAAGCATTACAAATGCTTTAGGTGCCTGCATTTTGCTTGGAAGGAGGGCATTCTAAATTTGGGGTTCTTTTAGTGCAATTGAATGTGCTGAAGGCTCAGCACAGAGAACTGATCTCACCGCTTCTATGTTTAATGCACACATCTGAAGCCCATGCTTTATAGCTCTAATTTCTACATATCCATACCTATATTTAGATTTCAACATATGGTCTGTAAATAACATATGTAAGCCGGATCGTTGAGGGAGATGATTTTTTTCTTCCCCCCCCCCACTGAATGTATGTGTTTATTTTATGAGCAGAGACGTGAAAAGTTCATTCATGTCAAAATGTGTTGCTAAGTATAAACATGCTGCTTCACTTTAGGCAGGATCAGGAAAGACCCTGGGTGTGTAATCTGTGAATTGACTCTATGCTGATGTTGCCCAGGTTTTGTATTACTAAACTCTGTCTCACAACAACAACAAAAATTTAACCTTTAAATAGAGGCACCAAAATAATTTAAAACAGATTGGAGGGTTTAAAGGGCTCCAAGAATAAGCAGCTCATATTTCAATTCCACCCCTCTAGGGCCTACCTATTTGGTGTGCAGAGTTCATCTCATATTGCAGCTGCTTATGTTCACATTTGCTGTGGTGTGTGGATGAAATGTCCAAGGAGGAGGAAAAAAAAAACCAACCCCAACAACAACAAAAAGTAAAATATACAACATTAAAAATATCTTCCCTAAAACAATGGTTTGCCTGTTATTGGGCAGGGAATAGGACAAATCACCCAGAGGCTTTTAAGTAAGAGCAGGGGAAAGAAAAACAACAAACAACAGTCAGAAAGTGTGGAGATTTTAAAGGGACTTTCAGTTTCAGGGGACATTTTTTATTCAAAGTTCTTTCAGGTTATGGAGCCCATTATTTTGTTGTTGTTGTTTTATTAAAAATTTCTTGGTAATTCATTTGGACTTCCTTGCCACTGGGCACAGACAGATAGCAACAACAAACAATTATACTCTGTATTTATCACTTTATTCTGTTTTACAGTGTATCTCTGATTATGGAAACAATACATTTTTTTTTTCACCTTTCTTTGGTTTACTATTTGTCAAGAGTAGCCTTTATAAACAATATATTTTCCCATTTTAATAAAAGGCTGGAGCTGCACTAAGTGTGTAGGATGGGATTTGAGACAAAAACCCATCAGAATGCTAGATTAAGGTTGCAAGTCCTTTTGTTTACACCTTATGAGTTAGAAAGCCTTTCTTTCATCTGTTATATTTTCCTAGCCATACTATTCAAATGTAATAACTACATATCTCTTTAATTAATGAACTAATTTCACTTCTTTCACCAGAGTGTCTTGCCACGAGGTCCTGCAACCAAAGCGCTCGCTGTTGCAAACTGCCCACTCACACCAAATATTGTGGACTGAATATCCAGGCTCTGAGGACATTTTCTTCCTTACATATAATCTATTCCATTTTTTCCTTTGGCCTGTACTTATGCATATGTAAAGGTATTATTCCAAGGCACCCACCATCCTTTGATGACTGAAGAAAATCTGGCCCCTTTGAAGTCTAGGTGAATTTGGCTTTCAGCAGCAGCAGTGAGATTTCTCCCCATCTGCCTAAATCTCCCTAAGGAATTCACAGGACTTGGGACCAAAAATAGGCAAGCACTGTGTTCATCAGGGAATGGTAACCTCAGTGGGTCCTGTCACTAGATTCAGCTGTAAAGCCTAGTGATAGCAGGTATGTGAGAACTCTTCTACTCATTTCTTGAGAAGTCTCTTCCTTCTGGCTCCCATTAATGCAATGGAACGTAGAGGCCACAGAAAATCATCTACTGTACCAATATTTTTATTAATAATTAGGTATAGTTAGTTCAATAATGAAAATATTTCCATGACTAAATCTTTATTCTTGAAAATCATCAATTGTGTTCTGAAGGAGCAGAAAAAAAAAATAGATGTTTATCGGAGTAACTCTTCCAACAAAGTGAAAGTATACTTAGGCAGCATGGCAGTGCAAAGGACAAATTGCCATGAAGCACAATAAAGCCAGCATCCCACCTCAGGGAAAGGGAAAGGGAAAGGGAAAGGGAAAGGGAAAGGGAAAGGGAAAGGAAAGGAGAAAAGGGAAAAGGGAAAGGAAAAGGGAAAAGAAAAGAAAAGAAAAGAAAAGAAAAGAAAAGAAAAGAAAAGAAAAGAAAAGAAAAGAAAAGAAAAGAAAAGAAAAGAAAAGAAAAGAAAAGAAAAGAAAAGAAAAGAAAAGAAAAGAAAAGAAAAGGGAAAAGAGAAGAAGGGAAAAGAGAAGAGAAGAGAAGGGAAAAGAAAAGAGAAAAGGGAAAAGAAAGGAAAAGGGAAAAGAGAAGGGAAAAGAAAAGGGAAAAGAAAAGAAAAGGGAAAAGAAAAGAAAAGGGAAAAGAGAAGAGAAGAAAAGGGAAAACAGAAAAGGGAAAAGAAAAGGGAAAAGAAAAGAAAGGAAAAGGGAAAAGAAAAGGGAAAAGAGAAAAGAGAAAAGAAAAGAAAAGAAAAGAAAAGAAAAGAAAAGAAAAGAAAAGAAAAGAAAAGAAAAGAAAAGAAAAGAAAAGAAAAGAAAAGAAAAGAAAAGAAAAGAAAAGAAAAGAAAAGAAAAGAAAAGAAAAGAAAAGAAAAGAAAAGAAAAGAAAAGAAAAGAAAAGAAAAGAAAAGAAAAGAAAAGAAAAGAAAAGAAAAGAAAAGAAAAGAAAAGAAAAGAAAAGAAAAGAAAAGAAAAGAAAAGAAAAGAAAAGAAAAGAGTTAGCAAAAGTCAGTTTCTGTGAGTTGCAGATTGGTTTGTGCCATGACTGGCTGATCCTATGGAATGGTACACAGTGTGTGTTATTGTTGCTGGATGCTCATATGGAATCCTATGAAGTGTGTTTTGTTCTTTCTTTCACAGATCATGCCTGTGCTACTTCAGCTAATAATAACTGACTGCAAGCAAGAGTTTCTAGCCAGCAAAACTGTGGCTTTAAATTCAGTCTTAGCTTATCAAGCAAGAGTCAGTGAATTTCATTTCACTTCCTTGTGTTTCTGGACATCTGGCTGAAGATTGAAAGAGTCCTGAAAGCAGAACTTAGCTCTCAGGATACCACAACCCAAGTCTCTACCTGATCTGCAATAGCATTAGAAAATGTTGGAATATTAGCATACATTGCATATTGTATCTATTTGTCTATTTTCTACATACTTATCTGAAAGGTTAATGAAAATGGAGATGCAATGGTTCCTTTATATGGCTTTACCTTCCAGGAGTGCCAGTTTTCAGGCTAATTGATTATGTCAGAAGCTCTATAAATATCAATAGCATATGGAAAGGTTAAGCTGGGGTCTTCACATAACTGGATTCATACTCCTTATTGATGGTACAACCATTATCCACCCATAATGGAAGTGCTTTGAGTGTGAAATAGAGGAGAACGTTAGCTAATTTTCACCAACGACTGACTGGAGGATTCAAACTGAGTGGCTGACTTCTGCAACCTAATGAACAAACATATGAGGTACAATGTGTAAATTAAAATGGAATTTAAAAAAAAATCAAGCATAATATGTGATAAAGTGTTTATCATTATTTTGCCAGTTTGTATTATTTATGATACTCCTTAATTTCCTCTGAAATAAACTGTAGCAGGCTGTGTTAGGATAACATCTTACAAATAAGAGAAGAACACACTACTTAGCCTTCATCTACATATATTGTGTGAGTAGTCAGTATGTTTTCTATGCACAGAGAAAATAGATAACAACCAATTGTGTTTCATTACACTGCTTTTTGCTCTGTTAGTAAGTATGCTTAGGCCTCAAAATATATCTGTGCTTTGCCATATAAATTTCCCTTACAGGTACTAACAGCAATTAGAAGATACTCTCTTCTTTTGGTTCAGAAAGATCACTAGAGAGAATTTAAAGAAAACCAGATTTAATCAATTCCATCTTTAGCATCTCTTTCTAACTGCTTGAAGCTTCATGGAAGAGTAAAATTCTCCTATCAGTGAAATCAACTGTAAAATTCCTGTTGAGTTCATCCCAATTGATCAGACTATTCCTTTAGGGCCAGACTTCTCCACCCTCACTCCAAATCAGTGTGCAGAAAGATTTACTTCACTCTGACCCCTGATTCTCAAAAAAACTGAGAACCAATTGATGCTGAGTTTCTCTCTGTCTTGGAGAGATTGGTTTCTCCTACAGTTGAGAAGTCATGAGTGACTTTATGCCAGATTTCCTTTCGTTATTTGCTAAGCATTGTCCACAGCAGCCTTTGAACTTGAGCAGCTAAGCACAAAGGAGATGAGCCTGGTGAGACTATTGGCATGAGAAGGATAAAGTGCTGCAAGCTGTGACATGTGCAGCCTGTTCCCTTAGCCTGGCCTGGAGGTGACCCACAGCATCCTACCCTGTGGAAACAGTGGCTCACAATCATGAAAACACACTCAAATCTTGATTAAACATATGGCTACAGATACTTCCACATTCCTTATGCCCAAATCATCCAGACCAGTCAAAAATGAAAGGTCAAATCTAACTTGTTTTAGTCACGTAAAAAAAAACCCTACAAAATCTGCTTAACTCATATTCTTCACGGAGAGGAATTTAGCTTTGAGCATTATCTGGAATAGAAGTGTAAAGCCAGTGTTTTCTTGTAGTTAAGGACACTAAAAAATTAAGATGTACAAATGGCTTTGAGTGAAGAGCACATTAAGAGCCAGATTTTCCTGAGGTGCAGCAAAGCCTGAGCACCAGGGAGTAACTCCATGTACTCAAGGCAATGGTATCATCCATTGTAGACTGGAGCTTCATCCACCCTCTAAATGCAAGAATGCTGCTGGAAAGCACATCTAAGAAACCAGACTACACACATTATCTCTAAAAATAGTGACAACAATAAAATGCAGTTGTGTTAAATGCACTGCTGTTTTCCATGGAGAAATGTGAAGGGCATGAGAAGAGTCATTGCTATCTCAAATTGTGAAAATAACATCAAGTTGCTGTGACAGGAATCCCATGATTTCTGAAAGCATCCCCAAATCTTCATACATGGATAATACAATGCCTGTGTTCTTGAGAAAAGAGCCCTGCTTCTGAGCTGTGTTTAAATAAGCCCAATTAGATTCACAACATAGCTCTATTGCAAAGGGCTCTTTTCTCTCTCAATTAGCTGAAAAGGATTAGACACAGGGCTAGATTATACTAGATACTGATGGGCCAGATCCTAAAGCTGGGCCACTGGTTTGATGCTGTCATTCTGCAGACTGAGGAAAACCCAGATAGGAACATTATGCAGCTCAATATTTTATGGGTTTTCTTGTCTTGGTGTTTAAAAATATTCCCCCCCTGCTATTCTTTAACCATAAGAGCAAAAAGAGCTAAAGTCCATCCCATACTTCAAAAAAACAAAAAAGCCTGAATGACAATACAGAGACTTGAGGAAATACAAGTTTATCTGTGGGCTTTTTTTTATCACCTCTAATGGCAAAATTAAAATTAGCTCCCAATTAAAAAAGCAAAAGTACAATCTGAGAAGCTCAGATAAAGGGTGGCATGAAGGGAAGATTATTAAGCAGCATAGTATAACAGGACCCCAGGTGCAGAAGGGCCTCATTATACTCACATTCTTGTGCTGCAACATACAGATGTACAGTAAACCAAACCAAAAATCAAGATATACCAAAGGACAGTTTTACACAGTGGCTCCACTCGAGGGGAGGACATGCTTTTTTTTTGAAGACAGACCAGAACAACTTGGTTTTTTACTTCCAAAATACAGTGGCACATTAATTGCTTGATCAGCCAAATGAAACTAAATGTAATTAAGACTAGTGTGGGGTTAATTTGGTCCATAATTATGTTATATAAAGTAAATGAAAATTGTTTCTTTCCTAAATTGCAATTCATTAAAATTACAGATATTAAAATAAGATACTATAAAATTACATGAAGCATGTACACATTAATAGCCATTAGTAATAGCTTGATATTTCTATCTAAGCAACAGTTTATTAGAATGCCAAAAGGTTATATTTGACAACTCACAGGACTGGTGTTTTTTTTTTCCCCATCCTTTCTACTCCTCTAAGAAATTGAGTTGTACTACACACACAGCATATGCCATGTCATATTTAAGCATGTTAGGCATATTAGAGTTGCCTTAACAATAATATTTACTGTTCATTAAAACACTGAAGGTTGACAGCTGGATCTCTGGAATGAACCTGAGTGCTTTGAAAAGATGCTGCCTCTTCCAGCACAATAGAACAGCACAAGAAGTTCTTGGCAGTAGGCAAATGCAGGCTTAGATCCTCTTGCCTTGGATTTCAGTATAAAGTTGAAGCTAAGCTTATTCTTAATGGTTTTGCTGTGCTTTAGTAGATTTTTACAAGGACTTGAGTATTCTGTAGCATTGAAGCCCCTGGCTCTGTACACTAAAATCAATGGCAATGGTCATGGTGTGCGAGGTCTGACCTGTACCTCTTATGAGACAAAATATCCCTAGGTATTTCTACAAAGACTTGAAAACTTCAGGGTATCACATTTTGACCACTCTTCTGAATTGATTTCCCACTGTTTCTTTTTCTGAGATTTTTTTTTTTCCCCTTTTGGGGACAGAAAACATCCAGGTACAACATCTTAATATCAGACACAAAAAGTAACGGCTCCTCGCTTCAGAGAGCGTAGCATCCACGTTGAGTTTTGAGCTGGGGAGGAATGATGGACACTAGAAATAGAGGTGGTGTTTTCAGTGCTTGTGTACATCAGATAACAAGCTACAGGCACAACACTCATTTTCCATGCACCAGAATATTCCCTGAAATCAGTGGAGGAATAGAAAAGGCAGGATGAGTCTTGTTATTAGGGTCCTGCTTCTTCAACTCCAATAGGACCAAATTTTGTGTTAAAGACATAAAACCTCTAGCTGTATTACACAGCTGGGTATCATATTTAACCACAAAGATTAGGATGTAATCCTGTGATTTCTGAGCATCCTGAATTTCTGATGTTTTCAGTAGTGACCTAACAGACTCAGGATCTTCAAAGCAATGAGCAAATACATTTTATTCAAATGTTCTGCAGTTGTTTTCTTCTTTACATGGAATAATAAGGCATCCTTTGTTAAAGGAAGAAACCTCTACTATCCCAGTGTCTTGATCCATGCTTTTAAAATAGTGTTGTGTGTGCTACTCATAGATTTCCAAACTTGTTTTATAAATAAACATAGTATTTCTCTTACCTTTTGTAGTAACTCAGACTCAGGATGTTTAGTTGCTGGATTCACCTAAATAACAGTGACAGTAAATATTTTTGTCTTAAGCATTAATTCTTGTAATTGAGCATTTCATAAAAGTGTTTTATGAACTAGGATAAAAGATCAGTACCCTACAGTGTTGGTTATACCTGTACAAAACATTAATATGATCTCTTTTAATAAGCTGGCCACTAATAACATTAGGTAGAATATCTTAATGATGATATCTTACTCTCAACAAACTAAGAGATCTATTTTGCAGTGTTTAATTGAGCAAATCTCCAAGTGGCTTCAGTGAAAGTTGTGCTTGATTAAGAAACACAGAATTTCATCTTAATCATATTGTATCATTTATGCATGAAAACAGAGGGGAACAAAAGTTGTTAGCTTCCCAGGTAAAGCAGCTCATACAAATTATTCTGCTATTAACTAGTGAGCCACATAGTATTTAACAGCCCCAAATAGTTATGTATATTTAACAGGGAAATGGCAATAGGAAAAAAATGGGCTTAGTTCAGATGTTTAGCTGCTATGTAAACCAATTATCTATCCTGAGGGAAACAGCTCTGTCTACAACTCCTTAGGCTCTAGGGCCCATTACAAATCCTGGAGTGGGCTGTTGTTTCAGTTCTCCAGGGAATCTGCCACGTCACACTGCAAATAGTTGACAATAATTAGAAAGCC
Organism: Bucco capensis; assembly: GCA_013396975.1. Lineage (NCBI taxonomy): Eukaryota > Metazoa > Chordata > Aves > Piciformes > Bucconidae > Bucco > Bucco capensis. Next base: position 1,124,624 of record VWZO01016706.1, on the reverse strand, counting down.
TGCTAGTGCACATATTTTTAATACCTTTCTAAGTGTGATAGAGATAATATAGAAGGTTTTTAGCATTCCAGTCAGGCGAAGGTGAACCATGGAAAGGACAACTACACAATAGCCCCAAACTGGACTCTGACAGGCTAATTATTGTGGCTTCATTATAAACCCTTTTTCTTTTTTTTTTTTTGCATAGGTCACCTGGGAAGTGTAATTAAAAATGCATTATTGGTGTATATTTTTATTGAAGCAATTAAATTAAAAAGCCAAAAAAAAAAATAATTCTTTGACGAGCCAATAATAATGTTGGTCAACAGTGTTTATCTGAGAAAGAGAGAACATGTTAGTGGTTCATTAGCAATAAATGTGTTAACTGGAATCCTGTTTGAAAAATGAGCCATAGCACAGCTTTGAAACACTCAGATTAAAGGATTTATAATGTCAAGTTTAACACTGAAATTATAGATAGTATTACATTGGCATGAGTAATAGCACCTTTCATCTGACTTAGTAAAATGATTTACTAGACAAGGTGTGCTTTTCACCATTAGACAGCTATCTGTCTAATCTCCAACGTTTATATCAGCCATAGATAGTGTAAGATAAAGGCACAGAGAGGGATTATCAACACACACACGTAGGCACACCTAGGTGTGCTGCTCATGTACGTGTAGGAGTAGGCAGATGTTGTACAGCTGCACAGCATCTGCTACAGAAATGCCTTTTAGCAAAACCTTCCTTGACCATGCAGTCCTCTTTATCACTGTTTAGATCTCCCTGCTCTGGAGCCATAGAGATGCCCTGGAAGCATGAAGAGGTCCAAGGGAATGCTCTCAGGAAGCTGGTAGCATCATCATCCTCACAGCATCATCTACCTTGACTTTTGGTTGTCACTAGTTTTGTGCTGCTACTGCCAGAAGACTCAAAATCCTCTTCTGGGACGAGGATTTCTCCTCCTTAAGGCTGTTTTCCTCCCACTTTTTACCCTTCATTTCATCTGTTACTTTATTGTTGAGTCATTCACAAGACCTTTCTGTAACATTTTACTCATACATTTAATCCTGAATAATTCTCATCACTTGTAGGCTTTGCTAACTCACTCCTTAACATTTTCCAGATGATTTATGAATATGTTGAACAGCAGAATCCCAGCAGAGATCTCCAGAGGATTCTGCCAGTAGTCATCCTTCTCTGTGAAAATTGACCACTTACTGTTCCCCTTTGTTTCCCTTCTTTTCACCAGTTGCTAATCCTGAGGAATACCTTCCCTTTAGTCCATGACTAATCTTCAAGGTTTTGTTTCTCTAAGAGTCTTTGGCAAGGGATTTTGTTGAAAGTCTGTTGGAAATCCAGTCACACTGTATCAATTGCCTGTGTTATCCATACATACACTGATAGGATCTAACAACCAAGATATTTTAGGGTGTGACTGCTGTACAGGAGTTAATCTTGACCCTTTTCCATACAACTACTGATGTTTTGTAACAGTCTCTACTTGTTTAGCTGATACAGAACTAATTCTAGGCGTGCAGTAAGTAGGATCATTTGCACTTTAATGAAGATCAATGTCACACTAGCCAGGTTTTGTTTCTCTGCCTCTGTGGCTGCTTGAAAACAAAAGCACCATTACTGTTTGATTTCGTATGAGTTCTCAGACAGCTTGGGTGAATACCACCTTATCTTGACAATTCCTTCTTATCTCTGCTGCTAAAATGTCCTAACATTTTGTCTCTTGTAGGGATGCCACAATTGGCCACAATTCCCCATTTCCTTGCCTTTCCAGACTGGCACCAGTGTTAAGACTTTTGGCATGCTTTTAGAGAGTGAAAATCCAAACAGGCTTGGGTGTCTTTTGTTTTTGTTTTGGTTTGTTCTGTTTTAATTGGTTGTTTTTATGGATTTATCTTTGAGTTCTTTTTTTACATTATCTTTGCTCTTTTTCTTCCCTCCCTCAAACTTTTAGATTTGGTACAGTAATCACTTTCCCTTCCCTTGTGAAACTTTGAGAACTCAGGAGTTCCTGTAGTTTTGGGAATGAATGAATTGTTTCCAGGGAAGATTGATTCTTACTAATCACAGGCATAGATTTAAGTAGGCCAAGTTTCTCACTGAAAATTTCCTTCCTTATGGTCATGTTAGTCTCTTTCTTCAGATAGTGATTATCCTATCCTATCTGTTGTCACAATTTCACAATATAAAATTTACAGGCAAGTAAACATCTGCAGGAAAGGCTGTTCTGTGCCTAGTGCTGTAAATACAAATGTATTATGCAGTGATGTTCAAAGCAGCAAGGCCTGATCCTGCTCTGAGTGAAGCTAGGCCAGTGTGCTGCTGAGTTTCTTCCTCACAATAGGACCCTGGTCCAGCTGAGTGATGAAGCATCCTCATCAATAAACAACAAGTGGCTCTTTTGTTACTGGATTTGATTAGAAGACTTTCTCAACAATAACAAAGTATGTCTAATGGTTATATCCTCTCTAAAAATAATCTCTTCCAGACATTTATCCCCCTCTTTCTCTCTCTATACCTTATACATGCATGAATGCGTGGATATATGACTGTACTGAAACCAAAGATAAGTTTCTGCCCTTTTTTATCATTTTCATGCCTAACATGAGAGCAGAACTTATGCTCTAATTTGAAAAAAATGCCTAAACCTAAAAATGAATTAAACACACATAAAGTTCTGTTACTGGTCAGAGTAAAACCCTACGGGTTGCATTCTGTATTCAATTACACAAGTGTTACTCCCGTTGGAGTCAGGACTGGAGGGCAGAATTCAGCCTGAAATTGTAAACAAGAAAAATCTGAACTGAGCTTGTTCTTTCCTTAATATGCAGTAGTATGTACCAAGATATTGTTGGACATAAGGTCTTTTATTTGGGAAAAAGGGCAAGAAGAAAAAAAGTCAGTGAGCAATTGGGGGAAGATTTCTCCAGGATAGAATTTGCTGTCTGGATGCTCTGGCACAAAAGGGGTTGCTAAAGTGAGGAAACTTGTGTTTGCAGACTTCCAAATCGAGCTTATTTTGACTTATTCCTCTCCCCTGTGTCTTTCTCAATCATGAATCTCTGAAGTTGCACATTACTGCTCTGGACTGCAGTTACCTGACCCTTTTCTGACACCAAAGCCAGACTCGCTCCTTCCTTGTCACCCACAAGAAGTGGGACAGCAAATGACAGTGATTTTCTTGCACTTGTTTGAAGGTTTGAAGATGCTTTCTTCCTGAAAGTTGTGTCTTTTTCTTTTTTTTTCTTTTTCTTTCTCAGATGACATCCTCTCTGTGCCCTAACCCAAGCTTGTAACCTCAGGGACTGCTTTTCTTTTGGGTGAAGGTCTCATCAGAGTTTGGAGGACTGCTGAAATTTGTGCTGAGGGTGCACACAAAACACAAGTGTGCTGGCAACGTTTGCATTTTCACAGAGTGCTAAGTTGTGAGCCTGCTCTCTGCATGACTCCACAGCTTGGGAAGCTTCCATGCTTAAACAGACACAGGAGCTAGGCAAGTCTATATAAAGCATCAGCTCCTCGGTGTTGGAAAATGGGTCTGCATCTGGAGGCAGTAGGAATGTTACATTTCAAAGAGTGAGATGGGTAGCTAAGGTACAATTTAAAACAAAGCAGAAAATGTATGAAAAACAGAGCCTTAGACAAGGCTGACATTCATACAGTTGCCACAGAGGATGCTGTACAGACAGTTGTCATTTGAGTGTGTGAGTGCTCTTCCTGTGGTGTAGAATGGAGCCATTGTTGGCAGTGGCCATCCCTTGTGGCCTGACAAGGGGCAAGGGGGGGGTTGCAAGCCCCCAGAAAGCAGTGCTGTGAAGAACAGGCCTTTGCTGGACAAGGCTATACAAAGCACCTACTCCATGCTGCTGCTGAAGAGTCAATGCTTCAGGGCAAGTTTCTTGTCACTTGTGGCATAACACATGTTCCCATAGTTTGTCACCTCACCTGTGAACAAACACAGCTGTTCTGTGATTGTCTGAAGGCAAGGTTCTTCATTGCTGAACACATATATAAAATACAGCAAAAATTATCTATTTGCATAGGGACTGAAGCACTTGCAGTGTGTTCATGAGCATTTTTACTTCAGCTTGTCCGTGTACACATTTGGAGCCATAATACAATTGAATGTTGCTGTTTTTAAAAGCCAGCTCTACTAGGAGTAGTGTCCAGTGGTCAGTGCTGTCTCCCAGGAGACTTTTCAGTGTGATATACTGCCTGCTTGACTTGGGCTTAGGATCCCTCCCAGAAAACACCATCCTCTCTCCCAGTGTAACTGTGACCTACTGGCCCAAATACCTCATCTGATCTCAGCTGCTCTGGTATCTTAGAAATAGAGAGGACTTGTGCTAGCCATGCAGTGATCCCAATCTTTGAAATCTTTATACCTCCAGCTTCATTCAGACATTAGGAAGGGTCTGGTAACCATGCAAAAAAATGTTAGCAGTCTCTAATATGGAGAAAACTATAATAAATGTAGAAATTGATGAAATGAGGAGCAAATGATGATGAGCATTGTTAGGCAATGCACAGGTTCAGGGAAGATGAACTTGCCTTTTCCAAAAGTTCTGAAACTGCTCTTAAAAGTTTAAGTAGCAGCAAGTGGGAGTGAGCTGTAGTTCTGAGTTTTCTTCCCAGAAATAACTGGAAGAAAAAGTGCTTCAAATAAAAGGTAACGATTAAATTGCAAGTCAAGGGTTAATTTATTTCTTTTCTCAAGGAAGCAGCAAAGGCTGACTTTTTCCATTCTGCATCATATGTGGCATTATACATAGCAACTATTTCTAATTCTACATTCTGAGAGCTTACTGTTATTTTGGGAGAGAAAGGATTTGGTCCTTGGTCTAGAATTCCAGATGTCCAAGAGATTTTCAAGAGCTGTGACAAAAGGAAGAATGATGCAAAATATTCAACATTTCTGAAAACATCCTTTAGGTTTTGGTTCCCCAGGGAATGGTTGGCTCAGGTCATCTGCTGAACTGGTATTTTGGCTCTTGGGCAAGCAGAGAATCAAACATACAAACTTAAGTTGTTGCTTTGATGTGTGGCATCACTATATAACTTATATCACTATATAACTTAACAGGTCTAAGGAGCTGCTTCATTCTCTCCAGTGCACCTAAGATTGCAGTTCTCACTCGTGGTTATTTTGTGTTGCATTGCTGACCCTGGAGACAACAGACAACTTTGTCTTGTGTTACAGTTCCTTAGGGAAGAGCAACAGATGTGAGCTGGAGGGACAATCTTCCAGCTCCTGAACAAATGTGGTCAGGAACCATTCCTTTTCAAACTCACAGTTATGCAGATTTTAAGGCAAAAATAGAATACTATGATTCTGTGTTCTAATCTCCTCCTTTTCCACAAAGCAGAAGCCAAAGCACTCACTCTGAATTAATTTCTGCCTCCAATCTTATAGCTGAACTGAATATATCTTTTAGAGAAATGCCTGATCTTAACATTTTCTGGTGATGAGAAGTCCATTGCAGTCCTGACTTGCTAGTTCACAATGCCTAATTACCCCCATTGTTCAAAACACAAGCCTTTTCTGAACCCTCTATATTTTTTTAAACTTCCTTAAAATGTAGACAATATCAAGGCAAAGTAACTTTCAACTGTTTTTATTTCCCTACTCATGTTATCTACAGTGGCTACTCAGAAACAACATGTAGTCATGTCTGCCATGAATATTATTTCTTCCCTTTTTTGGAAATACTGCCTGAAAATCTTACAATGCAAAAAATTAGATGCTTTCTACAATTATTCATAAAAATATGACAATGTGGAAAAAAATTCCATTGAGATCCTATTAGAAAGATGCCTGATCAGTGATAATTTCCAACTTACAAGAGGACTTCAACTGATGGTTAACCTACATAATACATAAACCAGTTGTTTAAATAGTTCTAGATCCTTCTTCAAATCTTAAGAAAAGCACATGAAATGTTTTGGAGATCTTATTCCATCAACAGTGTTGTCTTTACAAAGCAAATTATTTTCATCAGATAGCCTGATAAGACCTTTCTGTCATTAACTGCAATGGATCAACTTTCATTAAAAGTTGATTAAATTAAAAAAAATCTTCCTTTAATTCTTAAAAAAAAGAGGAAGTTCACCCCATTATTTCTTGATAGAAGCAGGAGTGTAGCTTGTAGTATTTTTGTGTATGACTTTTCATCATAATAGTGCCAAGTGTTATTAGCACTTACTGAGGTCTAAGCTAGGAATGATTGTGATCTTCTGTAATCAGGCTGAGAAGAAGCTTCTCTATGGTCTGATTTCTTGTTAAATACTTTTTAATAACCTCACATGGAGAGGATGTTGAGGTTTGTATGACTCCCTCCACTACAGAAAAAGTAGTGCATCTTCTAAACACAATAGCTTCATTCTTCAGCCTTTGCTGAGATTTTCTGAGTGGCTTGAACACTGAGCTCTTCAGGCTGAAGTCCTGCACTATCTAGAAACTATGGGTAATATTCAGCATTTCTATCCAATTCATTGTACATCTTTGTGGTAAACAAATCAAAATATGGCCTTTATTTCCTTTCCTTGATATAACGGTTCAGAGGTCCCAATGTTGGACTATTTCCTACTCCACTCCTATTGTTAGCCCTTGCTGCATGTTTTCATTCTCTTTTTTAGCAGTGGCTTTCCCAGTCCTACATTTCTTCAGCCACCTGCAGTTGTTTGGCCAGTAGGACAGAAGATGTGCCATACCTGGCAAATCAAATTCCACCACAGCAAATTCCAATGACCAGAATTCAGGGTGAAACAAATAATAACTCTGCTTGCAGCTACTAATTTTTCTCACTGCCTACACTTTTCCCATCTAGTCCCTGAGTCAAATCTGACACAGATTGTGAAAAGCTGATGTCATTAATATCTGATGCATCCTCATGTGCAAGTTCATGGAGCTGTGGCTAGAGGGGTCTACTGCATCTTGCTAGCTCTGACCTTTTGCCATGGGTCAGTATAATCCAATGTACTGCAGGTACATCAGAAGCCACTAAATTCCACAGTTAGCTCTGTAGTAAAACCAAAAACTTCTACTACTAGAGGGTAACTTCCTTGAAAGTATCCCATTTTGACCTGGAGATGCTTAGAGCTGTTATTACTTGGAGGACAATGATGGTTTTTTATTTCCCACACAGTTTCATGCTTGGCTGAATTTGTCTAACTTCCACTTGCAGTCATAGCTTTTTGTCTACTCTACATTGAAGAGCTCTTTAGTGTCTGATTTTCTTTCTGTAATCAAATTTGTCACCTCAAACTATTGCATCCAGAACAAAAATCCATCAATAGTGGTAAGAAATGATCAACACCATTTTTTGCCACTCTAATCAGAGAACAAAAGAGAAAATCAACACACAGAGATTCAAATAATGAAACCTGTTGAGCATGTGGAGTTCTGCACTGAGGTGAGGGTCATCTACCCTGCTATTGGAAAGCTTGAAGAAACATTATTGTGCTGAAAATGATGGATATGGAAACAAAGTGCTTCACTTTCAAGAACAGCCAGCCTTGCAACTCTTCATGCACAGAAGCACCCTGTGTGTGTATATATATATATGTATAGTGTAAAATAATTCAGCTTGATTTCATATGGCTGGTATAATTTAAATTGTATGTTAAAACAGGAGAGTATTTCCAGAAGCAAAAAAGAGTTGGGAACACCTGCCTCCTTATGTTCATTTTCAGTGTACAAATTTGTTCATTTTCAGTATAAAGTGCTTATGATGAAATCTTATCTAAGATGTCCAAGAACAATCTGTTGAACCTATAGAGTTAATTCACTTCCATTTTGGGGGGAATTTTGCTAAGTCTTCACAAAAATCATTAAGATTTAGCATTCCATACTTTTGCAAGAGAAACTGATTTCCAACCCTTTCCTTAAGCCAATCAACTCCTTCCTGTAGTTTGCCTTGTTTAAGCTAGGTTGGACACAGCACTTTGGAATACACTGTGGCAAATAATCCTCTACACTCAGGAGGAAGAGTACAGAATATAAGTGAGCTTTTTCTTTTTTGCTTTTCAATATCACCCTGAGGTCACACAGGTCTATGGAATGTCTTTCATATTGGAAATCAGAAAAAAAAGATAGGGAAGAAAACAATGAAGCTGTAATTTCTCAGCTCCTTGTCTGTAATGCAGAGCTAGCTATCAGCTGGAAAATGCTGCCACTTCTGCCCTTGGCCAGACAGGGCTGCACCCTCAGCACTGCTCACCTCGGTAACCAGTGGGGCTGGCAATTCCCACTTTTCCAGGATTTTTGCCTCATTCAAACCCCACCACCCTAGTCAGACACAAACTGGCCTCAGCAGGAGCTGGGAATCTGTAGGGGAATATCAGTGCAGTGCCAGGTGTGCTGGAGGAGAAAGGGGTAATATGATCACATAATTATCATTATGTGGTTTATTATTTATTATTTTTGTTATTTATTATTTTATTATTTATATGTTTTATATATATAATTATATATAACTATAATTTCTGTTTGTTAATAGCTTGGCTAGAGTAACTGGACTATCCACCACCACAAACACACAATAAATAGATGCATACCTATACATCTACGTGTGCTAACATATGTGCAATTTGTTCTTACAACACGCACAGTACTAACTGTTAAATATGCTAAGACTATCTAGAATCCATAAAAATGCATCTTTTAGCCTACAACAGGTGAAAGATGAGGGTTTTTTCCTGCTGGTTTTAAAACTTCTCAGAATCAAATCTGCAGCCCCATGGCTACAGAGCTGCATTTCCTTACTCTGAGCGCATCGTATGGAAAATAAACCCCAGAAACTCCTTTTGGTCTTTGTTGAACAATACAAGCCTGTTAAAAATGAAAATAGTTCTGCTGGGAAGTGCAGAGCAAGAGGCACCTAAGGAATGCACAGCAGCTCAGTGAGAGCTGGGCTGAGGCTGGACTGTGTGTGGCGAGGGACTCGAGCGTGGAAGGCCAGGGAGTGCTCCTGCACACAGGAGAAAGTCCTGAGCCAGAAACACTCCTGCTCCCAGAAGGAATTTCCTCTGTGGTATGAGAGCACACAGTGTTGATTATAGGATCCTAGAATGGCCCAGGTTGGAAGGGACCCTAAAGATCATCTAATTCCAACCTCCCCACACTGAGCAGGGATCACTAGCCCAGGTCACCCAGGGCTGCATCCAGCCTGGCCTTGAACACTGCCAGGGATGGAGCAGCCACAACCTCTCTGGGCAACCTGTGCCAGTGTCTAACCACTCTCTGGGGAAAGAACTTCCTCATAATCTCCAATTTAAATTTCCCCTCCTTCAGCTTATAACCATTCCCCCTTGTCCTATTATGTCTCACCATCTTCCCCAGGCATTGCATCGTGTCAGCTCCACGAGGTGGGACCACTTCTCTCCTCCACCTTCCCCAGGTATTGCATCCTGTCAGCTCCACGAGGTGGGACCACTCCTCTCCACCTTCCCCAGGCATTGCATCCTGTCAGCTCCACGAGGTGGGACCACTTCTCTCCTCCACCTTCTACCTGATGGGGCTTTATACCCAGGGGCAAGTGTAAGACTTGCCTCCCTGTTAGACAGGATCACAACTGCTCTTGGGAAATATGTCTCTCAGATGCAGAAACAAACACCACAGATAGAGAAATCAGTGGAGAACCATGAGCTGCACAAAGTATAGAACTCATTTTGCTACCTGAAGTGAATGATGATGTATTTCTATTCTCCACTGGATTTACTTTTCTTTTTGTTCTTGTAAAAAGCCAATCCTATTGCTCTTAACTTTTCAGTCCAGGTATATGCAGCCTGAAAAGTAACCTGGGGAAGTATCCAATTGTTCCTTTCAGTGTCCGGGTGGGTTTGTACTTGCAGCCCAGTGCTTGCTCTCTCTGTAGTACAGCTCCTTTGGCAGTAGAGGGCACTTAGAATATGGACAAAACGGTTCAAAATGCCTTCGGAAACTTCCCTTTTGTTTAGCTGTGTGAAAGCTTCTGTGCTGTCAAATGTTCTCTAGTTTAAAATATGGAGATTTTTAACAGAGTTTAACTTTGTAGATTATTTAATATCTCTGCTTTAAAAAAAAAAATAAAATTAAAAAGTTAATTTTGCTTTCTGTCAGTTTTTAGCATTGCAAATAGTCCATGTGGGTTTATGGTTTTTGTCTGGTGTGCTATCAGCAAAGCAACAATATTTTATTATTTTGCTGACACTAGGAGTAAAGGAAATCATTTTTTCCTTAGAAAATGGTGAAAATAATTTCAGTAATATTTTAGGTTATTCTGGGGTCAAGTGAACCCATTCCAAAATAGGGAAACTCAATTATACAACTGGTACAGAAGAAAGATACAGCAATGAAAACCTAACAAGTGGGAAAATGTGCCCCATTACTACATGTTGATTCATCTAGGACAAATATGATACTTTTGTAAGAGCTCATAGGAGGACTAGTTCTTCAGGCTGCTCAGCTTGCTTATGTCCCCTGAAGCACCTAGAAAAGCTTGGACCTTCAGAGGACATGGAGATGTTCTTGATATTGGATGTAAATGCTACAGCTCTGCTCATCATCAAATGATACATTTCAGTTACTCCCATTAATAATTTTTACTGTTGAAGTGAGATAGACTTTGCTTCACACCTGTACAAACTTCAGCAATAATCCTATAAATCTAACCTCAAGTGAATGAATTGTCCTAAAAGCCAGTGGCATTTACTTCTGTGAGGTGCTTATCTCAGGATCAGGCTTGCATGTCATATTTTCTTCCGCTTCTGGTAGATGTAGCAGTAATTGATGAGAAAATTATGTCATATATCATACTCTTATATGAGAAAACACAGGGAGCAGATACTGTAAAACAGGACAAAATAGGCAGAAATCTTCTCCTCCTGTAGCTATTTGAAGGTGTTGGATCAGCTCCATAAGTGGAACAAAGTGATGTAGCTCCAGTGACTGAAATGAAATTGCAGATTTAGAGCAACTGAGGAACTGGTAAATTGTCTGTCAAAACACAGGAGTCAAACCTTGTGGGTGGGTTCTGGTTAGGTTAAATTACTGCCAGCATTCACAGAGCTTTGAGAGCAGGCCAAGGAGAGGACCTTCTTGTCTAAACCTTTCATATATAGTAACACAACATTTAAGTGGCTCATTATTTTTGTTTGGCCTAATTTGCAGTGTCACTTGCAGTACTTCTACAACTTGGAGAGAACCCACAGATGAATGTTTTTGCAAGCATAAACTGGTGTAGGTGCACTCATTTACATTGAACAATTACATCAACAACAGACAACTCGATTTAGTAAGGCCAGACATACAGCTATCAGCTAACTTTTCTCACCCAGCTTATTAAAATCTTCTACCACGGCATCTTTAGTGAGTTTCAGCATGGATGGTGTGTCTGCTTACCAAAAGCCCATCTTCCTTGTCCTCTGGCTTCTGCAGAGACAGTAATTAGCAGATCTTCATCAGTTCAGCCACAGCACAATTAATGTATCAATCCTCTAAGAGGATATCACCAATATAATTTACCTGGATGCAGGATTTGTGCACTCCTGTTGTAGCTACCAAGAAAACAGATGAAGAGGAGAAGTCTTGTTGATCAGCAGCTGGAGAAGGATCTGTTAAGAAGATGAAAGTCTTGGTTTCCTCTTCTGTTTGGGTATGATGGGTACAAGGTGGGAGGAAAGCCATTACACCTGTTGCACAAGGTGCTGCTGTTATCTGGTTACACACTGTTTGCACTTCTTGCCCACAGTCCTCATCTCATGGAGGTCCCTTCCTTCTCCCATGTTTATGCAAAAAGGGTAGCATGGCTTTCTTCTTTCTTCTGCACATCCTGCAAATCAAAGGCACTGGATGAAGCAGAAGGAATTGGCCTGGGTACTGCAGAAGCCAAGCACTGATTTCCATCTGCATTTCTACAGACTGAAGGAACATGTTAATTACCTAAGAACATTCCGTTTGAAAACAGGAGAAAGCAACCACTGGAAAGGAAGAACCTGGTTTTTGTCAACCAGCTATCAAACTGTTCAGTGGCTTGCAAAGCTTCTCCCAGATGCTTTTCCTACTCCCTTTTTGCTCCCAGTCTGAATGTGCTTATCACATGGTTAAGATTCAACTCATAAAAACATGTCTCAGCAATTGGAATTTACCCTTTGACCTTGGACCCCCCCCTGCTTTGTCCCCCTGCTGTGATGCATAAGCTTTGTCTTTCACCAAACATCACTGTTAACACTGGTGAAAACTGCTTTTTTGCACAAGTTTAAACACTCAGCAGACAGCAGGGACGACAGCACCCAGAGAAACACAAGAATTCTGTGGGATTTGCCATTTCACATGCTAATATTTTTGTGCAACCATACACCCAGCAAAGACAGACTTGCAGTAGTGAATTATTCAGTATGCTGAACTATTTCTTTTCATTTAAACCCTTCCTTGCACTGTGTCTAGGCATGTGCATGCCCATAACGGGGTAGGAACAGGTATTGCCCTGATCCTGGGCTCTAAACTTCTCCAGGATGTCAGTGTGGAGGAGCAGCACATCTGCTTGTGCTGGTCATTTGATGCCATAAGAGAAGAGCTGCAGTGCTAGAGCTGAATATGACACACCACAGCAAGTAAAGCAAAATAAAGCTAAGCCTTTTGTCCCCACCCCTATGTAAAAAAAAAGAAAAAGTGTTTTTCTTTTCTATGCTGAAGAGCCATTATTAGCTGTGGGAAAAAAAATACAGCTGAGTGTTTCAAGTGCTCCGTTACTGTTTAATCTGTACGTGTGTCTGTAAGAATTAATCAGATGTAGATCTGTATTGGTAAACAGAGCACTTCATATACACCAAAACACATACATGTGTACACATGTTCAAGGAGCTTTTGAGTAAAAATCAACCCCTCAGACTAGAAGCTGAGCCTGCTGTTAATCTATCAGGCAAGCAAGTATGGTGTGTGGTGCAATCTGAGGATAGCTCGACTGCACAATTATAAGATTATATCCTCTTTAGAGGGTATAATTATGCCTCCTCTATATATCTTGTTTAGAAGGCATAATGCCTCTCCCCTGAATGTGAAGAAAACAAAATGAGTAGATAGAGATGCAGTGCACAAAAGACTGTAGATATCCAGAAAGCTTTAGTATGCAGGATTTTGGGGCTGCCAAGAACAAGACTGGACTCCTGATACATACTTGGGGAAAAAAAAGGAAAGAAAATATTAAAGCTATAACCTTTGTGGCTTTTTGGTAAGAGAAAGCGAGTTTCTCCAAATTCATTTCCACAGATGTCTTAATGACTGTTTGATGGCTTAAATTAAACATCCCAGTCAGTGGCATCAGGGTTTTTCTTAGCCATGATAGAAGATATCTTTTTGAGCCAACTCTCCTTTGTGTTTAGCACCATTAGCTGCCACTCGAAATGGGTACAGGTGTTACAGATTCAGGAGGTTGTCATAAGGCAGTGGCACATTTTACACAAGAGATGATTAATAATTTTGGTTGTTTTGTGGGGTTTTTTTCTTACCTGTTTTTTTCTTACCTGTTTTTTCTTTCCTGTTTAATCTTTCCAAGCTGAGATCCTAATTGCTCATTTTGAGATGATAAAGCTTATTACTACTGCCCAGGCTGTGTGATGACCATGTAATAATACACAGCATCATAAGGCAGTAGCTCTTTTTAGCTTGTTTTTTAAAGGTGGCAAGAAGTCTCATTGGTACAGTCTTTTTTTTATAGAGCTAAGGTTGATACAAAGCTAAAGATAAATCTGCAAATCTGCGTGCCTCTTCTTTATCATTGTCACTAGCTTAGTGGTGGTCTGCCATTTTTCTTGAAAGCTGGGCACCAACTGCTGGCCAGAAGTATTTTTCACTGAATTCTTTGTACTTTAAATAAACTACTGCCTCAAGAACTGCCAAGTGTTCCTCATTCATCTTCAGGACACAGAGCTTCATGTATATCTTTGCAAGCCTTGACTCTGTGAAATGTTAGTCTCATCTCTCTGCCATCTCTAGCAGGCTTTGATCTCCCTTTCAGGTTTATTGATGGCCTTGAGGAAATTAATGCAGATGGAATATTTTTTTTTGGGGGGGGGGGGGAAGGTTTAA
>VWZO01016706.1:1070221-1110540 GCA_013396975.1 Bucco capensis | reverse complement strand
TTACAGTGTGACTAATTGTATGCAAAATAAATCTGCATTTAGAGGAACTCCTGGCATAGTCTTCTCTTGTTCCAAAAGGTCTTGCTGGATTCATACAGTAAATGTTGCTGAAAGTGTAGGGAGGGGGAGATTGTTGTTTCCCTCAGCATTTCTCCTCTTAAAGTGGTAGAAGAATATGCATCTGCTTTTCCCTGTGGAAGGGGAGATAATATGATAACCTTCTGATTATATACATAAGCAGGAACTGATCAGCTTCTCTTGTGGTTCATTTTTAAGGGCAAGTTCCAGTTGGATTGTGCTAATGCACATATTCATGAATCTCTCCAAACAGGATTCACTGCTCTCCAGGGAACTCTTGAAGTATGCATCATTGTTTCAATGAAGTATCTTCATTATAAAACACAGGCACTATAAAAGGTGAATACCATTTGCCTCGGCCTTTTATAATCTCTACTTTGACTTTCTCCCACAATAGTGATTTTTTTTTTTAACGTAATCAGAGAGAATAAAATAAGACAATCTTAAATGAAATATTACATGAAAGTAGGTGCGTGTGCCTTGATGAACAGAGGATTTTATTTGCCATTGTTTTATTGACATAAGGAAAAATTAATATCAACGGAATAGAAAAGATCTTTAGAATCACACAGCTGATTCAAATCAGCTCAATGGGGATATTTAGTCTCTAGAGGCACATAGTTTCCTACTTTAGTGCATTAAAACAATTGGGTATAATAGGTTACAATGCTGAGTAAAGTAAACACGTTTAAGATTTAGGGGGAAAAAAAGCAGATGCTGAGGAATCTTTATTGAAATCAATCAGAAAAAGGAGTTTGCTTATTGCAAAGAGCAGGGGAATACAAATGTCTTTGCACATTGTCTGCCAAGTTTCATGGGTTTTCATTCTAGAATTAAAGAGTCTAACACTTTTCTTTATAATAATATATACATTACAAACAGCAGTTAGTATTGCATTTAAATATGATGAGGGGGAAATAAATGTTGCAGTATTTCCTGAAGAGGCTTCTTTCTTAAGGCAGGGAGCATTATATTGAAGAAACACAATCAATTTCCTGTATAACAATACATATTTGGTTTTGTATGTGTGTTTATGTATTTATACATATTTACATCTAAAAATAAATACTTTTCTTTCTTCAGAGTACAATGAATCTCTTACAGAAGAAAAGTTTTTATGACCCTAGGCAACCTATAAACAAGGAGATAGGCATGATCCTTGCTCAAGGAGTTTGTGATCTGAGAAGGGTATAGACAACTCTCTTCAGCTAGATATAATATAGTATGTAGGGCAAAGGTCTAATGTTAAAAGTATTAAAATAATATTGTTTTGCTTTGTATTCTAGAAAAAAATAACGTGATATTCAAGGTAAAATACTGGTGAAGATACCTGGCTCTGGATGGCCTTGTGGCTTCAGTGTTACCTTAGAAAACACTTTATTTTTTAGTTTGTCTTCACAGTGTAAAATTGATGCCTGTGTATGGGAGCAAACCATGGCCTATGGCCCACTTAAATTCCACTCATGCTGCATTTGGAAAGCTTAAGTGGGGCTTCTAGAGTGAATAAGACTTTTCCTGGTACTTTGATCCATGATGGAGTTGCCTTGTTCTAGCAGTGGCAGCACAAGTCCTGTGTGCTATCATGACACCAGCTTTATGTCACAGTCTAAAACAAAATCATAATAAAATCATCAAAATCGTAAAATCTTAAAATCTGCTGCTACATCATCATCAATGTTAGAAGAATTCCACATATTTCACAGTTTGCTTCAACATCATCAGCTCTCTGACATTTGTTGCATGACTTAGAGTTTCCAGTCATTCCCTTCCTCCTCCTCCAAATTTTGTTTAATTGAGTATGTTGACAAGCAGAGCTTGAAATATGCTTTACTGTCAATTACTTCCTTCTAAAAGGCAAAACATCAATATGAGTTTCTGGATCATTTTGTTCTGTGATTAGTGTCCTTGGGAGCAAACTGGTGCCTGCAGAATATACCATGCTAGCACAAAATAACAATATCCTAGAAATCCTGCCATCCCCCAGCAAAGATCTTAAACAAAACATGTCCCAGGACTGACAGGATTAACATGAAAAAAAGAATCCATTATAAAATACTTGAATTTTTTTGTTCCCAAGACCAATTTTAAGTTTTCTAGAAGTATTTCAACCTGACCACGTAAATGTTAAGTAGCTCTTTTTCTTCTAGCAGAAGTCAGATGGTATTCCTTCCTGTTTCTGGTTAGGTGATAATAAATAATATATCAAGCAGCCACTGTGATTTTGTGTGTAACAAAAAAGGGAAATGCCTTTGGAGAAAGCATCATGCCTGAGAATATCCCCACTTATGTCATCAAGTCAGTATAAATCTCAGTGACAAAGTCATATGGACACTGCTTTGGGCAAGGTGTGCTCAGAACTTTCTCTTCTCTCTATTAATTGGGTTGGTTGTTATGCTGTGGTTTTAATGAATATATTCTATATATTCATATATATAAATATATATTTTAATGAATATATATTTCCATACACCTCTAGTACTCTGTCCCATCCCAACCTCTACAGCTAGAGTAGGTACACAGGTGCAGGTATGTAAAATTCCTTTTCAAGCTTATTCCTAAGTAAATAAAATTGCATACATTACAGAAAAGGAGTTAAATCAGAATAAGCAAGCTGGCCTAGCAAAATGTATTTATAACACTGTATTTATATATTTATATATTATTATATATGGATGACATCTAGTGAGGGAGCTGCACATCAGTGCTTCACCTCTATTGCTACAGAGCAGAGAGAAGTCTAGTTCCTCAGCATTTTTGAGTAACAATCCAACCTATTTGAACCAAGAGAAAGCCTTCATAGAAAACTACCCCTAGAAACAAAAAAAAAGGGAAAAGTTACAGATTCATCTGCCCCAGAAGATGGCTAGTTGTGAAGTGTAAGCTGTAAGAGAGGAAATGGAG
This sequence comes from Bucco capensis, assembly GCA_013396975.1. Taxonomy (NCBI): domain Eukaryota; kingdom Metazoa; phylum Chordata; class Aves; order Piciformes; family Bucconidae; genus Bucco; species Bucco capensis. The sequence continues at coordinate 1,107,561 of VWZO01016706.1, read as the reverse complement.
TGAAATCCAAGGATAAACTTCAGTGAGTTCAATAAAAGTCTATTTTATTTGCTCCTGAACTGCCTAATGTTGCTTTTAATTATTTCCCCAATATGTTGTATTCCTCCTGTTCAGTAAAAAATAACTGACAAATAAGTAACAGCTTTCATTATTAAAGGAATGAGAGAGCAATATAATTGTGATGTCAGGTGATGGAGCATTTGTAGTAACCTAGTAGTAATTTTGATGAGTCGAAGATTATTTTGGAATATCCAACTTCACTTAGCAGAGAATACAGGGACTACCACTACAAAAGAGGGGAAAAAAAAAAAAGAAAAAAGAGAGAGATAGAAGAGATATTTAGGAAAAAAACCACTCAGTTTTAAATAAGAGTTGATTTTTCCTTTATATATATATTTTCTGTCTCTCTAGAAGGCCAAAGCAAGTCATAGCTGTAGGGCTTTTTCATAAGTCACTCTTCATGCAAAAAAAGCATATAAAAAAATGGGTTATTTATCAAAATCCTTCTTATTTTTTGTCTTGTTCTTACTACAGACAGGATACAATACAGTATATATAAACACGTATATAAAACCAATTTGGGGCAGACCCAGGCAAAGCTACATTACATCTTCTCACAAAGAAAGAGAGAAAAGAAATATGTTAATATCACAAAGTAATCAAGTAGAGTTAATCAATAATATGTGCCTACATAAAAAGAAATGCTCTGGATTTTTTTCCTAATGCCATTCATGCCAGCAGGAGAAAGCATCAAGCAAACACCTTGCAGCTGCTACTGTACTTTGCATTTGAGCATCATCCATTTGTGCTGTTAGGTCAAATGCTAAGGCATGAGATCCTAACGGCTCTCTTTTCTCTGGGAGCAGCTCTTGCTTCTTACCTTGTCCTATTCAAAGTTTCATTGATGACAAATAAGTCACAGATATAAAAAATAAATCCACTTTGTTGATTGAAAGCTCCATCTGGTTTATTTGGCACCAGCTCCTTTTGATGCTTATGACACAAGCTTCAGGAGCATCAAAGTCATGTGTCTTCTTTAAGCTCCCTGGAAAAGAAAGCAGTATCTATGTATTATATATGCAGCCATATAATGCCTGTTACTTTTCCCTAAGAGCAAATCCATTCCAGTAACAAGTCAGACTGTGATAGCTACAAAATAAAGTTGAGAAAAGAAAAGAGAGTATAAATTTTAATGGACACTGTTTACAGCTCTCAGCTGTCATGGAAAGAGGTCTGAAGCTTTGCATCATTTTTCAGGTTTCCATAAGCATCATTTAATCTGCAGTAATGGCTGAGAATTGGTCAAGAAAACCCTGTCTTAGTGCATCCTTTTAATTGCAGGAACTCTCATGGAATGTGGAAGCCTGGAGCATTAAGAAAATAATAGGGAGTTAATAATAAACTATATGTTTGGAAATTACAGGCGTATTTCAAGTTTTGATTTCATTATAGAAAATTTACATATTAAGAAGAAAGACTCTTTCTTCTCCTTTTCTTTTTCTGCTTATCCCAGCTGCTGTCTTCATCGTGTATAAAAGAGATTTCATCAAGTGGTAGGTCAGGTTCATTTACCTGCCAGTAAACAGATCAAAGAAAAGGAGTCTTTGGCAGACCTTTTACCTTCTTTCACTGCTATATAGTTTTCTAGAGGGGGAAAAAAATAAAAGAGTGGAAGCAAGTTAACAAGCAACTATTTATCAAGAGAAAAAGAGAGATGGGTGAGAAGCTCTGCTCATCCTTATGCTGCCAGACCCAGCATAGCAGAGCATTCCCTGCATCCTCAGCTGGAGAAGCTGCTTTCTGCTCTGCATTGCCACAGTTTAAAGAGATGCAGCTTGCAGGTCTGTAAAAGCACATTGAGGATGAAAATAATCAGGAAAAAAGTTCCACTTCCCAATATAGGTCAATATTTGAGTGACTCCTAGAGCTGCTTCAAAACACACTGGACTCATTACAAAATATTTCTGTTCTACTAATACCCGTGATTAAGAAATGAGCAGTGATATTATTAGAGGAAAAGGAGGAGAGGGATCCTACACTGCTGACTGCACTTGGCAGGAAAAGGCTGGCCATGGATTTCATTCTTCAACCAAATCACAATTATTACCTCAGAGAGCTTGGCAAGTCTTTCAAAAGAGAGAGTCCAAGGTAAACTGCATCACTTGTCTCCACTTGCCCTTGCTCTCTGCCTTTGCTTTCTCCTGGAATCTTTGTGGAATTTTGTCTGCATTAAACAGAAGGTGCAGAAAATAGGGAGAAGTTAGCCCTCGCTGCGTGGTGTGTGACACATTGCAGAGTGAGCATGGGCAGAGCAGAAATTCAGCTTGCCTAGAATCCCTTGGAGTCACAGGCTGAATGCAAAGCTACTGCCCACAAGAGAAAGCCCAAGAGAAGAGAAATGGCTGGCACAGGGATTGTATTCTTACTTCAGTAAGAAGGTTTGTGTGCAGACTACTCACCTCTCAGCTCAACTGAAAGCTTCCTAATTAAAAAAATTAAAAAAAAATGACCCTGTGATGAAATTTGAAAGCTTTGCAAACTTAGTTTCATTTTTTCACAGAATCCCCAAGACTGGAAAAGACCTCCAGGATCATCAAGTGCAACCTATGACCCAATACACCAAAACATCATTTTCTTTATCAGGTTGGTTATTAACAAGGGTATGAAGTTCTTTGTTATGGATAGAAGGCTGGGAATGGTATAAAACTTTACCAAGTTTTCCAGATTGGATGATTTTAGACTGGATGCATGTCCTGAAGTCTTTTCTAGATTTCTGCTTTCTCACAGACATGAGAGAAATAATGATATTGTAATCAAAGAACCTCCTTTTTTCCTGCCATTACAAACAAGACCAGTTCACAGGTTTATTTTTTCCAAAAATCCATTAATCTTCATTTTCTCTTCCTCGTCCCTAATCTGTTCCTATGGCCTGGAAAAAGCAGTGCTCATGCAAGGAGGAAAAAAAACCCATTTAATGCAAATTCTGCAGCAAATGATTTCTCATCACTTTATTCTAAGGCAATAAAGAAATCACTAAGAATATGTGGAATGAATTAGAACAATTAGTGAATAAATGGAACTAATTATTTTTTCACAGGTATTTAACATGCATGAAATAATAAAGGAAATTTATCTGAAAAATCCTTTTAATTACTAGCTCAGTCCCATCTATATGTACTCTATATCAGTGGTTAGAGCAATCTATCAGGCTTCCAGCTCTGCCTGATGCAGCTTCTCCAAACAAAAATCTGCCAGAAAAGTGATGACATGTGTAGTAAATATTTTTTCTAAAGCTCCCAGTGTGATCCATTTCAGGAACTGAGAGTCTGGCTCATGCCCAGAGCCTCTAATTTCCTGACCAATCTCATGTCAACAGAGGCCAGGTATTGAAGGGTGAGAACTCTGCATACAAAGCATGTTCTACACAGACAAGAAACTTTAGCAGTAACTTTCTACATCACAGGCAGGGACTTGTGCTTTCCTTTTTTGTCCATTATTCCAAAAGGGCCAGAAATCTTCCTCTCCTGTGGCTGTAAGAAAATACAGCTCGCCAAAGTGTCAGATCAGACGTGAGTTTTCATCTCTGTCCATTTTCTCTCACATGAAAGACTTCTGGAGCAAGAAAAGCATGCTTTTGTTGACCAGCAAAGATCAAAAAGGCAGCTTATTTTTGTCCTTCAGCCACTAGACTGATAGTCTCAGTTCTGTTAACATTCTGCCCCCATTTGAACTGGACACTTTGGAAATATCAATAATGCAAGCTGGAGGGCTGCACTCTCACTCAGCCTGGATTTGCCTCTTCTTCTACAAAATTAAATCAAGTTGAAATCAAAGGAGACACAATCCCAGCCATATAGGCAGAAAAAAAAAACCACTCCTGTAGCTTTGTAGCAATTCTCAGTGAAATATTTGGAAATATTTATGTTGGTAGCAGACTGCTCCACAATGAGAGCACAGAGTTAACAAAATACTTCCATCCCATGGAGACATTAAATAAAAAAAGAGGTGTTGGAAGGCACTCATCATGCCATCCACCTTGTCTCTGCTTCCTTGACAGGCACATCTCCTGAAAGAGAACATTGTTCTACAGGAGCATCAGAAAGTGCAAAAGTAACTAATAAAACAGTGACAATCCCACTGTAAACACAAGGACTCAGACCAGTAAACGTTGCACCCCTATTATTTATGAGTGAAGAGAATATATGTGCTATCAGAGCCCTTTCTTAACATCACAGATTGGGTCAAGAATAGATTCTGTAGGAGAACTCAGGCTATTTCCCTGTCTCAGACTGTTTCCATGATGAATGATCTTACAGGATTCAGATGATTCAGTGGATCAAGAACAGAAATGTCAGCTGTGACTGGCTGTGTCAGAAATGGTTGTTCTCTACCTCAGCTCACTGCTGTATACTCAATTTACACTACTCCTTGCTGCTTTGTAACTGGCAGAAGAATTAGCTTCCATGCATCTGTTGTTGAGTGTTTTCCTATCCAAACTGAAACTGGAACTTTTAAAGTCTTCAATTTAACTCAATTTCCAGCTTTTAAACCTCCTTTTAAAGAGGGAGTTTTCTTGCTGGTGCTGCTTGTTTGTTTTTATTTGGTCTGGTTTTGTGGTGTTTTTTTTTCCCCCTCTCTTTCTTTCTTGCAATAAGAATAAATCTAAGAATGATGAGCTGTTTTGTGATATTTTTATCCCAATAATAAAACCTTGTCTCTGTCTCTCTCAGACTTCTCAAGTGATGCTGACATGCATTTCAGTGTGTTCTTATCATCTACAGTTAGCTTCAGATCTTCTTCTTTGGCTAGATGATGCACAGTTTTTCATTCCAAACATTTTTTTTTGGTCGTATTTAGTAGCACTGCATGCCTCTCTTTGTTTACTTTCTGTTTTAAAGCAGTGGATGGTTCTCCATAGTGAATATTTGAGAGGAAAGTAAAGGAAACCAAGCCTATTTTCTCCTTGCTCATCTTCACTCTAACAAGTGAATCGCTCAGATGTATGTTAAGTATTTGAAGGAATAATGTAATTTAACCATTGCACACTGCTCAGTGACCTAAATCACCTGCTTTCAGAGACAGTTGACATTATTTACATTCAAGCTTTTTTTTGTAGTGATGCTTTTTCAATGACCCTTCAGAATGCATATGGGCAATAGGAACCCTCTCCCTACCCACTGTGTTTGCACCTACCCCTTATGGCATGCCTCCAGGCATCCTTTTTTTCCACCAAGGGTCTGATGAAAAAAGATGTTGGTTTGTTTTGTTTGGGTTTTTTTTGTCAGTGAAATCACTGACTTTAAGACTATATTCTGTACACAAAGAGATCTTGATTCCTTTGACTGATGAAACACATCTAGCATCCCCTAAACCTGTCAGCTTCCGTAGAGGGAGCCAGCCCTTGACAAGGGTGAAGCCAGTGCTGGGTAATTTTAAGACAGACAAGAATAAGTCTCTTTTTTGTTGTGATATCTGATGTAGCTGCAGACACAAAATATTCAGAGACTTAGTTGGGTTTTTTTTTTTCAGAGAGAAATATTTTAAAACGAAGCTATAGTTCAGACAGCTGAGCTGACAACAGCTTACAGAAAGTTAACACAGTAAACAATTGCAGAAGTCTCCAGACACTTCAAGACAAGATAAGCAAATATTTTCTTCCTCAGAAATGCAACTTGCTTTACTAATTTTTATTTGACTCTATTCCATTTGTATCAGATAACACAGGGGAAAAAAAATCACAGTAAAACTACGGCGTCGGTATGGATTTAAATTAGAAATATCATTATAACATTATGACTTTCAAAATTATTACTGTTTTCTTGGCCTTTTCATTGAGCCTTACAAATTTAGCTCTAAATTACTAGATTATTTTATCTTGCCTATATACAGTTGTGAATATGATTCTATGTCATTGGACATACTATGATACAAAACCATACCTATCATCTGGGCACCGTTATTTCCCAGTTCACCTCTGCTACAAATCTATTGCCTCCAATGGATTTGTGGTTCCCCAAACAGTTAAATGTGAGGAGCATGCCTAACAAAAACCCTTCAGTGAACCAAACCAGGGCTAAGATGACAAGCTCTGTAATGCAAGGAGCTTGAGAGCCAGGTGTAAGTCTGTTGGGACACCTCCACCTCTCAATGCTCATCTCCAACCTGACAACCAAAGCACTAGTTTGAACCCCAGTGCTGTCTAACCATGGAAAACCTGGCACTTTGGAGCTGATGATCTTGAACTATCCACAAGGATATTATAGAAGTTTACAACCAACCCTAGGCACCCAGATCATGGTATCTTCAGCCTTTCTACCTTTCTCTTTATGATGCATTGCCCAACCATAGCATGGCTCCTCTTTGGTACTCTAAATATTAAGTGCAGGAGATATTTATGGCTTATCATTTTGATACATTCTGAGAAGGGATAACCATTGTCTTTGTGATTACCATGATGAAAAGAGAGCAACTGGCAAAACCAAGATATCCCAAGCCTACAAGTATGGCAGCTTGTTCAGAATGTTTCTAAACCAAATACAGGTAACATGGAAAATTGAACATCTAATTGACTTTACCTGCAGAAACCTCATGCTGATTCCTGCCCAGGGGGTGCAAAGGGAGCTTAGATTTGAAGGGTAGGGATAGAATGTTTATGGTCCTTAAATGTGCCTTAAGCAAAGATTTGCATGTGGAAGAGCTGGGAACTAATCCATGTGAGGCACTGCTTGTGTTCTCCAGCACTAGGAACACACAGAGCTTCTCTGTGTATTCTGGAATGACCTCCAGGATGAGGCAGAAATATAGGGATGGCTTTGACAAGATATCCAGCAAGGAAAGGCTACTCCATGTCATCCAAGATTCAAGCCCTTGCTGTGTAACCTCCACAGCCTTAATGATGTTCTTAATGGATATGTGGGCTGAAATTATTTATAGTTGAGGGCTTTGCTTGTGCTTTTTTTTTGTGTTGATTTGGGTTTGTTGGTTGTTTTTTTTTTTTTTTAATAAAGAAAGAAATAATATGCTGGAATGATTCCAGAGACTGCAGATACATCTTTTTCCATTTTTAAAACACTTAGATATTCTACTCTATTTTCTCTTACAGCACCCCATTAAAGCTGTGACTCCCAGATAAACTAGCTTTGTTTCAGAAGTATGACAAAGGCAGATAGACTACACAAGTATATCTATAGCTTACCCTGAACTTCAGAGTCCCACCTGGAAAATGAGGATAATATTCCTTTACTGTACAAATCTTAATGTGCTACATACAAATAGCTTTCAAGACAGAGCTGAGTTGTACTGTTGTTATTTTTTTAACAAGCATATTTAAAAGTACATTTTAGCCTCTCTCACTTCACAGGTGCTGGGGACCTGTAATAAAATGCTGGATATAATCTGAGAATGAAACTGAAGAGAAAGATGAAAACAGTCTTTCAGCATTTGTCTAGTTTATAAATCACAGAACATCCCTGGCTGGAAATGACCTCTCAGATCACTGAGTCCAACCAAAATTAGCCTTGACTCCTCCTGCTTGGTATAGACCATGAAGAAAAGACTATGTAAAATGTATTTCCTTCTCAGAAAAGACTATGTAAAATGTATTTCCTTCTCACTTTATCAAGCCTGTATCAATTTCACCACAGTTTTTATTTTAGCAACATGAGGACTCATATCACCACTCGAATTTCTTTGTTCTCTCAGCCTGATTTAGAGTAAATTGCCCTATGTACTAGAGTAGTTTTGAATGTATTAAAAGTTTTTTAAATTGTTAATTATATGAAATATTCTAACAGTTTAAGTTTAAATGATGCAATTAGCTAGTTACAACAGGAACTACCAGGCCTTATTTAAAATAATGAGGTCTGACAGTTATGGAGGCTGAATTATTCATTGATAACTAGCTTTTCCTCTTTTGCAAACCATGACTAACATTAATAACAGAGGTGTAAGTGTGATAACAAAAGAGTTTGACATCAGGAATTCAAACACAAAAGTGCTAAATCCTTCCTTAATTAAAGTAACTAGACTAGTAATATTTTCCAAAGGAAGATCATTAGGACTAATATTTTCTCCTACATTTCAGCATTTGTTTCTGCAGGGAATCACTAATTGAAGTAACAGTGCTTTATGATCCATCACCCAAGATAATCCTTTTGAAATACAGTTAAGTGTATTATTTTAAGGATGATATTTTGAAAGTAACATGCAGCACTTCCTGCAGTTACCACACTTGTGAAAATTCATACTAAGAGCCTAGAGCTCTCCTTATATTCCAATGGGTTCTAGTTCCTAGTGCTCTTCATCCTTCACTGACCCATCCTGCTTCCTCTGGGATTACTCCATCAGCCTAAAAGAGAGTTGCTCTGAACACAAATAAAATGTTAGTCCTTTCACATGAATACTAAGATTTCTGTCTAGTAGCTATACTTTTACTGGATTCTCATGAGCTTTCTGTAAGCATCCAAGTTTTTCATTAGAATGACGAAAACCAAACGAGAATCTCTACCTAAAACAATCCAACAATAATGAACATAACTCTCTCCTAATTATTCAAATGCTCATATGCATCTGAGTGTTGTTAATAAAGTGAAAGAGAACTTATCCAACTGAAGTCACAACTGGTAAACACTCTCTCTAAAAGTAAAGCAAAGCACAGTATCAAATAAATCTGGAAGTAGGACACGTTAAAATAGTGACTCATGTGTAAGTAGGAGTGACTGATCTTTGTCTACAAGTCTTTTTACCCTAACAGATAGCATGAAATTCTCTATGATAAAAAGATAGGGATCTTAAACAAGCAGAAGACACAGTTTGGTATGACCTGTTAAGTTCCTGCAATTACACAAGGCCTCGACAGGGCTGTTTTTATGCAACTAGCTTTCAGAGTGACATGTAGAGTTGGCATTTTAGGTGAAGCCTAAAGAAGCTGATCCTCCAAAGTGATGCAATGCTTCCTGTGCCTCTAACTTGGGAGCTTCTGAAGCTTGCAGCCTAAATGTGTATTTTTAATAAAGAGTGCTTCTCTTATATTCTATTGCTCTACAGTTCCTCAGCTCAGGGAGATCAGAGAGGTGAAGGTCAAAATAAATGCTGTATAGATATCGAAGTCTGTTCAGTGAGACTTTGAAGAGGAGAATTTGAAAGATGACTATTTTTATTAGTGCAGATGCATACAATATAACCTGATTTTATTTTATTTATTTATTTATTGTGTGTGTGCAAATGTCAGTTGCAGTATACATATTGTTCACTGAAGATTATGTCATTGGTCAAGAGGGAGGAGGCTCCCCAAATGAATGATTAATAATCAATGTGTCTGGGGCCTGATTTTATTCCTCAGAAAGGAAGAATGGATTGCTAGTGTCTCTCTCCAAAATGGAAAAAACTATCTCAGAAACAGGTCAGAGGGAGCCCCCCTGGAAGTGGATTTCTCTGTTTTGGGCATGGATGCTCAGCCTCCCCTATTATATCATTATTTCACCTACATTCTGATGCAATTAGGGAGAAAGGCAATAGAGCTCAGAGCCCTATTAATTTTTCATACAATCATGAAAAGCTCAAAGAAAGGGTGGAGAAATACCTAAGGAAAAGTGTTTTGAAGGAGGCCCAAGCTAGTGCATTTTCTACAGGTGACCCAAAATCTTCCATCCAGTGTGGGCTAGCAGTAAACCTGCATGGCAGGAGAAAGGCAAAGCAGACTGTGAGCCCAGGGGACTAAGAGGGACAAGGAGCAGCTTCTGGACAAACCTGTTGGTGATAAGACCTCTCCAAGTAGGTTGCAACATGTATTAAATGTCTGCATGTGTCTTCATGTATTTATGTATTGTTCCCTTTGGAAAAATAACATTACTTCAGGTGGAATCAGTAGATATATTAGTCAGGACCATATAGTAGTTTCTTTGGGTTTGGGTGGGGTTTTTTTGCTGTGTTTTTTTCCCCTAAAGGGAGAAGTCATGTGGTAGGAAGAATGGTTTTGTAATTATTCAATCTCTGTTAGTAGCAGAGGAGGGAATTACTAGAGCTTGCTCCTATGTTATATTTTAGGTGCCTCTAGGCAAGCACTTTCCTTTTTTGCCCAATTGCCTCTGTCTTTTCTTAAGAAAACCTGTTAATTTTAGCAGCTCCCTGTCTCTCTTTTTTTTTCCCTCTCTGTCTGTCTCTTCCTTCTTTGTTACCTCTCTACTGCTGCTGTGTCCTAGATGTAATCACACAAAAACAAACCTGAGACATTGAAGTGCTAGTATTCATAAGCACTGATTACTTTATGCTAATGAATGAACCATCTAGTAATACAATATTTCACTTGTGCCCTCCTGGTGGTAGCACAAGATAAATCCAGTGGTGTCTTTAATTAACTAAAGAAAGCAGAAACAGATCTCCGTGGGTTAATAATATTTATGGCCCAAAAAATGAACAAACTGAAGAAAAGGAGAAAACAATGTCATACAATTCAGAGAAAAACTGTAATTACAGCAAAATTCTGCCAAGTGCATCCATAAAGACATGTGCAAGCAAGGCACAGACCTGTGTGAGACACAGCACTAAGAGCATCACTGAGAAGTTGGAAAAATTAGTTTTCTTTTTGTAAAAAAAGAATGAAATCAAACTTTTCAGGAAGAAATGTTAGATCTTGTTGTCTACACAGGAATTAGGTCTTTTATTTTTAAAAAAAATCCATAAAATACACAGTATTCATATGGTGCCTGAACCTTAATTCAAGTAGCTCAACAACATGAATAAGAAAATGCCAGGTCCATTTAACTGTGTCCTTTGTCAAATGCCAACAGAGATGGTGACTTTTATAAATATCCAGTAGTTAAAAATATAAAACACTGTAAGTAGCTAAGGCTACATGAGTTGTATTAATGTGAGCTCATTTCATCCATTTATGATCCCTATTCTTTGGCTAGAGATGCACATTTTGCCCTATCCCTTAAAATAGCCTATGGGTCTGGAGATTTCTTGGAAAGCTGGCACAGACCTACATCAAAGAAGATGCCAGAAAAAGCATCAGGGCTCCCTATTGCTGTGCTAGCTCCAAGGAGGCCTGAGAAATTTACCTCTGTGGGATTTAGAGATGCACTCTCCATAGCATAGTCAAGCTGTGGACTGTTTCATGGCTTTCCCTCTGAACCATGTAGATTTTTGGGTGCCTCTGAGTAAAGAATCCATGTACAACTTTAAGCCTCAGTTGTGCAGCATCCAGGATAAAACATTACTCCAGTAATAAATAGCTGAGGCTGTTATATCTGAAGCCAGTATAAAACATTTCTCCAGCAATAAATAGCTGAGGCTGTTGTTCCTGAAGCTTTTCCTTGCACCTGCGAGACTCGTTCCTTCATCAAATTACTTGAGTTTAATTGAGAAATCTATATTCACACAGGGGGCATTAGCATGCTGGGATTCAAATGACAAGGGTTTCCACAAGCTTATCTATTTGTATGATGGACTGAAGATGGGAATTTTCTCACACTTGTGCAACTAAATCTAGAAAGGTGACAGTACATCCTAGCTGAAATTGGCCTTGGCCACACACGCACAGCCTGGGAAGTGCTGAGCACTTCTGACTCTTTGTAGCCTGTTCCCTTCCTGCTTTTGAATTTGTTTTTAGATTGCTAGGTCTGGATATTGCTGCAAGGTTGTCTGATGGAGGATTTACAACATTTATTGACAGCAGGAAAACACACACTCCCCCTCATCTCTCTATAACTCTTCAGATCCTAATGCTGACCATGATGTCATTTCCCATTGCTCAATGTCTAAAGCTTGCTGTTGAAGTCCAAGAGATATTTCAGGAGGATATGTAAAAAGATTTGTTAACATTATGAAATTGATTTGAGGCAATGAATTTAAAAGAGAGAATACTTAGTGACATGTGTCACTACATCACACACACACACTGTTGTTTATAAAACCTATGAGGTGTTACAACATCCATCTAAGATAACCTCTCAGCAGAGAAGCTTGACAAACAAGTTCATAGAGGATGCTTTTCTTGTCTACCTTTATATTTATAATTAATTCTAATTAAAGAAGCCAATTCCAGATTCTTTGTCTCTCCTTCCTGTGCTCTGCCAATCAACAGGGACAGAGTTGCATAAAAGAGGAGGCAGATAAATGGGGAAAAACTCTATAAAAATGAGCCAACCAAATTCTATGCACACTGGTAGACTACAAATCCCCATCCCTGAAGATAGAACAACCTAGAAATATCAGAATCTCTCTCTCTTTTTTTTTTTTTTCTAGCTCAAATAGTGGTTTTGGATTGAAAAAAGTTAGCTTGTGTTGAGTGTGATCATTTCTCTCTGTGCATGACATGGACTGGTGATGGACCTGCAAACCTCTGCTTTAGATGCCTCCTTGAATTTTCTACTGCTCATGCAAAATTATTTCTGTCAATATTTTAATTTCAGTCAGGGAGGGTGGAATCAGAGACAGACTGACACCCAGGAAAATTATTGTCAGCAAACTGATGACTCCATACCATAATTAAGAAATAATGTAAAGAATGAAGAAGCTTGGTGCAAATACTGTTGTATTTTTGTAAGTGAAGTTCTAAAGAATCAAAGATGAGAAGACATCTTGAGATAAATATGACAATGTTCATCACTGTGTACTATTATAAGATGTATTATAGACACAAACGATCATTTCTGTAATCATAAGAATATTAATGCAGCAGCTAATAAATAAAATAAGCACAAAGGACAAGAATATGACCTTAAAATCCTTACTCAGCTGCCCTATTAACTTTCTGAACACCACAGAAAGTGTGTGTCAGCTGCTTAAATTAAAGGGAGAGTAATTAAAATTACACAAATAATAGGTGACTGGGGTCAGTTTCCATCACCCTATCTCCTATATTTCAGAGTATTTTACATTTTTTCCATCAATATGCAATCTTAATTTTCTTTGCACATCTCTCAAGTACTCCTGGTTTAAAAACAACTTGCCCTGAGAAGCAGAGCTGCTGACTGATGGTCAGAGCACAAGTTTTGGGATCATACTCTTAAATCCCTTCCCACAGTGTATCAGAAAAGTCAATTTCTCAGTATCATGAAGAATCACTGTACTTTGTCATCTCTCTTTCTAAACAAGCACTTGGAGTAAAAAAAAAAGAAAAAGAAGAAAGAAAAATTAATCTCTATTTCAGATCTATTCCTAAGATCCACTTTTCCATGAAGATTATATACAGCAAATGAGCATTGAAGTTATACTCTTCTCTGGGATATTGAAAGTCACAGGTAGAATAGAAAGTGTCTTGATAATTATCCAGGTTTTTGCATTTTTACTGTAATAAGAGTAATAATCATACTAATAAAAGACTTGAAAAAGTGAGGCTGGGAATTGACCCAGACAAGACAAGAGAAACCCAAATGACAGCAGTTTCTCCCCATAGGGCCCTGACCAGAAAACATTGAGAGCCTTCTCTTAATGCCAAAGCATTTTATAGTCTTTGCTGGAAGTCATTGCACAGGTACAAATAATTTAATAACAGCCATGCTGACAATTTATAGGCATTCTAGTATTATAAAAAAAAAGGATTTTGAGGTCTAAGCACAGCAACTCTTGGAATGTAAGAAGCAGCGAGCGGAGCTCTTTTGTGCTGCTATGTACCCTATATTGATAAGGTAAAGGGGGAAAGGTCTAACAAAGGTATCTGCCTCCTTGTCAGGAGCATTGTGCAGACTGCAGAGGCAGGAGGAGGAGAGGGGAATGGCCTTGCAGCTTTTTTCAGTGGCAACTCTTGGAGTATGTAGTGCAGTCCTGCTGTTAGCAGCTATTAGTGTTGTAGCTCTGGAGAGCCATACAGGACATTGGCTGCATTGGGCCTGAGGGTAAGTCAAGCTCTTTCATCTGCAAGAGGTATTCTGATCAATGGATGAATAGGAATGATTCCTAAAATGAGCCCTGAATAAGTAGGAAAGTAATTCTTCCATAATACTGGCATAAGAGTTAGAGAAATTGGGGTGAACACAAGCAGAATGAGCTTTAGCAGCCTGGATCTGCTCTCACAGACTACAGCTCTTGTCTTGTCCTCTTTCCTTGAGTTGCATCAGGCACCATCTCATTCAGACTGGAAGTTTTGTCTCAGAAGTTACACAGCAGTAAAATTGGGCAATCTAATAAAAACCAACCAAACCAAACAACAACAACTACCACCAGCATGTTGTATATATTTAACAAACTAGTATTATTTAGTATATTTCCAAGGTTTCGGGCTACAGAAAAATCTACTGAGACTGAGGACCTCCAAAAGAGAGCAATGATACATCTGGCACAAAATAAGATTAGATTAAAGCAAATGAAATAGATTAAGCCATTCTGCATCTCTCTCCTCTCCTTTGTGGCCCTGAAATTCTCCTTTACAAGTAGCTCCACCGAATTCTTATTCTGGATAATATTGAATTCAGTCAGGATTCAGCTGTGCCACTTAACCAGCTATTAGACACAATGAGGAGTCTCTCCCTGCCCGAGAACACTCAGAAATGTACAATTCTGCCTCACGACAGAATAGCACAGCAGCTGCTACACACTCTTCTTGCCACAGTTAAATGAACCTCCCTCCAAATCATGCCTTCTCCTCAGGAAAGGAGTGAGAGGCTAAAATACACTCCCTCTCCATGCTGCCTACTTTGCACGATGAGAGCCATTCAGTGTAGACTTGCTGCTGTGTGGGGTGGCTTCTTGTGAGCTGGGCCTTGGATGTGCATGCCTGGGGGGTCATGGAGGGCCAGCAGCATCCAGCTACCTCCTACACAAACCTTCTGCCCAAGGAAGGGCAGCAGCTCAGTGCTAGGGCACTGACTGACACACCATTGCTTATTTCTTTTTCTCTACACGTAAACTTTGGAGCCTTTCCTGAGGGTTAAATTTCTTTCTTCAGGTGGTAGTCAATTTATGCTTCAAATATTATATATGGAGACTAAGTGAACCAATAAAAAAAAAAAAGAAAGGAATTCTCTCTCTCTCTCTCTTTTGGCTTTTCCTTTTGCCATCTGTTTTCCTTGTATTTTTGTCATTTCTCAGTACAACTGAAGACAGATGGGAAATGTAGTTTCCTACAAAGTCAGTGCTGGTTAGAATGTCACTGAACTTGAGAATCCTTGATTGCAGTCCTCCTAGAAATTGTCTCTCCTCAATATTTTCCTAACCCCCCACTTTTTTTTGTGTGTTGGCTGAATTCAGGATGGAAATTCTCATTTTAAACAGTCTATTTTCACAGCAACTTATCAAACAGTGGCCTTTAGCTGTTGTTGTGTGACAGCCACTCTATTAAAATCCTGATGTAAACAAGTGGAGAAGGTGAACTAGAAGTGCAGATATTTGCACAGCATTACTGTCAGGTAAAATTTTAAAGATAGGTTTTATGAACCCATTATTTGCAGTCAAGGCTTTTGACTACAGCATCTGAAATCATTTAAGTAGACAAAGTGTTTTGTCAAAACATACTGCTGGGAGTCAGTGTGTAGCTTCATTTTATGTAATTCAATTTGGGTTTTTTGTTTGCATGGAAGTGGGAGATCTGGCTGGGCAGCAATATTGGTGCTGTGTATGATCACAATATGCTGACTTCCCGGTGTAATTAACATTAAATGCCTTTTGTTTTCATTTAGTGCTTAATGCATGCATAATTGCAGTGTACATACACACCTACCAAGGAAGATGCTCGAGGGCTTTTTAAATGCAAACAACCAAAGCTGAAGATTTTGTAGCTCTCTTCTCAGGATTGGGAGATGCAACAAGAACGTGTGCTCACAATTTGACATGTCTTGTATGTATACTATAGTTTGGGAAGGTCTAACCAAATAAAACATATAGTGGACAGTGAGCTATATAGTATGAAAGCTGCAGGACATGGAGACCAGATCTTCTCCATTAGCATAGTGCCAAAATAGTAGTAGACAGAAGGAGAAATCTGAGGAGATATAAGGAAAAGAAAGCATTTACCAGACAGTAGCAATGGTGAGTGTAAGCAGAGAAAGATAAGCAGAAAAAAGAAAGTTGTCAGCTAAAAGGACAATAACTTGGTGCAGGAAGATTATAATTCCTTTAGTAAATCCTTTCCCTCTAGCTCTTCCTTGTAGAACTTCATTGTGATCTGCTACACATCAAAGCCAGATGAACAGTGTAAAATGCTTAGGTATCCTTTGCCCAGGCATGATCCTCCATCTCTGCACATCAGTCAGATCATTGAATTAGTGATTACATAGAGTAGGGACTAAGAAAGCTAACAAAAGAAAGCAAGCCACAATCACTAATATGTGTCACTATGAGCTTGCCTACACAACCATGCAGCAGTTAAGTGATTAGAACAGTCTTCTACTGTGTATAAAGTTTATTTGATGATAATTCTTACCTTAGTGTAACATCCCCCTGCAAAATTGCTACTTCTGTAGCACACTAACATTAGGATGGGACTCCAAAAAACCTCTTGTGTGCATCACTTGAGCCACACAACTGCATTGGTAGTTTCACATATCAGTCCAGCACTCCCTTCCCAAGTTAAATCCTGGTTGTACCACTTGATCTGTTTTCTAAGCCAGTTACTTGGAGCAGTAAGACCACTGGTAGGAAACCAGCCTCAAGTCCTGCTGTGCCACAGCTGCCAAAGGGGCACACAAATGGCATGATACCAGCTCTGTTTGGGCCATGATCCAACAAAGCACTTAAATACCTCTTCAACTTAAAGTAGATGAGTAATCCCATAGAAGACCAGATGATAAATTCTTTGAAGCAGTACCTGTGAAAACAGAAGGGAACATCTAAACATCTTGTCTGACCTCCTGGATGCCACAGCATTTTTTTTGAGTTCACTCTTGCTCAGTCTTTCCTTTCTTTCAGGAAAAAAAAAAACCACAACCCACTCAGCTCTAATTTTCACTGATGGAGAAACTACCACAGTTATACATAAATTGTCCTCACCAGGACAAATGTATGGCTGTTTTAAATCAAGACTTTCTTTGGATTCACTGAATACTGTTGTGTTTTTGTTAATTAGAGTGAAGAGGCATGTATTACTATGTCTCTTTTTCATATACATGCTTATAGGCTGCAATTAAATCAGCCTGTAATCTTTATTTTGACAAACTGATAGGCAGTGATTTGAGAGTTTCTCAATACCCAGCAGATTGTTTGGCTTTTTATCCTACTCCTGTCTCTTCTCAGGCTTCTCTTGGGTTATTCTACTCCTGTACAAGTCTGGTTTCTGGAATAAGAGACAGTATTTCAGAAGAGGTCATTGCTCACCACAGAGGCAATAGAGATTCCTACTTAGAGTCCCTTTTTTCCTCACCAGGGACAAGACAAGGACCTTTTGGCTTCATTGTCTCGCTGCAATTTTACACACAACTATTCTTCAGCTGCCAATCCTTTCAGGGTAACTGTTTTCTAGGAAAAGTGTAATCTCCTTTAAGTGCCCACATACATTCTTTGTTGTTCCTCAGGATATGATCTTACCTTTACCTAACTGCATAGTTTGATTGTGCCCAAAATACCCTATCACATTTCTCAGTACTCCTTCACCTCTTACTTATATTCTCTCTTCATAGTCTTAGTATTTTCTACAACTTACTGTTATTCTCCCACATGATGAATTAAGATATCAAAGATGATTAACAGCATACTAGAAACATCCATAGTCAGTGGATGATCTAGCACTTGAGACCAGTGGCATGTTTAAGCCATTTCATAGGTACCACAATGAACTTGTAATATTCAGGTTTTGTACTAAAATGTTGGGTAATACCAAATCAAAGCACTTCACATAAAAACTCCCATTTCTTGCTGCTCTGTCTAACATCCTAAAGCTTGTGGTAGAAGTTTGGAGAACAAAGGAAGGGATCCAGTGTTGTGAAAAGAGTTCATGGACTGAAGATCCACCTTGGGAAGTTTTACTTCTCAGAGGTGTGCAGAGGCTGAAAAAATGTTTGAGGAAGAAAATGCTGGTTTTGAGGCAGAAAAGAAAGGATTAAAGAGGTTATTTTAATGAAGTAATAAAAAGGGAGATGAGAGAAAAAGACTCCATTATTAGTTCAAGAGGGTTACTAGGGATGACAGAAGTATATTCTAATACTAAATAAAAGATGCCAGGTTGAAAGATGAGTGACAGAAAGCAGCATATGAGAGCAAGGCACTAGCCTTGTGTAAGCAGTGCTTTTGTGTAACTAAATAGTAAAGATAGTTAATCATGGATTTACACAGGAAGAGCTTACATCAAACAAAGTATGTCCTCACAAAAATCTACCCATGTCCATCAGTCATTTCATCTAGCATTTCAGCTCCCTTTCAGGCACCCTACCCAGAGACAAACAGGAAACAATTGTGTGACTGGTGCTGTTGACAAACACAGGGAAATACTGGAAGTTGGCAAGGATATATTCAGCTCAATCTGGTTCTCTTTCCCCACAGAAGAGTACTTAAAAAAGGGAAGAAGGGGGGAAGGGAAGTAGTCTTTGGAGAAGGACAGCTTTAACAAGATCTTTTCTGTTTCCTCCATCCCCCTGTGAGGGTTCAGAGTACTGGAATTTCTGCAGGCCTCTGTTTGAAAATAAGGGGCTAATGAAAAGCTACGTGCATGGCTTGCTACCCTAAACTAGTCATCCGAGAATATCCTGGGATTTGCCAAAGCACTAAATGACGTTGACATAGAACACTTTAAGGGAAAAGTCACCTTTTATTCTTTGCTTTTCAGTATTTAGAAATGTAGCTTCAGCTTCCTTTGTGTTTTTTGTATAAAGGAAATTCATTTTGAATAGAGATGGGTCCATTTCTTTAGGTTTGATCTCAATGGCTACAGAAGTTGGACTGCTGCGCCTTCCAACTCTTGCAATTTCTGGGGAAAGAGAGGGCAGCTGGCTTTAGATGAAGAGGACAGAGGAATAGTAAAAAAAGAAAATATTTAACATGGAGAAGCTCAATTGCTGAGAAAAGCAGAGGCCTCACTATTTCTGTGAGGAGTAGGTGCAATTAGAACTTTTGCTAACGTGCTACACTGATTTATTTTCGAGTCAACCCAATTGGATGCTGTAGTGGAATCTCCACAGAGCCACTTTAACCTATGGATCTCTTGTGCACTCCATGAAGGTCAAATAACCAAACATAAGCAGGACATTTCCTTGACTGCAGTGAAGCTTTTTCTTCCTTCCAGCATGGCATGGGAAGATCCTATCATCTTTGATTCAAAATAAGGAATAGTTTTTTATCGTGTTTTTCTGCTAGGCTCAAATACTTGATACCTCAATAAAGAACATTTATTTATAACAATATAAAAACAAACAAAACAAAAAAAAGAGAGAGGGAGAGTAGTCAAAATAAGACTGGGGCTCAGATTCCTGGCATTAATAATTCAGCATAATCATTTTGGGTGCCAGTGCTGGCAGGAACAGGCTAATCTTTCTCTCAGTGTAGTAGGTAACTTGCAGAGAAATTGCAACCTAAATTCTGATGTTGCCCCAAGTGTCCCTGAGGAGTTAAGATATGCTCAACATTTTCTAAAATGAACAGCATTTTTGGCTTTGTCTGTGCAGCTGTACAGATTTGGGAGAGAGTTATTCTTTTGTATCTAATGCTGAAATTCATCCTAAATGTCTTCCATCATTATTACCTATTGACTGTGGTGAAGGAAAAGACATTTAAAGAAAATACGTTTCAATGACAGAACAAAATAAACACTGGGACATAGAACTGGTAACTCATTAAATAAGAAGTCCATGCTTTTATCTGGCTCTTCAAACACATTTTAGGCACTTCAACAAGATTAGAAAAACACTTTTATGCCAAAAAAGAAACTCCTTTAATCACTTCTCTTCTAAGAAGATACCTGCATGAAAAGAGGAGAATTAACCTCTCTGCTGCCACTACTCCTTTTAGTGCAAAAAAAAAAAAAAAGCATTTGTAACATTTCTAATCCATTTGGTTCTGTCAGATGGAAACAGCTACGTTTTCAGAAGCATTAATCATACAGGAAGATATTTTCAAGCATGTATCTTGCTGGGAAATTATTAGCATACACTAGATCATCATTAGTCTCCTCTAATGGAACAGTGAGAGCTTCAGTTTTCCCAAGTGCCACAAACAAGGCCAGTCTAGCATGTTCTTTATGCTCCAAGACCTCTTTTGCTTTTGTACTTTTATTTTATCCTATTGCACTGCAGAGAAGGGAAAACATCACTCAAAAACTTCTAGTTGGAATAATTGTGAGAGTAACTGAACGCCAACAAAGAGGGAAGAGGTGAGCAAATAAGTGTGTGCATCCCACTGAGCTATGTACAAAATAGGGTAAGATGGCAAAATAAGTAAATGAGGAGGTCTAAACTAGAACCCAAACTATATGTGTGTATATATAGAAACCTATTGCAGCTTTGGACACAACTCCTAAGGCTGAGTTGTCCCCATGAGTGCTTGTGCAAATACATCCTGTGATATAACAAAGGAATAAGAACAGAAAGATTTTGGGGGGGGTTTGCTGGGATTCTCTTCAGGATAAGTTGAAAGCTTGAATGGCAAGCAGGAGGAAAACCCTTTCACAAACTAGATCTCTCTACCCCATGCCTTGTGCCTGGCCAAGACCAAATAGATGTCGATGGAAAGTTCAACTATGTTTTCATTCCTCTGTGGAAAAAGGAGAGGTGATGATAGGGGAAGGTGACTTCCTAGAACATTCTGTTACCACCTCTGCTGGCCCCAACAGGTAGACTTAATGTGGTTTTAGAAGATAAACTACCTGTGCCTTTTGTTTTTTATCTTTTTAGGTCTTGTTTGTGGAAATCTGGTATAGGTAAAATAAATAACCTCAGGACTAAACCACATCTTTTCTGAAAGACAAAAGATCTTTTACATTTTACTTATCCTTTTGAAATTACTCACACATTTCATGCAGTGAAGTAAGAGTACATTTTAGTCTACTCAGCCCCATCAGCACTGCCTTCACATGCCAGCAGGTATCTTGATCATTTTTGGGTATTTTTCCAGACAGGAAGTAAACTTCTGGATGCTTCTCTGCCGTATAATGGGCAAGCTTTTGATGCTTGCCTGTGGGAACCTTCAACTTGGGTTTAAGGCAAGGCATTGCAGTCAAGGGAGATGTTACTGTGGGAATGACAGAATATGTTCAAGGGCAGTTAATAAGTCTTCTTTTAATAAAATCACACATTATGTCTGAGTACAGTCAGAAGGGTTAAAATACAATCTTCCAGATAAGTTTCTAGCCATATCAGGCTCAAAAAGTCAAAAGATTTGAAAGCTATTAGTACTTCTGTAGATCATCCTCTTCCAGATACTCTTTTTTCTTCCTTTTTTTTTTTTTCCCCCTTTAACTGACAGGTTGCAGTTAAAAATTAAAGTAAAAAGAGGCCCTTTTTTTTTGCTACATACTTTTAATGGAACTGAAGCCAAAATAAGTCAGACTAAATTATGGGAGTAAATGACCTCCCGGGAAGTATAATACCAAATTCCAAAGAACTGTAAAGAGTTTCCTTTGATCTTTTTAGCTTCACAGCCTGAAATTCAAAATCTGTATTTAATTTTAGATTGCATATGCCAGCTTTTAAGTTTCCTTTCTAACATGATATATCATTTTAAATGATACGACACCTTTAACTTGTATTTCTTGAAAATGCTGACTATCCTTTCTTTATTCTTTTATACTATAAAAACAGATATAAATATTACTAATTGCAAAAATAATTTGGGGTTGGGTGCTGTAATGGATAAACCATTGACCTTCATGTAAGAGACTGTGCCTTCAAGCTCAGCCTGAGTTTCTAAGTGAAATGACTTTGATCTGAGACACAAGTAACTTCAGTTCAATGCCCTAGAGAATATAGATCTAGAAAAAAAGGACAAGCTAGGCACTTCACTATATATTCCTGTTACAATTTAAGAGCTAGACAAAGGACACTATTTTTCAAATGTGGTCTAAAAGGCTTTTTTCTTTCCATGGCCACGGAGTCACATTGCAAGAACTGTGTTCCTAAAGCAGAAAGCTCAACAAGCTCTATTAGCTCTTGGCTAGAGGATTCTCTGACCTATGTACTTTAGATATGGGCAGCTGGAATATTCTCCCTCTTGAGTCCAGAAGTGAGCCACAAAACTCTTTATGCCTTATGCATTATGAAGGAAGCCACCTTTTTTGAGGGAAAAGTAGGTTTGTAGCAGGTTGACTGGAAGCATAAGATGAAAGAGCAGCTGCTAAGCATTGAAAAAGCCTTGGGAAAAGTGCCTACACACTGTGTGTTATTTTGTGTCCATCTGATGATCCACCAAAAAAAAAAAAAAGGTAGAAGTATAGCCCAGAATTTTGCAATAGAATAGTTTTCTGAATGATTTGTAATGCATAATTTATGCGTGGAATTTAGTTTCTTCTACTGCTAAAATACCCATCAACTGGTCATGATTGTTATTTTTTAAAAGGAAAGGACTGATGGATAAAAATTCTCTCAGATTATTTGGAGTTATTCGAGCTACACAGAGATAGTTCCAAGTGACTAGTTAAATGAGATGTTTTTGTTCCACTTTCCTGATGATGAAAACCAACCAGTGAACCAAGTGAGCCCTGCCCCACAGCATTGCCTATAGGGGAATACCTGGGCTGAATGTAGCATTGTCTTTTCCATGAACACACAAACACAATAAGGTGCTTTGCATTCCTCTGTGGTTTTGAAAGGGTGGAGCCTTTTTCTGACTGTGTGAAGGAAATTATTTCGAAGCAAGAAGCTGAATTTTCTGGGGTCAATCCCTGCAAAGTTGAATCCAACCCTTACTTCTTTGCACAGCCCACCCCAGGCAGCAGCTACTATTCCCTTCCTTCTTCCTAGGGAATTGCTATCCAGTTGGTCTCTGGAAAACAGAAGAGATCAAAAACATGCAAGATAATTTTGCAATTGTATAACCACAGAGAAAAAGAGCAAAACTGGAACAGAACAATTAACTTAGTCCATGTAAAATTGGGTTGTCCGTAAGCCCTTTCACTCCCTGACAAGATAAAACAGATTAATGTGCTTTGAGGCTGTGGGTGCTGATAAGAAATGCCATTTGTAAGCCTTTTTTTCCTCCCAGTCCAAGTGGAAGCAATTAAAATATTTAGAAGGAACCTTCTTCTCCCCATCCAAGCAAGAAGCTCCTCTGGGCTTCCTTAGCAAGAATCCTCTCTACAAGCCTGGAATATCCCACGGATGCAACTTGGTACAAGTTGGAGAAAGTAGAGTTAATAGGTGTGCTCTCCTCTGTGCTATCACTAGCTGCCCAACAGGCTCACAGAAGAATATTGTTGCCTTTGGTCTATCTGTTTGGTAGATTTGTCACTTTTTCTGTTCATTTCTGCTCTCTACAGTGCTTTTTTTTTCCCCCCCAAAGTTCTAACAAAAGAATCGATGCAACAATTGAGGAAGACATCTGAAAACAAAACTATGAATTCAACTTACTCAGAGAATCAGGGTTGTGTGGTGCCAATAATCTCCTGAATCCCTCTAGGCCATTCACAAAGGACTAAACTTTCTCAAACTTTGCGATATTCAAGTCTCAGTTTTACCTTACCTTAACTCAGAAATGGATATCAAAGTTTGTTGATTCAAGCTTTTTTTATTTCTATCATTACAGTGCTGGCCAGCATTTTTATAAAGCTTAATATTTACCAAGTTAGTTTGTTAGTATTCTATCTATGATTTTAAATGTTCTTCCTAAGGAAAACAACAACAAAACCAAACCAAACAAACAACCAAAAAACCCCAACCACAACACAAACCTCGGTGAAAAAGAAACTCTAGCCTCCAGATGGATGAAGTGGTCCGTTATTTATGAAAGATACACACTTTTTGTCTATTAATCCTGCCCAGGGAAGTTTCATTCCCATTTAAAAATGGGTGCAAATTCATTTCCAATGCAAAAGCACATCTGTCTAACATTCCTGCACACAAGTGTTTTCAGGAGCCTAGTTTTATGGCCAAGCTGAGCTGGGGATCAGAAAGGCTCCCAGTGAAAGTGCTGCTAGTCATTTAAATCTTGACCAGACAAAGCATTCCAGAACACACTGTGTTTTTTTAAGGGAAAGTAGAGGAGGGAGATGGAGAAAAATCACATTTAAATTATCTGAACAAGCCTGAACAGAGCTGCTGGTCTTTTAACAACAATAGGAAAACAATAGCAGTGATGTTCTGTCGCGTAGATGAATCTGTATATCACCTAAAATATTTTCCTTTTACACATATTTGCAATAGATTTTTGACCAATTGGTAGATGATGTGGTTGGGGAGCAATCTCAGGATCTCATTGGCAGCCAAGGAGGTTTTTTGCTTTGTATTGCAGAGGCATCAAAGCTTCTAAAGGAACATGAAAGTATATTAAGCACTATTTTCACCCTCAGCTGTTTCTCTTACATCCTTCATTTGTTTTAAATTAAAGATTGGTGAATTCCTTCACTGTGAAGCATGTAGAGTTTTATAGGAACATAATCTGATGCAGTGTCAGCCCATGACACTTTCATTATCCTGGTTTTTTTCTGACCTTGTTCTCTGTTTCATGTATGTAAATGAGAAGAAAGAAGCATCACATCTCTGCTAGTTTCTGAGTTTTTTGGTCCTCCTTTGGGGTGTGAGTGTGCATGTTTGTACAAACACCAGTGGGACAAAGTTCCCAGCTTGGCCAGGAGAGCTTTGAAGTGTTGAGATCATGCAAATAATAAAAAATCAGAGTTGATTTGTGTCTTTGTACGTGAGGGTGTCTAATTAGTATTCAAAAGGCATTACTTTCAGGAATATATGTTGTATCCTAAATGTGTGATTCATACCAATGCAATGTAAGGAATAGAATTATTTGTTTGTATTTCATTTAAAGGGAAAAAACAATTCCTCTCTCTCCCTCTTCAAGGTAGCATCAAGCTGTCCTGTTTGTAGCAATGAGTTTAAACACAGGCTTTGGAATTATGGAGGACCATTCTCCCCTCGTGTGGAGCTAATGTATCTCCCATTAGCATGAAATGCTGTTCTATGTGCATATGAAGGGGAGAACAGTAGTGATTAATAACAACCCACATTTTCCAGTGTGCTGAGCTCTTTCAGGAAACAGTGAGAGCTGCTTAGTTTAGCTAAACTGTGCCTTAAATGTTCTATAGCACAACTTTAAATAAACCCAGTGGATTCAGTGATCATTTCAAGGTCAGTCCAGTGTTAACTTTTGACATCCAGCAATGTAGCTAAGTGTGCTTAAGAGTAAGAAAGGATATTTATTTCAATGCTGGCAAATAGTCGTGGTTGTTCTGTCTGCAGCTCCCAAATTAGGGCTGGTTTAGCACTCAAAAGAACTGTGGATTTATTCTTTTTTTTCCCCATGCTGGTTAATGATATTAACTCCTCATTTGTTCCTGAGAAAAGATGGGAAAAGGATGTGTGTTAGGGCTCACGGTAACTTCAATTAGTTGTTAGCAAAAGATTTTTATCCTGGTAGCAAAACCAGAACAAAAAAAAAAAGAAAGAAATCTTTTAAATTAATTTGAAGATGGTTACATTTAGAGAATGAACAGGGCTATGCAAATGAGTCCAATTTAGCATCTTGTATTCAGCTGGAAACCATTGCTAAATGATCGGGAGAGCCAGTCACAGATATTAAAATGAATTATATCTAATCTGAATTTTAGTCACGCTACATTAACTAATAGAAAGTTATTAACATTTCAAGAGAAAAAAAGCTTTTGCCTGCAAAATTAACAGTGGCTGAGATGTGACCTGTGAGCCATGCAGCCTGATCACTGTAATGACAGTGTAATGGCATATTTACATTAAAATCTCTGCAGCTAATATGTGATTCAGAATTGGACGTTAAGTCGAGGATTATTTAGTCTGGCCTGTTGGCCTTTCTCTAAGTAGATTTTTTTTACTTCAATACAAATCTGAAACTTTTCATTTCATGACTATTTATGTGACTAGTTTCTATGGCTATGTCTCTCCATCTTTACATCAGCTGCTTTATATGGCCAGCTTACTCTTTCATTTTTTCCCTTCCTTTTTCCAATATATTTATCTTTCTTTTTTTTTTGCAGGCATGTACAACTTCAAGAAATCCACATTAGTTGCAAGCCACTCGGGGAAAGGGAAATGTTTTTCGACTTCATTTTTACTGCTAATTTGCTTCAAAAAGCAGTATGTTTTCCTATTTTTCCTTTTTCAATATACAGCAACCTGGGAAAAAATTGATAATTCAAAGCCATCTTTATCTGGATATAATTATAAAGCTATTCTTATCCTTAGCAGGCAATGACAACCTGCTAGTTTCTCCTGCTACCAGTTCATTTTTACCAAAGTAAAGGCTTGGAAGTTATGGACCTGATAATGTAGCAGTTGTATAATCTATAACATTTGTGGGATACTTGCATCTTGCTTCATTTTTTAAAAGACACAGCAAAATGAAAAAGGTAAAGAAAAAAAATGAAATGAAGAAGTTAACTGGATAAAAAGATAACTTCCATTTGATAATCACATTATTCAGAGTAGTCCAGATTAAAAATGAGCTTGATTGGACTTGTGTTGATTATTTGTACAAAAGAGGATATCTTCATAAAGATTCATACACAAGCTGGACTTTCAGAGCTGAGAAAAAAGCTGGATACATTTTAATAAAGCATCTTTTCCTGTCATGTTAATATAGGATTTTTGTATTAAATATGTGTTTCCTTGCCATTTTCTGTGAATCTATAGGCAGGTTTTATTTTGCTGTGGGAGATACTTTTTTATTTTTAATGAAAACTTCGATAAGATGCTAAAGCTAGAAGAGAAAAGCAGTAATTAATGACCAAAAGTCACTCTACCTTATACATCATGTATTTATGAATTCACATAGAACACTAAGCAGATATACAAGTGCACAATTTTTTTTCCAAATAAGGAATAGAATTGTACCATGATTAGTTCTCCAACAAAACCACTATTCTGACCAAGTCTGCCTTTGTTGTTGTTTCAATGAAGAAGCAGAGTCTCCTGTGACTCCACTTTTGCACTGGTTTTTGTTTTCACAGGGGCTGTGTTGTGCTTCTGCTGCAGCCTAGGCATATGTCAATCACATCATAGCCATGATAGAAATGCCATCCTACCTCCATTTCCAATTAGAAAACAAGAATTAATAGAGGGACATCTGTTTGACTGACAAATATCTCTGCAGACAGAGCTCTGCACACAGATTTGTAATAACCACAGGTGCTCCATTGACTGCCAATGTGCATCTTCACCATACTTCTGAAATCTGTATTATGAGTCAGTCATACAACAAATGCTGATGGAAGAAATGACTAGAGATGTGTTGGAAGATAGTAATAGTTCTGAACTCATCTCCTAATATCTGCATTTTCTGTTGAAAACACGTGGCTAATACTGAGCTCATAGCCAAAGAGATGCCATCCTTCATGGTCCCAGGTGGACTGTAGCTGTTTCAGGCCCCATGGGCAGTAGGGACTAGAGCAGCTTCCCTGATGTTATGGGGCTGCCACAGAGACTCTCCAAAGGCATCTCTTTTTTTTCCTCTTAAAATACTCGGGGCATAATCAAGTCCATGGTAAAGCCATAACTGTTCTGCTGCACTTTCCACTGCCCTTCAGAGACAGACATCACTGCTGAGAACTAGACCAGCCCTCTAAACATAACCCCAGAGGATTCATCTTGGCTATAGCTGTAAGTATGAGATGTCAGGGTTGGGCTTTTTTTGTTGTTTGTAGATTGGTTGCAACACTTGCTCTCATTATTATTATTACCAGTCTCAACATTTGCTGTGCAAGGGCCAGGATCATTTTTTTTACACTATCAGTGCAGCACACTTTTATATCTAGAACTGCCTCAGTGGTATTGTTACATTTCAATTTAAAAGCCAGTCTAATTAGCTAGAAAACCCAAAGCATGTAAAAATGAAACTGCAAAATCTTTGATCTCCAGATTGACTAGCAGTATCTGTGGAGAATAGAAGAGATTAGGAAGACAAGACAGAGAGGTATCTAAACAGGAGTGAGCTGGAGACTCAAAGATAGGTTTGGGTTATTTGCCTATGCTAACCATCTTCAAAGCTTTGAGCAGGAAAATGGTGTGGCTCTAACAGCAGGTTTCATCATAAAATAGAATAAAAGTCAGGGTTGCTGTGCTTATTTGTGAGAGGGGAGACTGGAAAGATGAAACACTACTTAGTTAGATCTGAAATATTTTCAATGTTAAGTGGTTCTCAGAGGACCTCACTGGGATGTGGTCTTGTGAACCTGCCAAAGCAGGTGGCTGGCAATTCAGTGAGCAAGAACAAGTGTCTCTCAGTGAGGTCCCTCTCAATCCTCAGAACCCCCCCTTTGAAAGCACAGCTTTTTGAGGGGTGTCTTTAATGGTGAGAAAAGCTCTTTTATCATAGAGACATGTTCACTGGTGAGCTCCTTTCTTTAGGGAAAGGACTAGATTCCTATACTTCATCAACAACAAAAAAAATCTCAGCTGTCGAACACTGATCTGCCCCTTACTGCTGATCCTCTGCCTACAAGGTTTGCTGCCAATAAACAAAGTGCCATCTCAATATTTTGCTTGCTATTAGACCACAGCGAGTGGTCATGAAGTCACTATTTTCTTTCAGGTGCTTCATTAGTGGCTTTCTATGCTAGTGTGGCTACCTCAGAGGACAAGGGACAAGCTGTGGATGTGATCTAGCTGCACTTGTGCAAGGCCTTGGACACAATCCCCACAACATCCTGCTGGCCAAGTTAGAGAGCTATGGATTGGATGGATGGACTGTTCAGGGCATAAGGAACTGGCTGGATGGTCACATCCAGAGGGGAGTGGTCAGTGGCTCCATGTCCAGCTGGACATCAGTGCCAAGTGTCCCTCAGGGCTCTGTGCTGGGACTAGATGACGTGCAGAGATCCCTTCCAACCCAAACCAGTCTAGGATTGTTCACATACCAAAAATACACAAGCAGACAATGTTGCTCTTTGACTTCTCTACAGGTACAGAACAATTTGAAATCAGATTAGCTGTTGAGGTGTAGCTTTAGCTAGTTAGAGTAAGGCTCTCTGCCTGTGCTGGTAATGAAATACTCACAAACAAAAGACAGATGTTGTGCTCCTCTCGGAAAAATGCATGGATGTCAACTGTCTCCTTACTGTCAATACTCTCTGGGAAAGCTTATTACTGAGTTTATTACATGAGATCTGATTTCTCCCCCCTCTATCTCCTTCCAGTCATGTCCTGTGAAATTCAGAGCACTCATTATTCCACTAATGTCTTCTAAAGTATTTTTGGTGTTATGTGATTTTCAGATCCTAATGGACTGTTCACGTTGGAATTTAAACTCGATTTTCCTACATTTGGGGATGATTCTCTCATCCCAAATTGCACTGTTGACTTGAGAAAACTTCCCAAATTTTTTTTTTTTCCCCTGAGAAATTTCCTTTCCATAAATCAGTGTTTCTTCACACAACCAGAAGGAGGAAAATATGCAGATAGAGGGCTAGGGAGGGAAAGGGATGTAAAGAATTCCCAACTAACAAAGAGAAACAGTTCTATGACTGCCCCGAAATTCCTGTAATAGTTTGGGGAATCTGCCTAAGTCCAACATTTTTTGGGCATTACAGTCGTCTTTATCAATCTTAATTTTGTAACAAACTTACTTTTCAATAGATTGATTTTCAACACCAAAGGACTACCAATAAATTAATAAAACAGCTCTTTAATGAAAATGTGCTAACTGTGGTGCAGACAAAGCCAAGTTCTTAAGTCTATCTGCAAGCAAGTGACATGTGAAGCTATCAAAAAGTCTTATTTTCTGTAAGTGGATTGAATCTTTAACGGAGCTCCTTTTAAACCACTTTTACCTTTTGTAGGGTTCATTAAGGAACACACTTTTGCTAGCTCCTCAGCTGCTTTGTCCACTAATTAAGACTGTAATTTCCTTCAAATATAGTGTTTTAAAGATTCTAGTATCGTCATCCTACACAAAGTATTTGTAAGTCAGTTACATCAAGATCTTGGCTGTCCAATAAATCCAGTTCAGTGTTTTAATTGGTTCATCTTTCTGAACAGGCACATGCAAGTGATGAAAATTAGGACATGTGTGCTTGAACGTTACAATCAGCAAGTTTACCACTGCCATTGATGTAATAGAAAGATTCTAACGGTCTGTTGACATAATAATAAAGATTTAAAATGTCTTTGACTTGGAAACATAAGATAAAGAACGAGGTAACATAAAAAAAAAAAAAAGCCTAAATAAAACAGCTTCCTCTCTAATTTTGGAATAAATTCCTGTTAGTCACACACAGCATTATTCAGACATGCATTTGCTAATTGTATTGATCAGCTATGTATCTCATATCCTATTTATTTTTTCTGGTATCAAATTTAAGCCATTCCTAGTGTAACCAGACTGACAACTTCAGCAAAACACAAACTTAAAAATTCTTTAAAAATACAGCTTGACTTTGACCTTTACAAGGGCACTTCTTGTAAAACTAACTCACTCACAAATATTTCAGTCCTAAAATGTTAATGCACTACAAGGTTAATTGCTCTTATTAATCCATTAAACAAGAACCGTATGCCCTTTCTTATACTAACCATTATTTACTTATTTCATTCTTATGTCCAAAGTCCAAAAGCTCTTATCTTTTTTTACAGAAACTAACTAAAGCTAGGTCTCACCCAACTTCAACTGGTTTCTATTAGTGTGCCTGCATTAGTACTGGAAATCTGGGTGTAAAAAACATCCCCTTGGCAAACAGGGTGGTCAGCAGCTTTTTGAGATCATTTGCTGGAGCAGTTCAAGTCAGAGGCTAACATAGCTCTTCTTTAGTTCAAAATTATTTTGTTTTCCCCCCCTTGCCTGTGATTTGAGAAGAAGAGAGGAGATTTTTATGTGCATATGTAGCAATGGTAAGCAGCTGTAAAAACCTCGCTCCCTAAAGATTGATGAATATATGTTTCATTAACAGCAGCACATCTGAAAGACATTTGACACTTTGCAAGACCAACTATGGTTCTTTAAAATGCCTCAGATGAAATGCTTCAGAATATGGTCTTTAATGGCCACCTCAGGAGCCTCTAGTGCCTTCTCCATTTAAAAATGCTTCTGAATATCACAGTCTAAAGGTTTATTTTACCAGGACATTTGGAACTATACTTGCACGATCAGATGGGAGAGCTGTACCAGAAACATTTGGAAAGTCTTTCTGAAATCTTGTTTTAATTCTTCCATCCTGTTTATATTGTTCTTCTATTTAGGACTTGAGAGATTCACCACCCTGTACAAATATTAAACAAGAGAGCAAATACTTTGTGACCATTTTCCCTGAATGGCTGTTAACAGTGAGCATGTCTCTAAGGTTCAACCTCTGGTTGTGCAAAGAAATCCAGAAACTGAACAGAGGGGATGACTATATTCTACAAATAACATTTTCTGAGTGCTTCTAGGTGTGTCACAGCCCAAAGCTTGTAAAGAAAGAGCTCTTCTCCAGCAGGGCACACAGTGGGACAGGTGCAGGGCCCTATAGGATGCTTGTCTCACACCCCTGGAGGAAAGATTGGCCTCCACTAATCCATGTGAGGGCAGGCAGGCAGTTTTCCATGCACACTCAGGTAAGCTCAAAGGCTTTTGTCCATTCAGAATGAAAAGTACATTGTACTTGACAATAAACCTGCCATTTGAAACCTCAGGGGTTTTAATCTTATAAATAATAGAGTTGAGAGAAGAAGGGTGTGCAAGTCTGCATATAGCACTACCTGGGATTCAGATTTATGTCATGTGCTCATAGGAATGTGATGTTGAAATACATGCAAGCATTAGGGCATTTAAGACTCAAAGCTTATATGGCACAAAAATATGCAATGTAACACTAATATTTCTGTCTGTTCTGCTCTTTTCCCCAGCTGCTATGAGAACATCCATCACTCAGTGGCAGGTCTAGAGTTATCCAGTCCACTGCATGCACTGACATAGCTTTTTCCTTTCCATGGAAGATCCTGTTAACCAGCTTGATGTCCACAGCAGAGGAAAGGATTTGAACTCTGTAAAAGGAGCCAAATAACCAATCACATACAACCAAATAATTTTGACTCATTAGGGCTGATAATAACTCTTCCTTTCTATATGCCAGCCTACATATTTTGAGAAAATTAGAAAAACAGGGTTACTATCACATCAGTTTATAAAGTATAAAGAAAAAGTTATAGTTTAGACATATAACTACAAAGGATATGAATTTTGAATTATTCTTCTTTGGGCATCAAGAGGAAAGTTGTAGTAGTTCTAAAGAAAAAGAGATTCAACCCTCAAATGCATTCAGGCATCAAAAATAATTCCTATTGGTTTAGGATGTGAAAAGGTGATTTGAAAAATTCAGCAGAACAAGAAAAAAAAACACACCAAACTGTTTACCATGTTGTGGGATACCTTTGTCTTGGAAGTGCATTCAGCAAATTAGGAGCATTGCTTTATCACTCTCCACTTGAAAAATCCAGAGTACTAAAATGGCAAGCATGAAGCTAGATGTCAACGCAAGCAGTTGCAATGTGGGGAGCTTAGCACATGCAGCTTTGGCTGTGTTATTCACTGCTTGCAGCTCTTGCAATCACATCAACTTCACAAATATGGTGGTATCAATTGCCAGATGTGTTATGTGCTACGCAGAGTCTGTTTTTTGCCAGACTAAACTGGGTCTGAGAATTCTTCTCTTTATGTTCTCAACCATCCGTCACACTATGAGATTCACAAGGAGCATCTGGAAGTGCTGTCAAGTGCCAATTAGTGATGTAGCTGACCCAAAAGATAAAGAAGATTGGAGAAGAAGCAGCCCAGTATAATTCTCCACTCCAGTGTCTTTAAAGTGGACTATCATTTATGAATGTACTCCTGCAGATGAAAGGGAACTAGGAGGTCAGTGGTTCCTGTCTTCAACAATCTTCTGCAATCTTCTCATAATGAATTGTAAATAGTAGCACTATCAACCTGCTCTTCCTGCACTGGAAAGCAGTGTGGATGGCTCAGCAAAGCCAAACACTGACAATATTGTTTCTCAGGACACAGAACTGAAGGCCACACTCTGTCCCCTTTGTGTGTGGCTCTGGAGGGTTGCAGTGCCAGCTGCGTGGCTGGAGCTGGAGCTCTTGCCTTTCCTGCCTTGCCACATCACCCCACTTCCCCTTGGCTATGGGATAAGTTCACACCAGGCAACTGCTGGGCTGGCAAACTGAGCTCTTCATCATTTGAAGTCAATCTGAAGATTGATGAACAATCAATGGAAATGTCTTCCTCCTCCTTAGAGCAATTCTCAGCACAATCTGGCAAAATGTCATTATCACTTAATACATTTCTATTACAAGGCGTTCCTGCTTTCAGAACTGCAAATGTTTTTTACAAGGTCAAAAGCAGAATATCATGCCTAGGTGTTCACCATCCTGCACTGCAGAATAAAGACACCTTCTTAAAAAGCCAACATTGCTCCAGCAAGCTGAGAATATCTGACAAGTTCTGATGTGAAGGGACGAGACTATGTGCAGTCCTTTCAATCTGAGGGTTACAGTACCCAGTAGTCAGTGTAGATATAATGCATTATTAATTAGGATATACAAATCCTATTTATATTAGAAAAGCTTGTTTAGCGAAGGAGACATAATTCCTGTTATTACCATCCCAAATAACAGAAAACAAATATTGTATGCAGAGCTAATAAAAAGAGAGGATAAAAGCAACAAGCTCGGAGTATATTTGTACTATAAACACTTTTTTTTGTTGTTCTTGTGGAAACTCTATTTTTGATAGTAAATTATGTATGCTAACAGAATTTTTTTGAGTGTACCTATGCACCTGAATGGCAATGTTCTGAAGGAGGAGTGCTGGGGAGACACATCCTATGGATCTAGGACACACTGCACACCTATTTTATATGCAATAGGTTTGTGACTTCTTAAAATATACATGTACAGAGGAGGTAGGAAATTACTTCAGAGCTGCCTGGGCTCTTCTTCTTCACACCACAAAGACCCCAAATAGTTTGCTATCAAACCAGCAATGTATAGTATATATATGTTCTAGAGTCCACTGAGGTTGTTACTTCACTCCCACTCCAGCTCAACTACTATTGAAAGCAGATGTTGCCTAAACAATGAACAAAGCTGAACAAACTCTGAGCTTATCCATGTGTTGGATTCTATGGGAACACAATAGAAAGCTATCAATAATAGAGGAAAGACCAGAGCGAGCTGGCAAACTATCTCTGTGTCACAATTTAGCATACAAGTAGAATTATTCCATGGAAGGTGCCATATAATCAGAGGAGAAGTCACAACAACAAAGGCATTCCTAAGCAGCGTGAGCATTTGTCAAGCTATGGAAACAATTTACAATGTTTTCAGAACCATGGTTCAGGTCACTTCAGTTTTTATACTTTCCCATATGGTTCTGCTCCTTCTATTTCCAGAGTGAACCCTATTTACCTGGATGGTTCCTGTAGAAAATAGATTGTTTGCAGAGAAAGTGAGAGTCATCAATAAAGAAAACTTGTCGAGATGATAGGTGTATTGAGTAGGTGTCTTGGTTTGATCCAACTAGGGAAGAAAATGGCAAACAAGTTGTTTTTGGATGGTAACCATGGAAAACAGAACCAAAGTTTATGATGTTAGAGTGGATTTATACTAGGTAACTTGCTTGAAACTGGCACAAATCTCTAAATATCAGCCTGTTTATTGAAAATTAAAAAAAAAAAAAGCAAGACTTTGGACTGTTAGTAAAACTTTTATTGGCAATGGATTTAGTAAATCTTAGACAGGGAACTACAGTATTTAGTTAAGGATGGAAAGGAATAACAGTTTAGCACCTCTTTCAGAAAAGGTGAAGTTCAATGCAAATAGAGAATGTCTTCTGCATGAAGCTGTGCTGAAAATTCTTTTGCATTCCTATGACATTGAGAAACAAATGACAAAGAATTTTCCATTAATAATTTAATTTGGGGGGCACAGGGCCATAAATAACATCATAAGTATATAAGATGGAGACAAGTTTATCCCTGAGATAAGCAGTCACTGTAGTGTTTTTTAGAGCACGTTTGAATATGAGAACATGGAATGCAAAATTAAAAAAAATAAATAAAAATAACTGCTAGGGACAGCTGCCAATCCACCTCAGATGATCATTTTTTGATGTTAAATACTTAAAGTGCAGAATAAATGAAGCTGTAGAACAGGCAAGTGGAGTATTAGCAGGAGGTGGTGAGCATCTCCATCTCCCATCTCTATTGAAAGAAGACACAGAAGCAGCAGTCAGTCATCATTAGAGCATCAAAATTCAGCCCTGATGCCTAAATACATTCAAGATTCATGACAAAAACTTAACTATCCAGACTGAAGGTCCAGGTTCCATTTGTGGTGCACAATTACCACTGAAAACAAGGATATTTAGCAGAAAGCACCTTACATTGAGGTGATATTCAAATCTACTAGGGAATGGAGAGGCAAATAATCCCAAACTGTATTTCCTACAGGACTAAGCTGTGCACACACAGAGTTTTAAGATGTAATTCACATTCACATCCAGCAAAAGCTTCTGACTCATAGATGCTTTGTTCCTTGAGGGCTGGACGACTGGATTACTCTTTATTTGCTAAATATGGATGCTGCTGCTTATCTTTTATAGCAGTGTTAAAGCATTTACCCCTTAACTGGTGTCTACAGCTCAGTGACCTCCTCAGCATGAGGAGGTTCAAACCTACAGCTCCAGCTTGGGCTCTGGCTGCCAAGTTAAACCACAATTGCCAGACATTTGGGGAAGGAGGGCAGAGAATGGAAAAGAAAGGGGCAGTCTGCTTGCTGCTGAAGATGCATGGCTGTTCAGCAAAGGATGCAAGATTTATAGGGCCAGAGAGAAAGAGAGTATCAGAAAAAAGAACAACTTGACTCTAGCCTGAATATGAGGGCTTCATCTGGGATGAAAAAAAGAGTCATCCCTTTCAATGTTTTTAATGTTGCCAATTAATATAATTTTAAACCAGATTTTATGGTAATGTTTTCATCTGTGTGAGATGGAAACCCTCTTTGATACATTTATAAAGTCTAATGAAGAGCCCCATTGACAGTAAATGGCTGATGCAAAGCTGCAGGGGGATTGTGGAGCCATGCGCTGCTCGGGGTGACACGCTGCCCACAGAGCTCATCTCAAGAGCTGTCTGTGTCCCTGCCTCCACAGAGCAGTTGGTTGTCCCTGTGTCCTGGGAAGGAAAACATGAGCCAGGTGCTGATGTGCTTTTGGGCTGCAATCCCTCACAGGTGCTTTGCTATCTTCTTGTCAGCTGCAGGACACCCGGGATGCAGGATGTCCTGAGACTGAGGGCTGTGTAGCTGCACTGGTATTGAGTGCTGGCCCTCAAGACTGGTATTCATCACTAAAGGCAGTGTGGAAGTAACTGCTACAAAAGAAAACTAGCAGTGGGGAAAAGAGAAAGGGAATGAAACTGTAAGAGGTACTCACAGGAGCAACAAAAACCAGTAGCTTGCTGAGGGTGGTCTTCGGTGGAAAGAGGAACTGGACTTCTCCGTGCGAGTCTGCTCTCGCACAGCTGCCTGCAGCTACCTGGCTGTGGACAGGAACAGCACTGAACAAGTAGGAAAGAAAGGAAAGGCAAATTACAGCATGCCATTTGGGTGATCTCTTAAAGCAGCAACAAAAACCAGTAGCTTGCTGAGGGTGGTCTTCGGTGGAAAGAGGAACTGGACTTCTCCGTGCGAGTCTGCTCTCGCACAGCTGCCTGCAGCTACCTGGCTGTGGACAGGAAGAGCACTGAACAACTAGGAAAGAAAAGCAAATTACAGGATGCCATTTGAGTGATCTCTTAAAGCAGGATAAATCCTAATGAGATTGGTGTCTTGCACACTTCTCAGCGCATTAAACACTGTTTTGTTTCAAATTGCTTCCAAATTCATTCACTGGTCAGGTTACAATTATTGCTGCCCTTAAAAGAACCTCCTAATTCCTCACTATTGTTCCATTAGTCACTTGAGTTCCTGACTATTTGGGGCAAGCATTAGCAACGACACAGGTTTGCTGATTTCTGTTTTAATTTAATCTCTTGAATACAAAAGATTGGGGGGATCAGGGGCTATGCAAAGAATTGTCTTTTTATTGAAAAGTTTGCTTTGGTTGGTTGTCAGCGAATTTGCAGCCCCAGCAAAGGCTTTGATACACCAGGGGAAAAATCATGCTTTTACCTAATCTAACCAAACCAACCTTGTTCAGATTGATTCAGATTCCAGCCTTGGCTCTGACCTCACCCTTACCCTCAATCCTGCCTCACTTTCACAGGGAGTGTTTTATACAGCCTCTATTTTCTCCCTGCTTAGCTCCCCCCC
>VWZO01016706.1:1060195-1070197 GCA_013396975.1 Bucco capensis | reverse complement strand
CCCCCTCCAAAGCCAACATCTATGTTCTCCTCATCAAGCATTGCTTTAGAAATCTTGAGGCTGGATGGGCAGGCATGCAGTGCTGGCAGGTGGTGTAGCTGTTAGGCAGTCTTGTGTATCACAGGAGATCTGATGCTATCAAATTTCTTTTCCCCCAAAGACTAAAGAGAGCAAGCCTTTGTAAGCAGGCAGGAGGGGGATGAAAACAGTTTGTCTCCTGAGCAGCCAGCCTTTGTCATTTTACAAATGAAATCACTTTGGAAATTTAGAGAATTAATATCATAATGAAGACGGGAGTACCCATTAGGGTGGTCTAATGTTGCTCTGGAGATATATGATGGATGTCCAGTTGCTGTAAGCCCTTATTTGCAGAGAGTCACCTCTGTAGTTGCCATTATTAGGAAGATGTCTGAAGCAGAGGATCAGACACAACCATTGCAAGATGAGATAGTGTTTGACTGGTTTCCAGGGAACCGAAGGATACAGCCTTAGTTGTACCTGTCACTATGGCTCCCAGCTTTTTTTCCCCTTTATGTCTTTTTTAGCTGTAGGAAGTTTCTCTTTAAAGATTCACTGCTTCTCTAATAGCACAAAAAAGCAGCGATAGGAACATGAAAAAAATGTTACCTGCATTTCAAGAAAGCTTCCATTCATGGCAAAACAATTGGCATAATTCATCATCAAAGGATTGCAGTAGGCTACATTAGTTAGCTTTTGCAAATAAAGGTGACCACGAGATCTAACCTGCAGTGTATTACTTGCAGGAACTGGAAATATGCACCTGCTGCCTCCACTTCTGGAGATCCTTATTGCACTGCCAGAGCAGTGATGCTGTGATTGCCATTCCTGGAAACACAGCCTCAAGAAAGGAGTACTTCCAGGAATTATCTTAATGGGCAATTGAATCATTATTTCTAGCACTCCAGTATCTTTCCCAGAAGGACAGTTTTCCATGGGCAATGATACTAGTTAGAAGAAAATGTGGGTATTGAGACCCCAATTCTTATTCTTTCCTGACTGGTTTGTAAAGAATGAAGTCTTATGCAGATCTTAAAATTAGGGAGAAAGTCACCTAGGACGTGTGAGGCTGGAAGGTATAGTGATTTTTGCCTGCACTTCATTATGTAGTAGTTATTCTACCCAGGTCATTTATTTTCTTCCAATTATCTGTGTTCCTTTAATAATTCTCTGCTGGTCACTAACAGTGCTGCTTTGTTGTGTTATTTCCCGGGAAGCCCAGTCACTGGTGTAAGTTGTTGTAGCTGCAATGTCTTCCACGAGGATTTACACCAGGCACTGTCTGTGTTTTAAGAAAAGCAGGTTAAATTCACTAATGTCTAGACTTTTTCCCAGCTCTGTAGGTATGTAAGGCAGCTTGATGTTGCCAGCCTTTTCAACTCAATGTGACACGATGAGTCCACACTTTGCTCTCTATATAATCAGAACTGATTTGGGGGAATAATCAGTGGTAAATAGAAATGAATGCATTGAAATACCTTTTGTGTGTGTTCTCATGAATTACTCATGTAACAGGGGTTACACATTTTTGCCCCTGATACTCAGTAATGGATTGCACTGCCTTTATTTTTTTTTTATTTTTTTAATATATGGTGTGTGAGGGTGAGTTTTGTTTTTGGTTTTGTGAGTTGGGTGATTTTTTTTTCCCCGCAAAATTCTATTTCTTTCCCTTAAATCTTCAGTTTAGTGGCCACATTCACCTTGGTGGGAGCAAATGCAGCTCTATCGATAGCAATGGAATTGTGTCTGCATATGTCAGCGATGAATTTGGCCCTATATTTATTGGAAATACCTGGGCTGTTGTGATATGATGTGGTAAATCACACTGAGAGCAAATCAAAGAGACAGGCTGTGGCTGCATCACTATTTCATACAACTCAGGTCATAATGGACAGGACAATGTTGTACTGTGAAATTCAGTGCTAAGGAAAATACATTCTTTCTAACCTTTTATGAAAATACTTCTCATCCTTCAAAGGACAATTTAGGGAATGTGACCACTGCTGGAACCAGTGCAGAAGCATTTAAAAGGCAAATAGAAAAGTACCATTGCCCAGGAGGAGAACACGTGCCCATAGATATTCCCATGCTTTTGCTATTCCAAAATTCCCATCAACTGTTGCATACAGCCTCCAGAAATAAAGCTATTGACTCTCACTCCAGCAAATGAAAGCAATGCAACAGGCCAGTCTTCAAGCTCAGCAAACTACAAATGTAATACCAGACAGAGAAGAGCTAATGAAAACAATCACATTAAACAGAGCTCTCCAGTGCTTGGTGCTCAATAAGTGAGCAGCAGGCTTTCTGTGTCTAGCTTACAGAAAACAGGAGGTAGCAGTTTGCAAGGAGCAGCGTTTTAATGTGATTGGACTATAACAGACAATCTATTTACAGCATGCTCTGGGGAGCTTATAAACAAATGTTGAGTAATTTCAGCCAGCAGTAATTACCCTTGCAGCTGACAAGGATAGCATGATACTTTCTCCTTCACCTTCAGCCCAGTCCAGAAGGCACTGTAGACAATGGCACTTCTAATTATTTCTGCATTTCTATGGCTAAAGACCAAAGTGTGTTATTAGGGAACATTTTAGAGGCTTTTTAAAAGCTTGTTTATTGGGACAATTAAAAGTCATCACTATGGCAGCAAATAAAAGGTTCCATGCCTAGACCCACGTCTGCTTACCTTGTAAGCCTTGTCTGCATCAGGCAAAATTTACAGCCACCCCTCAACACTGTTAATATCCTTCCAGTGGCATCAGTGCCAGCAAGGTGGGCAACCCTCAAGTAGACAGAGAATGGAGCTTTATAAATGTTGTAGTATCTAACTTTGCTTAGAGCACATTGAATAAACATAGTACTTTAAAATGCTGCTCACTCCTCCGTGCTTCAGCTCCCAACACAGCCACAGGCAGTGTGGGGGAAGCTGTCCTAGGGCTGAGAAGGCATTTTTGCCAGAGCAAAAACTTTGTGCCACAGACAACCTTTCAGGCAATGTGGCTTTTTGTCTTCTGTGGAAACAGAACAAAAAGAAAGTTCTAAAACATCCATTAACACTTCATTACTGGTGAAATACATTGGCTTAGACTTCTTCTCTTGGGCACTGGAGATACAAATTAGTTAATTCCAGGCTGGATGCAGCTGCCACTAGTGAGTCAGCAGTAAGATAGAGGCAGAGGGGAAAGGACACCCTGGTTGTGATGGAAGAGGGGTCAGGGGTCTAGGGTACTGCCCTCTGCACCCTTCCCTTTGCTGCTGACAAGACCCATCCCTTTGCCTTGGTTGTTCAAAGGCAAACTGAGGTCTTTTAATTTCCCCAAATCATCAGTACGTGGGGCAGAACCTCCAAAGCCTTCTCCCCATCTTTCCAGATTAGAGTAGCCAGGCTACACTCATTTCCAATGCCAACTTGGCATGGCCTGCCCACCAGGTCCTCAGGCTCCTACCTACTCCTCAGATGCCTTTGGGCCCTGCCTCCAGCAGCACCTCACCATGCCAGAGCCTGAAGCTAATCCTCCAGAGCTGGGAGAAAGCACTGGTGAGCTTCCACTGCAAGACAAGGTTTGTGAGCCTATGAAATTCTGAAAAGCAGGTACTTTTGGTCAATAACTCTGAGACAGATGCCATAGAAATGAGCACTCATTCTCTCCTCCCAGCCCTCTGGCAGGAGCTGTGCTACAAAAACAAAGACCTCCAGCCTCAGGGACACCTCAGGAGGCTGCACTGTCTTGAGTAGTCTCTTATTTGGGCTATAGCACTGGGGTTTTTTTCCAGCTATGTCCTACATACTAGTGGATTTTTTTGTTCACGCTGTGTGAGTTCCATTTTACCATGGGGAACGCTACAGCTCTTTCCAAAAAGTAGTTTTAAAATATAGAAACCACTACTTATGGCAAGGTGAGGAGGCACCATCAAAGTGATGGCTGCAGTCAGTGATAGTTAACAAAATGATCAAGTCACAAGAAGATCAAGTGCACCAGAAGAACTTTGATTTAACATTGTAATACAGTCATATATGAGGCAGACTCTACAAAAGTGCTTGGGAGAGGCAGTGAACTGTGATGTGTGCTGGTTTGCAAACACCATGGACATTCTGGTGTTTGCTGAGCTCCCATCCGCCTCAGTAAATTCAGTTCAGACTCGTGCTATAGGAATTGACAGCAGATATCTAATCCCCAAAAGTGGATTATTTACATGTTTTGATACGTTGCATTGCATTACATCCTGTCAGGTTGCATCTCATCCCGAGCAGATATAATATTGCATAACGTGATGTGACATGATGACAGACATCACAAATGCTTTTTGTTGTTTGAGGGTTTTTCAGATTTTTGTATCTAGTATCCAAAATGTTTCCTAGTTGATTCCTAGGAAGATCAAGTAGCTGAAGTGAGTGCCTGGCTTACCCTTTCCTCTGGCAGCTGCAGCACTGCCTCTCCCATGCATTGTTTGCAATGCAGCCCCCTTGTTTTGGCAGTTTCCAACAAAAACCCTCAGCAAGACAATTGGGTGGATGTTTTGCAAATATTTTTAAAAGATTCATTAGGAGGGAAATCAGCAGAACACGTGTTCAATAAAAGCACTAAAATGACAACAGCTGCTGCAAATTCCCTTGGCTGAAAGGAAAGGCCAGAAACGCATTGCCAACTTTAACAATGTACTCGAGCTGTTGCTTGCTTACACCGGCGCTCGCTACTCATTGCTGAGGCACAGTTGATGCAGGAACATTAATTTGTCCTTGTTCTTGAGACTGGCAGGTGTCACTTTGCCCAGTGTGGGATGTGAGTGACAGATATTTTGCAGCTGATGAAATGAGAATGCAGAAATTCAAGAGTTCCTCTGGGATTTCACTGGTCATTTGTGGCCAGCACAAGGGCAGGGCCTGCTGCTTCACTAACACATCACTGGCTGCTGTTGCTGTGTTGCTGCAGGCTGCTGCACATTCACACCATTTTAAATAATATTTGTATTAGGAAGCTCTTCTCACACACACAGAGGATTGATAATATTGTGTGTGTGTGCTTTGCTGCTTTCTAGGCTGACACTGTCTGGGAAATTGTTCTAATTGTTTTGGTTGGGTGTTGTTTTTTTTCTTCTTCCGTCATAAGCTCAAATCATTCTCAAAAGGATTTTACCTTCATCTGCTATCTTAAATAGAATTGACAAAAAGCAAGATGTAAGCTAATCTAGGGGAAATTGATTAAAAACATGAGCTGTATTTAAAAAAAACACAATTAATGAAGTATTTTCATGATACAGAGGTTTAGAAAGAGAATGGGGAGAATTATATCAATTGAAGTATTTTTCATCTAATTTAGAAAAAAACAGGAAAATGTGTTCCATGTAGAAATGCACAAGACTCAGTGCAAATAATAATAACAAAAAAAAAGATATTAGGACACGAACAACATTGCAATGTTAAAGAGTTAAGAATGAGATTTGTTTAATTTTAATACTATCCTGCAGCTGACCTTTATCTTCCCTTCAAGTCTTAGGGCATTTTCTCTACAGGCAATAGAGTGCCTGAGATTTCTAACCACCCTCCACAAAAAAAAATAGTTAAAAGTACAAGGAAAAGAAATTGTCTGGAGTCGATGCCTCAGATAGATATTTTTAAT
Organism: Bucco capensis; assembly: GCA_013396975.1. Taxonomy (NCBI): domain Eukaryota; kingdom Metazoa; phylum Chordata; class Aves; order Piciformes; family Bucconidae; genus Bucco; species Bucco capensis. Next base: position 1,064,564 of record VWZO01016706.1, on the reverse strand, counting down.
ACTATTTCAAATAATGTTTTTGTTGTGGGTTTTTTTTTTTTTCCATTCAGCAATTTTATGTGAAAGGAGAGAAGGGGTGAAAACATTCTGTAGTTTCTGAAATACATTCTATACAAAAAAATAAGAATGCAAATTAAAAGACAAATGTTTCTTTCAACGTTGTTAGATTTTATTTAAACTGCAGATTATTTTGAAGGTGGTGACCTTCCAGAAAACCCCAAAATTTCAGGGCAGTGTCTTTGCTTTAGCATATTCAGTGTACTGTGTATAGAACAGTGTAATCCAGGGAACCACTAACAGCATTTTCAATTGTGATAAAAACTTATTAACATATTTGCCTCTTTAATGATTAACTGTCTTTGAATATTAAGAGATTTTTACAACATCTTTTTTCAGACTGAGAAGACTCAGCAAAAGGCTGAGCTTTTCCTTTATTGTATCAGTGAGGCTTCGTTTGATATGCATTCTGATTTTTAAAAGAACCGTAATATTTTAATCGATCTCTCTGTAAAGATCACAATTATTATAAATGAGATACAGTTGTGCACATCAAGCCTGACTGGTAGATAGGAGGTCATGAGTCAGGAATTATATGAAGAGGGGAAGTAAAAACTAGAACATGATTGTTTAAAGGAACAATTATGTACACTGGCACATGGATTCAAGACTTCAGTTACATGTGCAGAGTTATCAGCCTTCATTTTCTATTACATTTCCTTCAAACTAGGCCAGGCAAAATATAATCTGTAAAAAAATAAAATAAAATTAAACCCATATATTTATTATGAAAAACATGTAATTTCCTACTGAACTCTTCACATTCATGTAATAGATGGCATTAAAAATCGAGGCAGAGAAATAGATCTGATGAAAACGTTGACACAAACCTAGGCTGTGAAAACACTGCTTAATGTCATTTGCCAAATATTAGTTATGGTAGAAAATTCCTTATGTTAAATAATTTGAAAAACACCTAAAGACAGCATCTGATAAGATACAAGCTTAATATTTGAGTATAATTCCATTATCAGAACTGGAAAAATTCTTTTGAAGGGATTTTTCTTTTTCCCTATCCAACTTCTAGTCTTCCCAAACCAATATTGTTTTATTTACACACCCATATACAAATATATCTGCACATTTTCAATTGATATTTCTCCCCCTATTTACAAATGCAATGATATACTGTTATCCCTTGGAAATCAAATATGTTTTTCTAGATGGTGTGCTTCTTTAATTAAACATAGTCTTTATAGCGATCAAATATAATTAGTGGGAACAAGTATTTAATGAAAACAAACTGTTTTCCTTTGAAATCTTTCCAACCCACTGTACTTTAAGTCCATAGCTTCTCTGAGATCATTATATCATAACAACTAAAAATAAGTATACAATTAAAAGCTTGACAGGTGCTGCATCATTTCGGAGAAATAAAAACAGATAAGGTAAACACTTGAGATCCTCTTTCATGCCAGGAACAAATCCTTTCCTTTAAGACACTGCTTTAAATGCAACAGTACCGTTAGTGATTCGATGTGCTGTAGCTCTGTCTTTTAACTCCCTTATTTGATATCATTAAGTACTAAGACATTACCCCAGTATGTCGATTCTTACTGAGGGAGAACAGAGGGAAGTGCACTCATTGAGAGTGAGGTGCTCTAGCAGCTCTCTTGTCATTAATTGTGAGTGAAAGGGGGTTTGCTTTTTGCAGCCTCGTAAAACTTTTCCCACATGGCTGAACCCACGGTCAGGAGACGTTAGGCAACATTAAGTGCCTGCACATTTGTGCAAGGCTCTGGAGGAAGCAGCTCGGCACTGGGGCTCCAATGCTGCAAAAGCCTGGGACGCAAAACCTCAGCGTCTACCTTTCATCTGAGCTGAGATTTGGAGAAGGTTCATACCACAGAGGCTCCTTAATTCTCACTAATTCATTTGCTTTCCTGATTCACTTGGCCTGGGATAACGTGCGAATGATAATGAAGCTGTAAGGGGAGCGCTTAGTCCCTTGCCTTTGAATGTGCTCGGCATGGATTGAGGGCTTTCTGGGAATCTTGCAAGAGGAAAAGAATCTTATTAGCACTGATTGCCAGTCATGAGGTTGCCTCTAAAAACTCCTCTTGTATTTTTAACTCTTGCTTGCTTATAACAAGCCTTGATAAGGGCAGAGATGTGTTGTTTACACACTGAACGTGGCATTGTTCTCAACATTTACTCCTTTCTCTGTGCAGTTTGAGCTAATCATAACACATTTGCTGTACGTATGTCATTACTATACCACTAGGAACACTTCATCATTTTTCCCATGATTATTCTGCAAGTCCATAACTAGCCAAGTCCTCATCTCTTCACCCCCAGCTAAACATCCTCTTTGCATAAATGTATGCTCTCTAGACTAAAGAGCCTAATTTTCTTTTTTTCCCCCTTTTGTTATTAACCATTTCAGCAGACCACAAGTAGTACTGCTTTTCGTGTTACTAGTGGATTTCTAACAGATAAGATATTCTTTCATATTGGTTCTTATTTTTTTTTTATTGTGGATCTGGATACAAACAAAAATTCAAGCCCCAGTGAGGATATCTGAAGATAAAACAGGGGAAAAGTGGCTTATTTTTGCTTCTCTTTGCTAAAGGAATATTCAGCTTACGACTGATTTTTTTTTTCCCATTCATTTTTGTGTATTTTGATAACTGTACAGAAGAAATGGCTTGAAAGCCAGACACGTGTGTCAGAGTTACTCTGTTTAGAGCATCCAAGTCCTTCTAGAGCCAGCCTGTGCTAATGGCTGAGGATTCACACTTCAGTTTCCCATGGGCTCCTGGCATTGCCACAACTAAACTTGAACTCCTCCCCAAACCCTGAGACATGCCAGCCTTAAACAGCATGTTCTGCTCTCTTCACTCCTTAGGGATGTAGGATTTTTTTCCACTACCCAAATCTTTCTAGGAAAAGCTTTCATAACATTTTCAGATGGGCAGCACCTCTTTTCTGCAAAAACGCATTTTTCTGTGGTTTCTAACCTTTTAAACATGGCATATGTGCAGTGCCAGAAAAACAGGGATTGGGCTTTAGCATTTAGTTTAGTTTAGCATTTCGTTCAGCCAAAGAATGTCTTCTCCTGCTTCCACACCTGGGACAGAAAAGCATGATGCATTGCACTGAGATACAGATAAAATTCCCTTGTGTTTATTTTTTTCCCTTGCACCTAGATGAGGTCAGTATAGCATTTGACTAAAGCAAAAAAATTGCTTCCAGTTTCAGCTAATTTCCTTAGATTTCTCTTGAAATATGAATTTTATGCTTTTTTCTCTCTTATTTTTTGTTACCTCAAAAAAGCCCTCTAAGTGACAAAACACTACACCCACTCTTTCTCAACAGACTTGGTCAAAAAAGAATAATTATGTGAGACTGCTAGAACTCAAATTTGAACTGGAATTTCTTGTGTGGGAATAGGAATTTCTATTCTATGATAAGCTCAACTCTTCTCCAAAGGACATGAGTAAGAGCTGATCAGCCAATGGAATTTATGTTGCATGGGAATTCTAACAGTTTGACATTTGCTTGTCGAATCATTAAATATTTCCACAGGACACTTCCACCAAAAAAATCCCAACTTGCTTTGGAAATGTCACACCGAAATATCTACATTTTGCATCAAAATGTCAAAACAAAACATTGATTCAAGCTGCTATCTTTCAAAATGTCAATTTGGTACTTTTTATCAGTATTTCAGCTATGGATGATGTGCAAATTTTACTTAGTCTTTTAGAAAATTTCATGGATTTCCACTCACTCAGGCTTGGAAAAATCCTATCTTTTTTTTGTTGGAAACTTCTGCACATTGTGAATGGGAAAATACTTCTTTATTATAAATTCCTCACAGAGTTTATTTTTTTTTTGCCTTACTTTTTTAATATCGTAAAACCTATTATATATTCAATTACTTAAAAAAGAAAAACACCCTGAATTGGCTGAATTGACCAACACCATGTAAAAAAAACAACACCCAAAACCTTCACTAGGTAAAGAAAGATATTCCAGTCTGAACAACACAGCTCAAAACTCCCACACTCATCTTAAGAGAAGCAAGTCCTTCAGAGCCTGGGTCCCTGCAGACAATCCTAGGAGAACATTGCTTTGGGGAATAGCTAAAGTTAGACAGCAGACAAATTGGGTTGATATGCTACTGTCCAGCATTTTGTTTCTTTTCCTGGCTGTTTTTTTTTCCCCACCACTGGAGCTCTCTAGCTGCTTATTAGAGCTTCTCTGCTGGGACAATATTCACTTCTTGACCCCAGCCTGTGCAAGTCCCTGGAAATTTGAGAACAGCTGTCTTCTGCTCCACTATTAAACAAGAATTTCCACCACGTTT
>VWZO01016706.1:1021967-1059240 GCA_013396975.1 Bucco capensis | reverse complement strand
CATGCTTCTAGTAATTTATACTGCCCATCTCTATACTTCTCCTATTTCTGATACATCCTCCTTGAGACAGGATAACCACAACTGAATGTAGTACAGCAAGTCAGGGCATGGCATCCATTTATTTAATGACACTGCAAGATTTTGGGCATTCTTTCTCTCCCAATCCTTTTGCAACGGGACAGTTTGCTGGGTTTTTTCCCTCTTGCTCCATACAGACCAGAGAGTTTCACTGAACCATCCAGAACAAGGCACAAGTCTTCTCTTGAGTGGCAACAGCAATGTATTTAGGTAGCTCAAGTTATCCCTTTGCATGCTATGTTTGTCAACACTGAATATTTATCCTGACCAGCCAGCTACATTTGTTAAGTTTTGCTGGTTTTCTTACTGCTTTTTTAATCTTGAATCTTCTGAAACATTTGAGTTTTCTTTACTGTCTTTTTTACTTGCAAGTATATTTTGCTTAATTAAAACAGAGGAAAAATAAATCCATTTCTAGCCCTGCTATTAAGCCTGAAAACCTACCCACATGTGTGTATATATATAATAATAATATATATATATTATATATATATAATAATATATATATATTAGGTTTCTCTAGGTTCATAATGCTTTTTATTTTCATTGTTCTCCTTTACTTAAGCAGCATCTAGTCTCTTCTTGAGTGCTTCTCCTGTGGCTATTTCCTGGCAGTATTTTCCAAAGAGATTTCAGAAATTCAGTTAAATATGTTGTTTGGTTGGCACAACACATTCTGCTAGATTAGGAAAAAAGAGATTTTTTTCATGTGACTTTCTGTCACACTTCAAAGATGCTGAGGATCAAGGAGGCCTCTGTACCTCTACTGCACACAACTGAGGGGAGAAGAATGGAATAAAATCCTGCTCCAGCAGAGCAGGATCTCCCTCTCTTGGAAGCAGCCAAACATTCCCAGTGCACACAGGCACTGGCCATCTCCCACGAGCTGTGGGCATGAGGCATTTCTGTTTTACCTCTGTATATAACATCCCTCACAGGCACAGTTGGCTGGACTGAAGATTTAGCCCACAGCAAGGGAAATGTACATCATTCTCTACATTATCTGTGCCAGCAGTGGTTTTGAGATAATCTGTAAAAAAAAGAATATGGCCTGAAAGCTTAAGACTGAGTTTCNTTAATATTGTAAAACCTATTATATATTCAATTACTTAAAAAAGAAAAACACCCTGAATTGGCCAACACCATGTAAAAAAAACAACACCCAAAACCTTCACTAGGTAAAGAAAGATATTCCAGTCTGAACAACACAGCTCAAAACTCCCACACTCATCTTAAGAGAAGCAAGTCCTTCAGAGCCTGGGTCCCTGCAGACAATCCTAGGAGAACATTGCTTTGGGGAATAGCTAAAGTTAGACAGCAGACAAATTGGGTTGATATGCTACTGTCCAGCATTTTGTTTCTTTTCCTGGCTGTTTTTTTTCCCCACCACTGGAGCTCTCTAGCTGCTTATTAGAGCTTCTCTGCTGGGACAATATTCACTTCTTGACCCCAGCCTGTGCAAGTCCCTGGAAATTTGAGAACAGCTGTCTTCTGCTCCACTATTAAACAAGAATTTCCACCACGTTTTCCTCACCACCAACTCTCACTCATAGTACTTCCAAAAATTTTGCACCATGTGAAGCTATTTTATAGCAACTCATCTATTATCCCTCTACACCTGAAAATGGGAGCAAAATGGGAAAGTGGAAATCTCCCAAAATGTGCTAGAGAAGAAATTATTTTCTCCTCTAACACTCCAGTCCAAAAGCATCAATTGGCAAGTTATATTCATTTACATACATTTTCTATTAAACTTTTCTATCATAAAAAATTGCCTTTATGATCCAGACACATCATTTATTATACAATGCACCAGCACCATCATCAGAGTGAATTGCATTTTACATGTTTATACTAAGAGAGAAGGTGATCAGCTTTAGCCTTCTTGTCATTATATTGCATCATTCATCCTCCACTCCCAAGATCTCTGGATTCTCTAGCATATCCATCATTATCTAACTGCCAAGTGTTTTCAGAGGTTCCACTGCTTTAAGCTCATTATTTCTTCAGATTGGGGAATCTACAGAGAATCTTTGCACAACATCCAGCAGTCAGCATGGCACATGTGTACAGATGAATGCTAGGGCTTTGCCCTTCACAGTCTCTTTGTACTGAGTTTTGCCCCACAACTACAGCATGTAATGAGCAGCAGATGTATACTCTTATGTCTAAAAAGAATAAAGAGTTAAATGGCATAAAAAAAAAAAAATAAGCAGCAAATAGTGGCCTCGTTGTGTGGATGGGATGGGTTGTTGTGAATAAATCCAGTTTACAGATTGCTCAGAGGAGTTTGGGGTTACCAAGTCCTTATAATGCAAACTAAGGAACATAGCAAAAGAGCTGTGCTAAGATCAGGAATTTCTTTCCTGTCCCCATTTACCATGCTGCATTTAATTTAATCAATAGCTGAATGGGGAAGAGGAGGAGAATTGGATGGTTCAAGAGACTGATAATGGGATATCGAACCCTTCATCTCTCTATCATTGATTCAACATAGGAATTGACACGCTGGATCAGAGCAGTGTTCCATCTCCTCAGTTATCCTATCTGACAGTGGCCTGGACTAGATGTGTTTCAGGGACATGTCAGCAAACCTGTACTAAGCACTTGTGAAATAACCTGTCCAGAGGAAAAGTTTCTTCCTAACTCTCATTTACCATTTAGCTCATGTTCATACTTGGGGCACTCTGTACCTCTTCAAAAACCTTTTCAATCTGCAAGTGGGATGATATGTTTATTTTAATACATATCTAACTGAAGTCTACCTTCAGATGAAGTCTTGACCACCAAGTTGCAATGAGTTCCAGAGGAGAATTAGGTATTGCAAAATGACTGATTTCATTGCACTTGCATTTCACTTGTTGCCTTTCTAAGTAAATAATCTTACATGCAATGTAGCTGTTGTGACTATCTAAGCCATCTTCATTAAAATGATGTTTAACTTTTCAATCTGTTTGAAATGAAGTGCTTTCCATGCTTCTAGTAATTTATACTGCCCATCTCTATACTTCTCCTATTTCTGATACATCCTCCTTGAGACAGGATAACCACAACTGAATGTAGTACAGCAAGTCAGGGCATGGCATCCATTTATTTAATGACACTGCAAGATTTTGGGCATTCTTTCTCTCCCAATCCTTTTGCAACGGGACAGTTTGCTGGGTTTTTTCCCTCTTGCTCCATACAGACCAGAGAGTTTCACTGAACCATCCAGAACAAGGCACAAGTCTTCTCTTGAGTGGCAACAGCAATGTATTTAGGTAGCTCAAGTTATCCCTTTGCATGCTATGTTTGTCAACACTGAATATTTATCCTGACCAGCCAGCTACATTTGTTAAGTTTTGCTGGTTTTCTTACTGCTTTTTTAATCTTGAATCTTCTGAAACATTTGAGTTTTCTTTACTGTCTTTTTTACTTGCAAGTATATTTTGCTTAATTAAAACAGAGGAAAAATAAATCCATTTCTAGCCCTGCTATTAAGCCTGAAAACCTACCCACATGTGTGTATATATATAATAATAATATATATATATTATATATATATAATAATATATATATATTAGGTTTCTCTAGGTTCATAATGCTTTTTATTTTCATTGTTCTCCTTTACTTAAGCAGCATCTAGTCTCTTCTTGAGTGCTTCTCCTGTGGCTATTTCCTGGCAGTATTTTCCAAAGAGATTTCAGAAATTCAGTTAAATATGTTGTTTGGTTGGCACAACACATTCTGCTAGATTAGGAAAAAAGAGATTTTTTTCATGTGACTTTCTGTCACACTTCAAAGATGCTGAGGATCAAGGAGGCCTCTGTACCTCTACTGCACACAACTGAGGGGAGAAGAATGGAATAAAATCCTGCTCCAGCAGAGCAGGATCTCCCTCTCTTGGAAGCAGCCAAACATTCCCAGTGCACACAGGCACTGGCCATCTCCCACGAGCTGTGGGCATGAGGCATTTCTGTTTTACCTCTGTATATAACATCCCTCACAGGCACAGTTGGCTGGACTGAAGATTTAGCCCACAGCAAGGGAAATGTACATCATTCTCTACATTATCTGTGCCAGCAGTGGTTTTGAGATAATCTGTAAAAAAAAGAATATGGCCTGAAAGCTTAAGACTGAGTTTCAAATGAGGCAGTTCTTTTAAAGCTTGGTTTAATAAACCTAATTTATTATGTGAGATAACAGTTCTGCAATTGGCTGCACGACTTGATGGCTAAGGTTAGGAATTCATGTGAATCGTGCTGCTAAAAGAAAACATGTCCATAGCAATCAGACCTTGCAGCTCTCTTCACTCTTTTTCCTAAAACACAGACTAGCCAAGAGGACCAAGCATCTCTGCTGTAAAGAGCTGAGTTGCAGGAGCACAGCTGGAACATCAGGGCTCCCTAGCCCAGCCCAGCTCTCCTATAGCTAGAGCAGCATGCCACTAGTGAGGGCTAAAGATGAAGAAGGTTTGTAGCTTGCTGCTGTCATGCTTACAGTAAAGCACACTTGCATATTTAGCATTTCTGAGTGTTTTTGGTGTCTCTGTTTAAAGCATAACTGTAGCTTTCCTGGATGCCACCCTCAGTACATAAAAGCATCAAACATTTTCATCAACAGGACGAAGAACTGCAATTAGCCAGGATGAAGTGACAATGCCAAAGCCAAGGCTAGGTAAATGTGCACCAGAAAATACTTAATTTCCATTGATTAAAGTAGAAGATTGGAAGAAAAAAAATAAAAATAAATTCTTTAAGTGAATAGCAGTGGAGTTTTCTCATGCATTAGGGCATAAAATGACAACACTGTGGGAGTCAGAAAGTAATTTTTCTCCTTGAGATAAGATGTTGCACAACTGGCCAAGCACAATTATGAATGATCTACCTATAATGCATAAGACTTTTAAGACACACACACACAGGTTAACTCTTCTAGTAAAGCAGCTTTTCTGTCTCCTGCCTCCATAGCTTACAGTAATGTGGGTACAAGGGAGTTAGCCCTTTTGGAAGTATATTTCAAAAGCAGCATTAAAAATCTGATATTCTAGTCAAACTAACAGTTAGGACACTGTAAGGAATGTGTCAAGTCTTTAGGAAGAAGTATGAATACTCTGCTTGCATCCTAGCTTCAGAAAGCGTTGCCCATCACAGTTACAAAGGTCTGAAGAGGGTGAGCTACTGCACTAGTGATTATTTAGAAAAGAAAATACTGTAAAAATGAAGTAAAAAAAAGAAAAGAAAAGAAGAATATCTGTCCTTCACAATGTACAACTCATGCAGTTGGTGGCCTGCAGCAGGAAATACAAAAATACATCAGGACACACAACCAGAAAAGGGGAAGGGAGAGGGGAGGTCATGTCCAGTCAATGTCTAGTTCTGCTAGTATTTTATCAAGGATCTTTGTAAACAGAAAGAGAAATACTGAAAGTATTTCAGTAACCTCTCCTGAAGCTGAATATTGGCCAGGCTGCTTCAAGCAACTTCTTAGCAGCAGTCCAAATTTCAGGTCCATGTGGCTGTGGCCTCATGCAAACTGATGTAACCATTAGTTATTGGTGAGCTTTAATACAAGGAGGAGATATGTTGAGGCTTCCTGTGGGATGCTGGCAGAGTGGGTAATTTAGTGGATTTTTCACTAATTTCTCATTGTTTCAGCACAATACAATGATTCCGGAGAAATCTAGCAGATAATAACCAGTTTCTCAGTTTAAGAGCGATAATAGTCTTCAAAATAAGCATTTGGTACTATTAATAGTAATATCTCCCTATTTAATTCATATCACAGTATGTCAGGGGTTGGAAGGGACCTAGAAAGATCATCTAGCTGGACATGAACAATTAATTGGACATTCTCAAGTCTAAGCTTCACAGAAGACAAGGACTTTGGGGCACATTCAGTGATAGTAAATCTTTGTCTTATCCTTCCAGGTGGGCAAGTATTTGTGGCTTTTTTCCTTGCTTTTAATCAAACTGCAGACCTCTCAGCTGACAACCACTCCTCCTTTCCTGAGCCTTTTTCAGGAAAGGTAGGGCTTAAGGATGATATAACCTCTTAAAAGTCTTAATCAGGTTGTTTTTTATTCTATTTAATTCATTATAATCCTAATAAGTCTGTGGAAATCGAGAATTAAAATTTGTTTCCTTAATGACTTGTCTTTAAAACATTAGCTACACATGGCATTAGAATATTATTTACCAAGAAAGACACACATGTATTGGTAAGACAAGAGCTTACCACGTTGGATCTAGAGGTTTTATTCAGGGAGGACAAAGTAATATGAATAAAGAGCTGCCCAGAATTCAGAAAACATCACACTTCAAGAGACAAAGGGCCAAAGACAAGCAAGGGGAAGGTAAAAGGAAGAAGTAAGGACTAAGAGAAAGAGAGGATAATTTTATAGTTATTCTATACATTTAGAGAAAAAAACATGTCCATGCAACCCTCTGTTTGTGCCACCCTCCTCTGAAATTCTGACTCTTGTCAGAGACAGGAAGTTGAGCCAGATGAACTCTAATCTAATATGGTTTTTCCTGTAATCCTATTTCCATGGAGATCTGTTATTTTACTAAAGGCAGCAGAACTGACAGGTTCTGTTATTTGATAATTGTGAATTTGTTTTCGAGGATCTAACTGCAATAAATTGTCTACTTCCCCTTCCTCAGATAACGGGACACATTATGCCTATGGGTCTTCTGAGTCAATGTGGAGATCTGCAGGCTTGTGGCCACATACTGCCTACAAGTAAGTCTGGTTTGTGTTTTTCTCTTTATCTGACTGGAAATGAGTGAACATAATTTTTGAGGAATTCTGGTTTTGTAAACCTGTGATTAAAACAATGCATGCTTACAAAAAATCAGCAGGTTTAGTTGTTCTGCTGAATTCAGACTTTTTCCAAAGACCAATTGAAAGAACAGTAGGGGAAAAAAAAACACATTAAAATTATTAAAAATTATTAAAATTATTAAAATAATTAATATTGTGATTATTTTGTATTAGTAATATAATAATAATAATATTGTATTAGTTGTTAAGTAGTAAGAGCTAATGGAAGGACATTTCCAAGCAGTTAATGATTGGCCAGAGGAGATGACTGTGGAACAATACCCTTGCTTTTCCTCTCTACTGTTATTTACTTTCCACCTCCCCCCTTTGTTTACATCTCCAGTTTTCTGCACTCCATTGATGTGAATTGCATTTTCTTTTCTTAGCTACCTACCTCTTCCTAGCCTTTAGTAATTCACATAGGAACTTTTCACTCACAGGAGGCTGTGAGATTTCCAATAAATGATGCTCAGACTGCTGATTAAATGAAGATGATTAGTAAATATTAAAATGAAGACTTGATCCACATTGTGGGGATCACAGATGAAAAAACCTACACAGATCAGTGTTTGTGGTGGAAAAGTTCTATAGGGAATGTCACAATTCCCTGTGGTGTCCCTGAGTGCATTTTGCATTAGGAGCTGTGATTTAGCAGAAAGAGAGATAAAAATCACACAGAGTCAGTCAGATCCCTCCTGGCTACACATCTGAGAAGGCTCAGGACCACAAGGTCAACACACAGCAACTTACACTCACAAAATGAGCCCAGAACCACCTGTTTCAGATGTTAGCATGCAAAGATTTTCAAGGTTTGGAGCTTTTGAGCAAACCACACCACTCCTGGGGCTTCTGTTCTCTCTATCCCTTCCCCTCCCTCCTTTCCTCTTCCTATCAACCACAAACACCCAAAAGGTGTTTGTTCTGTCCAAAAGGACAGAAAACTACTCACTGAAAGTGTATTCTAATTAAAGTAGCTGTTTATGTTATTCCTGAAGTGGTTCAGCCATGAAAAGCAGTTCTTAGAGAGCAGAGTAATCTCTGGTGTTACTATGGACTATCTCGTTACTAATAGTTACCTGGTTTCAGTAATATCTTTTTCTTCTTTTTTCTCTTCCAATTTTTCAGAGTATTGCAGCTGAGTTGAAACTTGAAGAGACTCAAAGTGCATTTTCTTAATTGTGCTGACTCGCTTCACATCAAAACAGATTTTTTTTTCTAGCCTGAAATTGGCCAAACTGCATAAAGAGACCAGAGGGAGCAAGCAATGATATTCCACAGGATCAACATTTCTTAAGAATGGGAATGAAACACGGTCATATAAAGTCTGGGAAAGAGCAATCTAATGTTTCATTTCCTCCTGGAAAGCTGAATATTTCCTGAATTCTTGCAGGCTGGGTGGGGAAGAGGTGGAGGTTTTTGGAAGACATTTTGTCAGATACAGTGTTCAACTACTGATGCCCTTCCCTTTTTCTTTAGGTCAGAGTGACAATGATTACTAATGAAGAAATAACTAGATTTCACAGCTTTCTGTGTTTGTAGGCATTCCATAAAATACAGATATTTTAATAAATCTTTTGCTACTCAAAAAGATTTACTTTTTTGACTGAACAACTTTTTCTTCCCAGCCTGTATTCTTTCATTAACTGTTGTCATTACTGTTGTAGGATGATTGTGACTCTTTCCCTGATTAGACAACAATAACTGTAACAAAAGAAGGAGAAGTTGTTGACATCTTTAAACAGAAGCTATCAGTCCCTTTAAGAGGGGAGCAATTTGTGGAGCAGGAAGAAAGAGGTAGGGAGAAGGTCAAGACGATTTTAGGACATCCCCATCCTCCTGAAGCGTGTGTTTCCTCAGCAATTGCTGAAGGATACATTAGGTTATTGGAATACTTATTGGCAAAAATAATTTAAGAAGTAAATCACACGAAGAAAGTGTTTGGGTTGATTGCCTGTGCATTTTGGGAAAGCTGATGAAGTGTCTATCACTCATGGGGACAATCAGCACTCTCCTGCTCATAAAGCTTCTCTGTCACGTTGCTAACTTCACTTCGCCTGCTTTCGTTCTGAGGCTGAGCATCTCTGTTCCAGCCATAGCTGTAAGGCACAGGAGGAGCCAGGGCTTTCCTTGTGCTAGGTGCTTTTCACAGAGATCACTCCCTGCTGCCTCAGAGAAAGGGACTTCTGTGTGGGATGAGTGGGTCCACCTCCAACTCACGGCCTCTGTCCTTCTGCTGACCCCTGGCTCTGCTCTTCCTTCTTCCCTATTCTGTTCTTGACCTCTTTTCACAATCACTCGTCCTCCTCTGTGGATGGTCTCTCTCTGCTCTTCTCTCACCTAATATGGATTTTGATTTGTCACAAGGAAAAAAAAATAAAACCCAAAGAAAGAAGGTTGACTGTGAACTCTCTACATTTATGCTTCCTCAACAGAAACTCTGCCTGAATGACAATCAAATAGGAAAGGGAATAAAACATGTTGATTTTGAGACCAGATTTTCCCTGATTCCCTGAGAAGCCCAGAAGTCAGGAAGTCATTGTCAGCTCCCTGTTTCTGTGTTTCAGACTTATTTTCAGGAGAGGTTAGAGCTTTATGCCACCACTCTTGGCTCTTACTCTGCCTTTGCTGGAGTCAGAAGCATATGGGAATGCACGACAGAGCTTAAGAGTCTGCAGTCCTGAGGTGGTGAATACTATTAAAACGTTGAGCAGCCCTGAAAGTGATCCAGCTTCTTCCTAAGGATGGCCCCAAACCTCCTGATGATGTGCCCAGGCTGTTGTCAGGAAAGCTCTGCCAGACCCCAGGTTCTCTCTCAGGACCTTCCCAGGGTGTTATAAAAGGGCAGTGCTGGCTCAGCAGTGTCAAAGAGAGTCCCTGTGATGACAAACACACTGGAAGCTCAAGTCAGAGGCAGTAGCAGTGCCTCCCCCTCTTCAGCCATGGTGCTGCTTCTGTATCATTACAGATACATTATCTTATTTACCAAATTACAAACTAACGATAGGGGATGAAAATGCAAAGCATTGTGCTAACCTGGAGTTTCTCAGTTTCCTCCTTTGGTACATTTGTCTCGTAATTAAGGGATAGTTTTTTCTCTGTGAATAATAAACACTTTGAGCTTGAATTAATTCAACTATTTCTCTCCTATCTCTCTTGGTAAAATAATAGAGATATTCCAGGCTATCTCCTTTTGCCCATTAATGTTGTGTATATAAATAAGCCAGGTTATCTTTTCCTTGTGAGAAATGTTTTATCTAACAGGCTCTTGTCTAGTGGTTCAGTACTCTACCACTCTAAATTAGGACACTTTATCTTAAGGCTTCATAATCTTACGAGACTATAATTGGAAAGTTTATAAAAAAAAAAAGAATCCTGCTTTGTAAGCTTGGCAGCTGAGATAGAAAGAGGGAATGAGAAGGGCTCCAGCAGAATTACACCATCACTGCTAGCCTGACTCTGCTTGACAGAGCCGTTTAATATTTTGACAAGACAAAATATAAAGCAGCATTTTATTCTGTAGAGACTTCACTAGACACAAGCATGGAAGTGCTTGTGATCAATAAAGTTTGCGGTGCAGAGTGATTTATTTACAGCAGGGTATTATGTAGAAAAAGAGCTGTGATATTTCCAGAGGCTTTGACGGCATAATGGCCCCCTCTCAATCCTTACATGCAAGGGTTAGATTGTCATGCTTGCTCAGGCACTATTCAAAACGTTATCTGATCAGCCTTAAAGACTTCAGAACGAGACAGATGATTAGTTACCCGAAACGATCCTCATCATGCAGAAATTGATGATTTAATATAGTCAATGACAGACGATTCCATTTGTACTAGATAAAGTGTCTGCGGTTTGTATCAATCATAATAGAGTTATTATTGAGCATAAAAGAAAAGCATGTTTAATATCATTAATTCCAGATATGTCGCTTTCCACATCTGGCATTCATCCATAGAGCAGAACCACTCCAGGCTATCATTCCAGCCTGTGTGCTGGTGACTCCAGTGTTTTTTGTAATTTCAAAATGTTTTTCAGCACCTCCAGCTAGGTGCAATAACAGTTTACAGATTACCTATGTCATCACATTTTGACAAACTTCTCAATCTGATGTGACCTTCATCTTTAGCCATCTGCTTGCCTTTGTTTCTGCCTCTTTTTTTTTTTCTTTATAAACCTCTGCAGTTTAAAGCTGTAGTGGTTTGTTCCATATTCTTCTAAGTCAACATTTCACCTGTGTAAATCCAGAAACACAGACTGAAATGTACAGACAGTAACCTGGGCTCAAGTCTCAAGGTATCTAGCACTGGACAAACCTCCTAGGTGGATGTTTTCATCACTTCCATCAAATGCTTTTCAATTGTTAATAGTTATCAACCATCCCCACATAAAAACCAGTGCTCAGATAATATCCTGCATTTCTAGGAATTCAAACAATGTGGGGTAGATATTGGGCAGAACATGGATGTTTCCATAACCAAATCACAAATACCTGTGGGTGACTGAGCATAAACCCTGCTGAAGGTGCAGCTCAGACCACTGCACGTATAACTGATTCATTTGGCCATGGTATTCCAACACTCACCAGGGAATCAAAAGAGAAGAGCCACTGCTTTACAGAAGGGAGACACTTCCCAGAAAAATACTGCATCTATGTACTCATTTTGTTTCCTCACTATTTTCCTGAACCCTAGCTAAAACTTCAAATCAGGAATGAAGTACCTATGGGATTTTGCTTCTTTACTCCTTCAGATGGGTGATTGCGTGGTTTTAAGTGATAAATGGTCAAAAAAAAAATAAAAAAAAATTAAAGGGTTATAAAAGAAAGCAAGAAAGATTGTTTTTAAACACTGAATCCAAAATTTCTTGTTATATTATTCAAATCATAAAATTGGTGAGGCATTATTTGACATGTAGTCATAGGAACCTCCTTGCCTTTTGGTTTTTTTTTCCTTCCTTGCATGGGTGTTTTATACCAGTGGGGACAAGAGTCCAAATGACTTGGCTGCCTGCCAGAACAGCAGGAAGTTTACTGATGCTGGAAGCTTTATTTATTTTGTGTTTTATTTTGGAAGGAGGAGTAAAGAAGGCTAATAACATTTCAGGGGCAAAAAGTGAGTTGTTGTCCTGCACTTCAGGCTCTGCTATTAACCAAGCACTGCAACATCTCTTCTACTCTAGAGTTCAATTTAAAGATCAAATCCACTATCACCTCCTCCTCTCTTACTGTCACTCCTCCAATGGAAAGGACAAGAAAACTAAATCACCTGAGTAACTACTGCTGTATATACAAGTAGTGTAACTAGGGGAGGGAAGGAAATGGTAACTACTGAGTAGATCCCAGTTCATTCTGTGCAAAACAAGAGGCGGAAGGGTAGGCACAGCCCTGAACTGACCTCAAGGCCCAGATAAAGCAATTATCATTATAATTTAATAATAGCAAAGATCCTGACCTCCCAACTTTATTTTTATTCAGTCTGTACCTAATGATACGTTTCCTTCAGTAGCAAAACCATTTTCCCTGGCAGGGAAGAGCTTGCTGCATCTAAGCCCTGGCTGCTGGGTCCTCCCTCTCTAAATCCTGCCCATCTTGTTCCTGCAGATTATGGCCCATGAAAGCAGGCTGGCAAAAGGCACCAGGAATACCACTAAGCTACTCAGCTCTTCTGTCTGGCTCATTTCATTGACCTGGTTTGCAGAACAGCACCCAAACCATTTCCTCAGAGCACTAAGGGAGCACTGAGCTGCCCTGACAGGGTGGACAATGTCCTAGCGAGACGTGGCTAGCAGAGGACATGCTCCAGCAGTTTTGTCAGCAGCAGCAGCACCACATCTCAGGGACTTTACACCAAGGCCTCCAGCCTCAGCTGACATTGCTTTAACATCTAGAGCAGAAGTCATCCCTGGGAAACTGCCATTAATAGCTGGCTTTAATGTCAGCTTATCCTTTGTGGCTCCTGCTTCTACCAATAGGTGAAATGGTCCCAGCAACAGATTTCAATGATTATACAAGGAGCAATCATTACCTCATTTTGGTAATTACTTTTTACATTAAAAACACTTTCATTGTGAAAATAAAAGTGTTCAATACAGGAAGCTATAAATATAAAATATAGATCCTGAATATAGCATATGGCTTAAAGCAGTAGTGATCAATCATCACAATAATTCAAGTTCACTAGACAGCTGAAACTGTCAGAGTAACAGGTGACTGCTTCCTCAGTATCATTAAAGCTTTTAATACAATAATTTTAATACAATAATTTAATACAATAATCTTCCTTCATGTAAGGATATATACGTGTGGTTTGTGTGTGTGCACTTGTACATAACGGTAAATGAGAAACTGCTACCAGTGAGGTAAAAAAGGATGGAGATAATGTTTTCAGTTCTTCAGGCTACCCTTGAAAGAAGAGAAAAAAACCACTTTCCTCTAAATGTGCTTACTGGAAATTACCATCATTTCAAAGGACATCTACCTTTGGGCTTGGACTTCTGGCATAAGGCATGGGGGAAGATGTCCAGTTGGACAAGTATCAGATGATGTTATTGTGCTGTCACGTATTCTCTAAGAATTGAAGGGAGGCAAAGCTATCTTTTGAAGGGAAAAAAAAGAAAAGAAACTTCCTAAAATCTGAAAGGAAAAGAATATTCAAATTATTCTTCATTGAGCATATTAAAACTTTCTGTTAAAGCAAATGTCTATTGGTAAAAGAAAAAGAACTCTGAAGGAAGATTTAGGTGGAGATGCAAGAATGAGATATGTTGGATCACAGCAGTGAATATACTTATAAGGAAGGGTAAATTACTATCTGAATAAGATTTCTAGTCTTGGAAATTAAAAGGTTCAGAAAAAGCTCTTGAAATCAAAATTATTAGAGGGTTCTGACAGTGCCACATAAAATGCAGAAGGTGAAATTGTCTATATTGTTAGGAGATAAAAGAAGAGTAATGACTGCTTTAAGTGTAGAAAAGGAGCTATAACATAAGCTGAAGAGCAGGCACTGATCCTTTGCTGTCTATACCTGGTATGCTCCACTCTCAGCTGCCCATGTCCTGGCCCCAGGAGGATGGAGCCCTTGGTCATTGGAGAGAGCATGGACATTCACTCTCCTCCATCACTGTTTCCTACTCAGAGCATAATAGCACAGGAACATTTGTCCAGGGAAACTGAAATAATTAGAAGCTTAAAATAAGAAATAACAGTAGTAGTAATAATAATTAAGAAGGAGTATTTTTTATACAATACTAGTGGAGACTAAGAGATGAGAAGAAAGCATGGGACAGCTTTACCCTGGGATAGGTAGCAGCAGAAGAGTTTCTCACACAGGCATCCAGGTGAGCTGTGCATCCCCATGCCCTGCTTAAGCTAGAATCCTTGGCCTGTAAGAGCCACACACACACACAAAAAATCTGTTTTCTCACTGATTTTGGAAGCCAGCTGTGATTTACATCTCCTTGTCCAACAGCAGGATGTTCCCATGAGAATCAATGTCTTTTCAGGTTCAGACCTGCCTCCAAAATCTCAAGACGTGAGAGCAACATTTCAGACACTTCCCTTCAGTACAAGTGACACTGAACACAATAGCAGAGAAACTGAGAGAGTGCCATAGGTAGACAGGCAGGAAAATCAGACTCAAGAGTCACTGTTGTGTGGAACCACTTAAAGTCAAGATATATATTTTATTTCTCACCTTTCAAGCAAATACATGTCTTTTGTGTCCACTCTTTAGGGTCACATGGAACATGAAACTTTAGAGACAGGAAAGAGAAAACAGATTATTACAGACCTTGCTGCTGTCCTGAGAAATTCTTCCTTTTTTTCCATATAATGGATTAGCTCCCTGTGCAAGAACTCAGTTCAAGTCTTAAAACACAGTGAAGAACTATTCTAATTTACCAGTGTCATCTTTGTTTCAACTGACCTTAGCTTTGTATGTTTTACAAATCTGAGACAGATATTTATAAATATAGTGTGGGGCACATAGGGATACTTCTTGCATGCTTACACATCTATATTTTACTAATTATATAGTTATTGACATTCATCTATAAGTAACTGTGCTTAAGATCTATTCCATCTTGATGATTAACACCATTTTGTTCCAGGTACCTTTGGAAGTGTGGGTTTCTACTGCAGTGAACCTCAGAAAAGCTTCTTTGTTTGGTCTGACTGTCCTTCCCAACATGTGGAATAACACCTGGAGTGGAAAGAACTGACAGAGAAATCTGCTCCTATAAAGGAAATGTAAACAAAGTTAATTCAGAGCCTGAATACTCAACTGGGAGACACTCCTACTGGCAAATTCTCTCTCTGAGAATATAGATACAATCCCTAGTTTGCTCCAGTCTATTAGGTTTTAGGGGGATCAGTAAAAGCAAATCCCATCAGAAGGGTTAATTTGCCTTTCCTGCACAGGAGGAGATTCCTGTGCACTCCAGCTTCCTGGGACCTGGCCTGTGGGATGAATTTGTCACTACATCTCTGGATGGGATTCTGCCTGGCATTCTCTCTTAAAATTACAACTCAGCTCTCATATCCTAGGATGCCCTTAAGCCAATGTGATATGTGTGCATCCGTGTCCATACAGGGCAAAACTCCATAAAAAAATAGAGTGGTCCAATTCAGAGTGTTAGTCATCCCTTCCCTTCATACAATCAGACATAAAAATGCACATGTTAAAGTAAAGGTTGTGGAAAATCAAAACACTTTGATCAAACTTGTTGGAAATGAAACCAAAGAAAATGAATCATAACAACCCATATTCTATAAAGAGCTAACAAAGTACAAATGAGTGTATTTGCTGCCACTGTGCTTTGCAGCATGCACACGTGTACACCTACAGCATAGTAATAGATGTGACTGAATAATAAATCACACTTTAATCCAAGGAACCCAAAGCATTTTACAAACACTAATTAAAACTTGGAATATCTCTCTGAGGTACTTAAATAACAATGTACATAATTTGTAGGTGGGGAAAGTGAGCCAAGGGAAGGTTAAATTAACTCACTTAGGATCAGACAAGGAATCAGTAAAAAAACAGGGAGAAGATACAAGTCCATATCCCACTCCTTTAAAAAAACTAAGGGAATTTGTCCTTCTTGAATCTACAAAGTATGAATGTTATTGTAACTCTAAAAAGCTTTTCCAGAAGATGACTTGTCCGAGCTTGTTTAAGTAGTGTGGATTCTAAGTATTTGGTTTTAAATTACTAAACAGGCTCTGTTGCATCACTGTTTCCCAGTGACTTTGGATGGAAAGAACCACCCCTGCCCATAACATAAACCACCTCTGGAACTGCTTCAGTGACAACTAGATACAACCACAGGAGATCTCCTGAGATGACCACTAATTGGTCCTTCATGGCACATCCTGCTGCCTCCAGGAATTTGCATTGCATCACACAGCAACACAAAACCTGGCAAATAATTAGAGAACAGGCTAAGGGGAGAGAGTGTTGCCACAAGCAATGCTGTGGCCTCTCCTCCTGGGCTGCATGATGCTGTCCTCAGGCAGCAGCAGGGCAGGCAGGCAGAACTGCACTGCTAGCATGGACCTCCAGCCCTACGCTGCACAGGGGCACCAGGGAGGAGCTTGCTCAGCCTCCCTCCCTGCTTCTGGGGATTAACACTTTGCCTAATTGTATCTATACCCACTCCAGAGAGTTGTGGTTGGTGGAACAGAGTCTAACTGGAGGCCTGTGACTAGTGGTGTGCCCCAGGGGTCAGTGCTGGGGCCAGGACTGTTCAATATATTCATCAATGATCTGGATGAAGGGGGAGAGTGTTCCCTCAGCAAGTTTGCAGATGATCCCAAGGTTGGAGCAGTGGCTGGCACACCAGGAGCTGTGCTGCCATCCAGAGTGACCTGGACAGGCTAGAGACATGGGCAGGGAGAAACTTGATGAAATTTAACAAGGGTAAATGTAAAGTACTGCATCTGGGAAAGAACAAGCCCATGGATCAGTACAGACTGGGAATTGATCTGTTAGAGAACAGCCCTGGGGAAAAAGATCTAGGAGTGCTGGTGGCTAGGAGGATGCCCATGAGGCAGCAATGTGCCCTTGTGGCCAAGAGGCCAATGGCATCCTAGGATGCATTAAGAGGAGCGTGGCCAGCAGAGCCAGAGAGGTTCTTCTCCCCTCTCCTGTGCCCTGGGGAGGCCTCCCCTGGAATGCTGTGTCCAGTTGTGGGCCCCTCAGCTCCAGAAGGATAGGGAGCTGCTGGAGAGAGTCCAGCACAGGGCCAGCAAGATCCTGAAAGGAGTGGAGCATGTGCCCTAGGAGGACAGGCTGAGAGAGCTGGGTCTCTTCAGCCTGGACAAGAGGAGACTGAGAGGAGACCTCAGGAATGCTTAGAAATATGGGAAGGGTGAGTGTCAGGAGGAGAGAGCCAGGCTCTGCTCAATGGCATCCAATGGTAGGACAAGAGGCAATGGGAGCAAGTTGGAGCACAGGAGGTTTAGTATTAAGCTGAGGAGGAACTTGTTTGCAGTTCAGGTGCCAGAGCACTGGCCCAGGCTGCCCAGGAGCCTGTGGAGTCTCCTTGTCTGGAGCCATTGCAGAGCTGCCTGGACACATTGCTGTGTGAGCTGCTCTAGGTGATCCTGCTCTGGCAGGGGGGTTGCACTAGATGATCTCTCTAGGTCCCTTCCAACCCCTGACATACTGGGATACTGTGAAATGATCTGAATTGCAAAAGAACCAAACTAAAGCAAAAAAAACCCCTACCCTCCTTATTTTCTAGATTTGTTTTCCCTCCCTAGCCACAGAGGTCATACCTCAGCAGCAAGCTGGGAGATAGTGGACAGCAGGAGGCAGATGTCTATGTGTGGAGGGGTGGGCCCTCCAATAAACTGTGTCCCACTAGAATTGGTCCTGAAACTTGCACAGCATTCGGGGCAGCTTTGTGACATTCCTGGGGTGTTTAACATTATTGATCTTTTTTGACAAATGAGTAATGTAACACGTTCATTACCATTAATCATCCTTTTTTTCTAATTCAGGTAAACAAGGGGAAGTTTTGTTCATGCTTAGCTAGTATCTATTTTTGTAATTATTTTTGCAAGGATGCTGCTTGATGAAATTCAAATAGGTATTTATTTGGAAGAAAAATATTGATGCTCTTTTCATTTTAGCAAAGTACTCCATAAAGGATCAACACTCCTAGATGGGCTATTAGAAAAAAAACCAAACCCAAATATGCTATTATGCCTTAGATCTACATTTTCATAACGGGGTCTGCTGGTTTTGGCTCTATTAGTATGGAAGTCAACGGCCAACTTCAAAACAATGCTGGGTGGAGAAGAATCATATTGCCATCCCCTCTCTTGCCTTTGGCAGCTGGGTTGTTATTAGATGTGATTAAAAAGCCCATATGTTCCCATCACTGGAGTGATCAGCTTGTGAGCTGCCCAGTGTATCCTTGCTTTTCTCAGCTGTGAGTGTGAGCTGAGAGGACCACATGCAAACTGGATGTAGCACTGGCTACTGCTTTTGTTTTCCACAGGAAGGAACATGGCAATTCCCCCACTCTTTCCCCAGCTCACCAGCATCTTCTTCCCAGGCATGTCAATAACCCTGAAGGGGAAAAAGAAGCATGAATATCATTATTGTCCTAACATATCCTTTCTAGCCTGATATGATTCTATGATATATTTTAATAATATTATTATAAAACACCTCCTCAAGTCTCTCTAGTTAGAAGTGTCACGAGTTGGTAATTGTACTTCTCGTAATGCTGTGGAAAAGCTTTATCTGCTGGAGCAGCCTTTGCTGCCTTTTCACATCTCAGTGGTGACTTCTGGCCTGCTTCTGCTGGCTTTTAAAGACAGGCTGGTGGATTTTGAGCAGTGGTTGTAGGCAGAACTAGTGCAAGCCAAAGCCCATGGTTTCCAATGGTGCAGGGGCCCAGCTCTCTCCTCTGCTGGCAGCTGTGATGCTACAGCACCAGCAGCATTTCCCATGCCTCTGCCTTTCTACTCCTTGTAGCAACACTATTGTTAGAAAGGACAAAGGTGATGCTGCTATTTCCCCCTATTACTATTTTAGTGCTCTGATGCTGTTCTGCATGTACTGTACTGACAGCTTCATCACAGAGCAATTTAAATAGACAGAGAAAGCACATTTATTTCTCCTAATGCACATAGCAATAATGCTCTTGCAGTGATGAGTCTGTTTCCAGAAACCAACAAACCCTGAAATAATATTGACAGGACCAATTGCTTGAAACTTGGTAGAAACAATGTCTATTGAAGATACAAGAAGTCACACTAATAGGAATCCTGTAAGGCAAATGACTCCACGGAGAATAAAAGGTATTTAAAAAAAAAACAAAACAAACCTCACTTGTGTTCTAAAAACACAGTTTCAAGAATTTATCATACCATTTAAAAGACTGACTAAAGGGAAATACTGAGATTTTGGGGGAATAAAAAGGAACTGTTACTAAAGTGTATCAGACAACTCAGAATCCTCATGTAAATTTTCAACAACAGCCTCAGTTTCCAATCATCACAATACCTAGCCCTAAGAATGTTTTTTTGTTCAAGGGTTCAACAAAATTCTTTCTTATGCTTCTGAATGGAAAAAAGAAAAGTGAAATTGGCAACTCTGTTCTTCTTGCCTCTCTTGAGAACATGTGAAAAGAATGTGTTTGGAGAGTGGATTTAAAACTCCTGTACTCATTAATTTGAATCAGAAGTGCTCAATGATTCATAGCATCATTTAGATTGTAAAAGATCTTTACCACCCAACTATAAACCTGACACTGCCAAATCCAACTACACCATGTCCCTAAGTGCCAGGTCTACATGTCTGTTAAATACCTCCAGGGATGGAGATTGCAGCACTTCCCTGGGCACTCTGTTCCAATGCTTAACAACTATGTTGGTGGAGAATTTTTTCCTAATATCCAAGGTAAATCTTCTCCCACCTGTTGCAGCCCTCTGCTGATTAGCAAAGTGCTGAATAATTCCAGATAGTTTATTTAGCATCTAGGTTACTCTATGTACTTCATCTAATATTATCATTGACTGCTTTTCCCATTGTCATTATTATTTGCCTATGCTTGTCGGCAAATAAATGCCACACATCATAATCAATTTCCTATAAGATTATCCTCTAAAGTCCTTAATTTTATTTGCAACAGCTTTCTGTCTTTTCATGAAGCAAAAGAATATATAGATAGTATAAAAACTACAGGAGAAATAGATGGCATATCTGATAAAACACTCCCTGATTGTCTTAGTTTACCTGCTGTCTCTATTACAACCTTTCAAAACCAAGACATCAAAAACTATGGAAATATTCCCAGATTTGTAGTGTTCATAGTGGGCTTCTCTGCAGCTTCAGAGAAGCAGCAACATTTTACCAGTTCCTATCTCTGACCTTCCCCTGTATTTTTTGCAGTTTCAGCTTCAAGTTTGCTTGCTTTGATATAAATCATTGCAACACTGCATCACTATGGAGCAAAATCACACTACAAACTGTAAAGAGGATGCTGATCACCTGGGCTTTGGCTGAGGGTTAGTCCTTGCCTTCATATAGGAAAGCACCTGGAGACTTAAAGCTTAGGTCTGATTAGCAAAGGATCCTTAGGTCTGAATAGCTTGCCAAGTTCTTATTTGTAAAATATTAACACACTGATGACCACGATAGGATTGCCAGAACATCAACAAATTCTGTTTGGAAATAAAAAATAATGGAAGGCTTTGTTATGATGTATCCTCCTGTTATTGTTTTTATTCTTTCTATTTCTAGTGCACTCGAGTTAAAGGTTTCAGGATTGTTTAGAAAACAACTTGTAGAGATTTCTGAGATCACATCTCTGTTCTTCAGGGATTGTTTTCCTTCCAGGGTGCTGCTCAGTAGTAGCTTCAACAGTTTAAGGTCTCTTTCTTTAATATTCTTGACTCTGCCTGCCACACTTTCTGCACAGAGTCCAATATTGCAGCTACAGCAGCCAGGCTTCCAAAGCCACCTCTTGCTTATAGAAATTTGTAATAATTATATGCAACTTATGATAGCCTCTTCTCCAGATTTGCTTTTCCAAGGAGCCCTGTTAAATTAAAATAGCAACCCAGATCAATTTCTGCAGGGAAATTAAAGAAAAGAAAAAAAGCACAGAAGAGGAAGAAAGGAAGATTTCTTATCCATAATCATTTATGCTCCTTAAACTCACACTGTTGATTGCTGACCTCTGAAAGGTGGAGAAAGTACTTGTCCCCTGAGCAGAAACCAGAACCTCGACTTTTTGTCTATTGTGACTTGGTATTCAAATAGCAGATTTTTCTTTTCTCTTCCCACAAAATAATTCTCAGATGTCTTATCCAATGAAGAAAGAAAATTGGATTTATTATGTGTCATTGAAAAAAGACCTAGTATAAATCCAAGAGAGAGGATAAATGTTCAAGGGAGTAAAAATACTCTTAAACATCTCCCTGATTTCTCTATTGTTAGTTTATATTTGTGCCTATAAAGGCAAACTTTACACTAGTTTGTGAGATGTTAAAACACAAAAGGAGAATCCTTAGAAAGCTTGGTAGGAGACAAGTCCTTCAGCAATAGTCTGGGAATACAACATGAAGAGAAGTGGGAGAGTCAGTTTAGATGACTCCCCATTCCCACCCAAATGTCACTGCCTAGACAGGTGAGAACCTCGACAGCAAAGAGCAAAAGTCTAAGCTTCCCTTCCTCCCAAAGAGGAGCTGTAGGGAACACCTACACATTACAAAATTGCTTTGATTCTCTCTTTCCTTTTCCCACTCCCCCATAAAGCTACTTTGCTCACTCAGGCCAGCTCTGATACTTTTTTTCTCTTATTCTCCATCCTTTTTTTTGGCTCCTGGGCATCTTTAATATGCACAACAAAGTGTCAGTTTCATTACCAGCAATCTGTATTCAAGGACATAAAATTTGTGTAAATTCCACAGCATTGCACAATGTTTCCATTTAACCTGAATGAAATTCAAGTGCAAATGAGGTGTTAGTCATTCATGAATAGAACTCTTAATGTGTAGACATGGGGGTTTTTAAGGTGGATTTAGTGCTTGGCAAAAGGTGCCAAAGTGGCAAAAAACTGAAGTCCTCTATGAATTCTTGTCAAAGTGATGATGAGGGAAGGCAGATCACACTGCTGCATATAAGCCTGCTGATAACTAACACTAGAGATGGAAAGATAATTCAAATATTGTGTCCCTTGAAGGCTTTTCTCTCTGTAGAGGGAGTATTAGTCCCTATACAAATCTAGTGGGTTTTGTGACACAAAGTTTCAGGGTATAGAGAACTGAGAAATGCAGAGCTCCAAATCATTTCACTTAAGGCACTCTGTAATGAGATCTAATCAACTTGCAACACCTAGGGCTGAAATTCCCCCTCCTTGCCAGAGATGGTTTTTTGTTATACTCCCAGGACAGTCTCCAATTTGTCACTGTTAAACAAGGAATGTCATCTCCAAGTAACCAAAATGATAGAAGTGATAGAAACAAGTATTACAGAAAAGGCTGAAATAGTACTTTCCTATTGAAAATACCCAAGACTGCATTTTAAACCAAGACATAACCCTGCAATGTAAATATCAGGGGATATTCAGCCACTGGATAAGTACTAACTGGCCACAGAAAGAAAGATCTTCCACTCACTTCCAGAGTGAAACATCCTGCAGTTTCTCCCCTGTAAAGCATAGAGTGGAACTAGCCCTAGCTCCAAGTGATTTGATGTGTATGAAGAAAAGGTTATATAGAAGAACAAATAATCTCTAAATATCTTCTATACTGCCTTCATCCAGGCTGAAGTTGTGCATTTACAAAATATAGGGTGTTGAGGATGAAGACTGACTGCCAAAAATTACAGAGAGGATGGTCAATGAAATGGTAGACAAAAGGGATGATGAATAATAGAGAAAGACTGATGCACATGGGAAGAAGTCTTAACTTCAGGTATGAGAGAATAAGTTCTCAACTGCTAATTATTCTTCAGCAATGAGACTATACAACAGATCCAAAGAAGAATTAGGTCAGTGCTCATTATCAGTCAAAGTAGCAGAAAAACTGTTATGAATTTTTAGGAAGGAATAGAAATAAAACAGAAGCAAACTGTGCCTTTGAGTCAAGCTATGATTCACCCACATTTTGAATAATTTCTCATTTCAAAAAGGTCACAACAGAAAAGGCTAACAAGGACAATGCTCATCTCTACAAAGAACTGGGTGTGCAAGGACATCTTAGCTTGGAAAAGAGAATGCAAAGGCAATTGATTCCCATGGTGTTGTTCACCAAGCATCCTTGATCAATTTATAATATTTAATTTCGATTGATTGAAGAACAGTACTGAAGTATCACCTGCAGCACGAATAAGCATCCAAGTGTGGTTGTCCAAAAAACCTGAGCCACTAAAATGGCTTTGGAATCAGCTGCTTTAGAAGCATTGCTGCTCTTTTGTCAGTTGTAGCTGTTGAGCTGAACCTGACCCAGAGGAAATGCAGGTGCCTGGTTGGCCTGACTCTGGGCTCTGCCCCTTTGGAAGCATCAGCAGGATAATTCCTTCTGGGACTGAATCTTTACAATGTGGCCAAAACTTTTCAGCTCAACAAAAGCTGTGTGCCAGCCTACTTTTTAAAAGGATCTAAATAAGCATTCACATCTTCCAAAAGAGAGGGGAAACCAGATTATTAGCTACCTTTTGTGACTAAGGTAAACCTGTCCTCAGTTTAAAGAAGAGAAGACTTGGTTTGTGCTTTTTATTTCAGCACTTTGTCCCCAGTCACTCATATTACTTGCTTGCACTCCAGAAGTTTCCCATATCCAGCACAGGCTTTGTCTGGTCCCTTTGCTGATGATTTGAATTCATTCTTAAATTAGTTCCTCCTCACTCCTCTTTTAAATTTTAGGTGAGGAAGAAGAGGCACTTCCAGCTAATACTCAAAGCAAGAATAAAAACTTTGTGCCACGATTTGGAACTCTCCCTCAATTATCATAATCATACTTTCTAATTTTTTTTTATTTAATAAAACTAAAAATCCATATCTAAACAAAAAGCTTTATTCCTCTCTCAGAAATTAAACTTTATTCATAGTTATTCACCATTATAGTAGACATACTCCTTATATAAATATCTATAAAGTAATGAGTCTTTCCTGGAATAAGATGCATATTAATTAGATGGTACAAGCACTTGAGAGACTTTGGTTCAATTCCCACCAGTAAGGTCAGGAAATGCATCCACAGTAGTTAGCAGCTAGTTTCCAGATCTCAATGCACTGAGCACCATGGGGTCAGTCAGTGGAGCAGCTATCCCAAGGGAAGGGTAAAACAAGAGACAGGGATTGCTTTGCTGCACTGATGGACTTGCCAGCATACTGTCCTTGTTGCCCACTCTCATTAGCAACAATGTATCCTGGGAAGCAATTAATTATGGGCTGGAAAAGCTAAGAAAATGTTGTTGTCTATATGGAGAAGACACTGCTCTAATCTATGAGGACAACACTAAGCTAGTCACTCTACAAGAGCTCTGCACTATTAGCACTATCATCTCCACCAGACATTCAAGCTCCAGACCTAAGCAGGGTTAGAATAATGGGGAAAAAAACCTTCTATTCACTGGCATTTTAAATTCAGATGATGACTCACTATTATGGAAAGATAGATTAAATATCTCATCTTTGCCCATAGACTGCTAATGAACCAGGCTCTCGACACTAGAAGTCTTCATGCAGAATATGGAATTTCCATGGGAACAAGATTCTCTCAACACCTCCTTTGCTGTCAGGACAGGACATTTCTTTATTATAGAATTATAGAATTATAGATTATTTATATAATATATAGAATTATAGATTCTTTAGATAACATATAGAATTATATATTATTTATATAACATATAGAATTATATATTATTTATTATATATTTCTGTTACTCTGCCAGTTGTGACAAAGCAAACAGTAATCTTTGAATTTTGTTTTGTTTCCATATTGAATTTTAGCACACATATGGAGCAAAGATAAAGAATCCTGACAGTAAATTTGAGAAAGTTTTAGGATCCAGGATCCAGTTTCCTGAGCCTGAGTCCCAGCTAAAGTCCTCCTGCTCCAGCATCAGTGATGTAGTCACCATCAAAGAGGGTTTGGTTCTGGCATTGGTTTTGTGTGTGTGTATATACTCTTCTTGTTATTTTCATTAAAGTAGTTTAAATTTCATTTCCAATTTGCAAGCCTCTCTGTTAATTTCCTCTTTTCCTCCCTGGAGTAGGGGAAAAGGGGAATAATAGAGAATATCTGTCCCTGGGTTGGTGGTAACCTCTCTGCTGTTAGAAGATCTCTCTTTAAAAGTTTCTTCACAGGACAAAACAGAATATCTGGTTATTGTCCTAATTTATCCTCTTTCTTCTCCTTACAGAGCTCTTACCTGAGATGTTTAAATTTAACTCGAGTTATACTGTGTGAATTAATAGTCAACATTGTTTGGAAGGGTTTTTTAATTGGCCTATAGGGAGACCTTTTTGTCTCTATTAAAGAGATCCTATGTCTGAATTGCAATTAATCCACCTTTACATTTCCTTTGCACACATTAAACTCAGCACTTTAATATTTTCTTGGAAGTATTTGGGTTTATTGTTCACCTTAGGAAATAGCTGTTTGTTAGCAGTCAGTGTAAATGAAGGTTACTGATTGGTGCTTAGTGATGTCATAACAGTGTCATAATGTCCAATAAATAAATAGGTTTGGCTGTTCTTATTTTTATTTATAAATTCTGTTTCATAACAGTAGTAAGATGCTCCAGGCCATGCAGTTCGTGGGGATTATTGCACTTGTCAGGTGTTTAAAATCACTCAGTCCTCTGCCTGTACCTTATAATATCACCAGAGGAATATAATCAACCAGAAATGCACTGCCTGGAGTGTCTTAATGCTTTATTATGACATATCTAACTTCCAAAATAAATTATTTATTTGGGAGCTTGGAAGTGTCATAATGATATCCAATCAGTGGCTGAGAAATATATATGAAATCAGGACAATACACCAGAAAGATAGAGGATTGGGGGGAAAAAAAATGCTGGCTCATCAGTCATTCCCAGACCAGAACAATGTGTGTGTATGTCTACAAACAGAGTTATGTGTATATACAACCAGTGGATGCATTTCTATTTGTGCATACATTTGTATCTTGTGAGCATCACACAATATGTGTATTTATATGTCCATAAATTATAGTTGATATAAACCCTGCATAGTCTGTATTGCATTAACATCCTAAATGGAAAAAAAAAGGCTAAATAAATGTTAATAACTTTAATGATCTACTAAACATAGTCATTCCATATTTAAGAATCAGCTCCTAAAGGTTACTTCATGGAAAGAAAGCCTAGCTGCACCAGGTGGCATTACAAATTGCATTTCACATCAATCACTAAACTACACACATTACCCAAAACTGAATTTTAAAACCAAACCAGAAGTAAACAAAACCATCACATCAACACAACTGTACCACAACCAGGCAAATTCAGTACTCTGGGGTTTAAATTTCTGAATTAAATTCCAATTTGTAAATTATGAGGTGGAAACAAGGAAGTCTACTTAGGCAATTGCATGAACTAGCAGTGCAAACCCTGCAGGGGACCAAATTATCTTTTAGTGAGGGAATAAGGAAAAGTTTTTTGGAAAAGGGCCAGTTTTAGGTAGGGGGTGTTTAAAGTCTTGGGAGTTACTCTAGCAATAGAAAAGATTAATAATTTGCACATGTGAGACTCCTGGCAAGCAGGATGCAGCTGTAAAGAATTAACCCCTCCTGAGAGACATAAAAACATGGAGCAGCTGAGAAGAAAAGGGTGAGAGGAGAATGCAAAAGTATGCAGGGTACAGATGTCCTAGAAGGGAAAAATATGTAAAGTAGGGTTGGAGAATGTACAGCAATTTTATTACTATTTGGGAGAGGTCTTCTTGACAAATTATGGGTGTACCCTAAAATGAAATACCATCAGAAAACAAAAGTAGTGCTTTAATGCTGCCAGTAAAAGCAGCTAACCTGAATAAAAATCTGAAAGCCCACACCTCCTTCCTGAAAGGACACTCTCAAAGTGATGTGGCCTAAAAGTAGAGAGCAAGCTGGCTTTGTTTTGGTGTTCATGCATGCCTGCCTCTGCTCTGCACACTGGCTCCATCCTTCTGGCATGCAGGCAGGCTGCTGGAATACAGGAGCTGCTTGCTGAAGTGGTTGGAGGGCAGGCATTCATCCACACAGAGACAGAGCAAGCCAAGCACATCTAGGGCTGCAGGAGGGTGTGATTGTGGGGCTGTGACTGTGCAGAAACCCAGATCCTGATAGTTGTTCTTCCTGGCTGCCTACCAGATTAATTTGTATTGGGAGGGTCCAATTGTGCAGAGCTGCAGCCCAATTCAATAGGGCCAGGGCATGGCTGCACCCTAACTCAGATGGAAACTCTTTTGTACTATGGTGGAAAGCCAAAGCAATCCAATGTTTAGGTTGTATTAGAAATCTGACACTTATTATTCTTCAAAAGGCTCTAGAGAGGTGAAATATGTCATCCACTGCTCTTTAGTTGTTGAGTATTTTTTTTTCTCTTTGGATAAACAAATTGGTGAAGAAGGGATCATTAACAGAGAAACAATGGGGATGTTTATTCAGATTGAGTCACAGACAGCACTATCCTTTTTCTATTAAAAGAAAGAAGTGGTTTTGAAAGTAATGCATCTTTAAATGTTACCTGGATTATCTAGAATCCAGATGATGGATTTCTTTTTTTCACTGTGGAGTAAGAAGAAACATAAACAGGTTGTTTTCTTAGGCTTATTGTGTTTAGATTTAATAACAAGCCCCAATTGCTTACATGAGCTAAAGAAGAGTCTGTTATAAGAAAAGAAAACTGAAAAGAATACCCTTTTAACATAGGAACTGTTTCAGCAGAGTACTATCCAAGTGCAGCCAAAAGGGTCCTTTGGAGGCCTCAGAAGAAGAGGAGCAATAGGTTTGAGGAGATTAGTATGGTTCCTTGCTTTCCATACTTGTTCTCCAACAAATAGAGTATATTACAACTGCTCAGGTGTTTCATGGTCCCGCAGACTTCACAACTCTGTCCTCTCCCTCTTATTCTCCCACAGCTCCAGTGATGCATTCATGCACCTGCAACAGATCTTCCTTATTCCTTCTGCTCTGCCTGTTCTTGTGTGCTTCCCACAGGATGTGATGGATGCTCTCCTTCAGTCCTCTCTGCAACCCTCCCTGTGTTGAGAAGCCCACCAGAAGACAGGCTCAGGCTTCACTGCTTTGCAGGTGTCACAGCTCTACCACTCTGCTTCAGGCTTGTCTCTTTCCACTCAGGCTAAAATCTCAGTCTTTCCATTAAAGGCAGGACCTCTGCTGCTTCAGGCATTGCTGTACTTCTACTCTCAGCCATTCCTTTCTTTGCCTTCTCCTGGGCACAGGAGAGCAGCCAGCCAAGTGTTTGATGAAGGATGATGAAGTTGTTTAGCTAGGCACACAGCTACAGGTCGTGCTGTGCAAGCAGGGCTGGCTGCATTGGTGTCAAACATGCATGAAGCTGCAGTGTGAGTCCTCCATCCATAGGAGGTTTGATTGGGCTCCCATCAATGATCTGTTTTCTCAGATGTTCTAGCCCACCAGGTGACCTTGTCACTCTCACCAGTGAGGTGGGCACCAGCTCACACCAACACTGTGGCCTTGAAGCTACAATTGAGGTCTGGCATTGAATCCTAACTATGGTCTTTTCTGTATTACATCTTAACTGTGGTCTTTCATCCCCCCCTATTTAGCAAGACATGTAAAACTTCATCTTAATCACTGCACATTGCCTTTCTCTGCTAGAAGCAAATGGGACCTTTTGTGATTCTTTTCATGAAGAAGGATGGTGCAGAAATCCCAGTGCCTCACATCACCTCCAGTAACTTGTCCTTCTTTACCCAGAAAGCCAAAGCAAGCTGCTTGTGTTGCCTTCACCTTTAAGACTCTTTCACAAGTCCATCTCCAACATCCCCATGCCTCTTCCAGGGACAACTTGTGCTGCAGATCCCTCTTTTTGCTCCAGACTAAGCTCCTGTTCACTACCCAAGTGCCATACTCTGCCCATCTTTTGCTTCCAAGTGTTTCCATAAACCTCACCTTCCTGTGGCTTCTTCAACCAAGAATCCACACAGATTTCTAACAACTTCTATGAAATTATTTGATTTCTTCTATGAATTTATCTAATAATCTTTAAATCCTTTGTATATTTTGGCTTCTGTCCATTCCATAGCAGTGAATTGTAGGATGTCATTTATAAAAGAGGTAATTCTCTGTGCTTCCCTGTGCCTAACAATCTCCTTGTGTGCACCCTGATTCTTATACTGGGTACAAACCCTAGTTTATGCCTCTGCTGGCCAAATATACTGAATTTCTCACATTTGACAGACGTCAGATGAATTCTGAATATTTTTCAGACCACTCCTGATTTTTTGGCATCATCTTCAACTCACAAAACCCATAGCTGAACAACAGTAGTCTACTTTATTTTTAGGCTTTATCTGCACCTCAATTTCCTGCTGTTGTTAGGAAAGGATGTGCAGATATGGCAGACAGAATTCCTGCCACACAGTAATTTGGACTGTTAATAAGTTACTGAATTTCTTCCTTCATCAACACTTTAACCCTGAAAGCAGCTGCTAGGTAAGGATATATCTATGTATATCTCTATATTGACATCCATGTGCATAATCATGCCAAAATACTGCTATGATTTTCATAAATATGCCTCATCTTATCCATTTACACAATTGGGACTCAAAACACAGTTTCATTATCAAACTGTCCAACAGAAATTGCAAATTAAGTATCTTTAAAACTGCCCAGTCAGGTAGTATAAAGGTGCTATGCTTGCAAAGGTTTCCAGATAGACATTTTAATTGCATTAAGTTGTGACTAAGAAATGAGCTTGGTCCTGCAGTGAATATATTATGTAAATAGAAACCGTTTAAACAGAAAATTATAAAAATTAATGGAAATAAATATTTTAATTTGCACCTAGGAATAGTCCCTTTCACAAATATGTAATAAAAGATTCATTTAAAAAAAAGTAAAAATAACAAAAACACTTGGGAAAAAAAAGGCCAAAAAATCTGGAAGGAACAATTTAACAGCATCTAAAAATGAAACCAGGCCATACACTATGTATATCTATATATTGAGAGTGAGAAAGTGAAGAAACACTGATGAATATAAGCATATGCTCAAGTATTTCCTGGAGCAGAGTCTGGAGGCACCAACACTTACCTGCTGGCAATTACTACTTATTGTAAGTCATTTCTCAGTTAAACTCTGCCTGGATATTTCAAGAAAATAAACAAAAAAAAACCAACCTAGAGTACAACTCTCATTTTCTGTGACTGCAAAAAGGCAATTAATAGCCATATGAGACCCAGAGTGTAATTTAATGGACACTAATTAGTTACTATTCATATAGTTGTTTTAATAAAAGCTGTAGCAGTTGTTTGTTGAGAGATACTTCATGCTTTCTATCTGAAATCCACTTCCTGCCACTGCATTTTCTCTCTGCAGACTGTGGGAAATGTTCTGTGAGACATCCTCTCTCTTTAAACCTTGATCCAATTCTTGACTACGTCCAATGTAATAAGTTTTAGACAAATGACTGTCATCTCCTTGAGTTTGAAGCAAGCACAGGCAGTGTGTTTATTTGCATTAAACACATGCATCAGTGGGATGTGTTTGAGGAGCTCTAAATGGCTATTTTACAGCCACTCTGAAGAGATTTTTTTTCTGTGTCATGTTAAAAGGCTATAAACCTTGGGGATGTCTGTCTTACGCAATTTAATTCATTCTAATTGTTCTAGAAAGGCTTCTTTTGACTTAGTAACTTCTCCAAGTCACTCTTTTCAAAAGACATATGGAAAAAAAAACCCACCTCTCTCATGATTATTAATCATGTAGCTAGGATGGAGAAATTCTCAGAGTATGAAGGGAAAAATTTCTTTCAGTCCACAGAGACAGAACTTAATTTTATAGTCGTTGGCAGTACTTAGTTTAATTTTCTTAAATGTTCTAGCCATTTAATAAAGAAATAATTTGAAAAAGAATTAGCATCTACAGTATTTGAACTTGCCTTTAGCACAAAATGTTTTAATGTTTTGAGTGTCTCTTTGACAAGTGAAACAGACTTTGCTGAACACTGCTAAGAGTTCACTTTGTAAGAGAAAAGTAGTGACTGGCTGTGATCACTGTGTCTTTTTAGTATGCAGCCCAGAGGATTCAGAAAAAGATTACATTTACAATAATTAACATATATGTAAATGGAGATCATGGCTATGAATGATAAATTTTCATAGCAATTTAAACCTTGTTCAAATTAATCAACCATACAGACACTTGATTAATGAAAGGCAGCATCACTTTAAAATGCAACATGTTAATATATATTACTGTTATCACTGATCAAAGAATCTTTAAACATAAACCAATTAAAACAAAGTTCAATCTACATTTTTACTGGTGTAATTCCTGCAGAATTATGAGAGTATTATAAAAATTTATGTATTTGATTCTCCTTCATATCTATTTACTAAATTGACTGTTGTACAGAATCACACAAGTAATTCTGCTCTACTTCATTAATAGGATTGGATCTGAACACTACCAGATCAGTTCTGCAATCTAAACACAGACATAAGGGCTGATCTTATGGCCAGGAGCAGAAAATATATGCCAGGAAGGGACTTAAAATGATTACCTGGCCTCTGATTTTTTTATTCAAAAGCTAACTAAAATGTGTCTTTAACACGCATTATATATCAGCAATACTGAGTAAGTGTTACTATTGGTACAAGAGTAAGAGTAAAATCAAAGTAAAATCATTAGTTTTACAGAAGAAGCAAGAGAGAGTAAAATCAAAGTAAAATCATTAGTTTTTTTATTCAAAAGCTAACTAAAATGTGTCTTTAACATGCATTATATATCACAACACTGAGTTACTGAGTAAGTGTTACTATTGGTACAAGAGTAAGAGAGAGTAAAATCAAAGTAAAATCATTAGTTTTACAGAAGAAGCAAGAGAGAGTAAAATCAAAGTAAAATCCTTAGTTTTACAGAAGAAGCAAAGAAGAGATATTGTTGAATTTGGAAACTGAACCCATTCAGAAATACATAAAGTAACTTTGTTTTTGTGGGAAGCCACCCACACATACCCACTACTCTGATAATAGGGATGTCAAAATCAGTTTACTGACTCTAAGGGACTATAATAATTGATCTATTCTCTTTTGCTGTAGCAAAATGACTGTCTGGTGCTAAACAGAGTCTCTTGGAGAAGAAATACTTGATGTTTTCCAGACACAAACCCAACAACAGCTAGTGCATTGCTTGCAGAGATGCAGCTCACACTAGTGACCATTAGCCATTTGGTTTGGGAAGGGAGTGCCTGGCTTGGTAGCTGAGTTGAGTTACTTTACATGTTGTTTTTAGGCTGGATACCTGTGTTCCTGCAATCTGTCTGTGATTGGATACAAACTTTGTTTTTCCCCTACAAATGCAGGCTGCTGAAGAGGGAGGAGAAGAGATGTGTTTGTTTGGGGCAAGTGGTACAGGTAACAGAGGGAGTTATTTTCTCACTCACAGCACAAAATACACTCATCTTTTAAGGTACAGGTGTGTATGTTTGTTGGCTTGTGGGTTTTTTTATGTGTTTTTCCAGCAAGCAGAAGAGGACACATGGCAAGCAAGGATCCATCCACTCCATGCTGCTTTGTTATTTCTTTTCTCCTTTCCTACCAGAGTTCAACTTACTTACTAATTAGGGAGCAGTAGTTTTTGGTAGCTGGAAAACACAGACTCCAGTATCAATCTTCTTTTGATGGAAGCCATGGACTATTTTGACACGTGACTACCTGTCACCTAATATTATGGTATTTGTATCCAGTCTTCCTAACCCCTGCCATAGCTGCAATGAAGGAGATTTTGAAACAGAAATATTGACAACTCATACAAGACTAGCCTAGACCACGAAATGATGGCATTGACAACATTCTGACTGAGTGCTAGACAAGTGTTAGAAACATACATTTTTAATGTTTCCTTAAGAGTAAAATGTAGGCTCCAAAAATTGTTCTCGACAAAATTGGGAATATGGGTTGATATCTCAGGATCAACTTTTAGTAGATATAGAAAGCTAGGGTCATGGGTCAAGCAGATATTTTTCCCTCCCTGCACCTCTATTTGAAAGTCAGCAGGAGATTTCTCAGCCCTGTTTTCTCATTCCTTTCCTTAAGCTGAGAAAACCATTTGAAACTTGGCCCTTGCCATTGTGTTTCTATATCTGAATGCCAAAATATTGGACATGTATTTTCCCAACTGGTTTCTTATTGCATTAGACAGTGCTGAGCTACCTTACTCAATCGAATAGTGATAGCTTTTGCTGAACATTTGGTGTTGTTATTCTCCAGGTGTTGAGCAATGCTACATGAAGACTCAAATTCAGTGTCTCTCTATTAAAGTTCAATCTTGACAATAAACTTTAAAGGATGTTTTCATTAGATTCCAGGGGAAAATCACATGAGTAGAGAGAGATACAAATTTAATCGATGTAAGCTTCTTGCAAGCTGAAAGTGTAAACAACACTGGTCACTAACTAGATTCTGCCAGAAGGAAAATTCACTCTGCTTTCAAATATCTACATAAAGAAAAAAAGATCTCTACAAGCTACCTAGCTTGAGGACACGGTTGGCTGTAAAAGAAATCCCTCTCACTCAGGTTTCTTCAGATCTGTTTACATTAAATTTATGTCCCCATCCAAGGGCCATGATTTGTAGCTGGAAGAGAATTTTGAGTGCTGAATGGAACACCTGTTGCTTATAATCCTATATTACCTTATGTGGTGGCTTTGTGCTCTAGAGAGAAGTTTCAGGAGAGTTCCCCTAGCTTTGGAGCCAGTCCTGCAGCAGAAAAAAATCTGTTGAGGGATATTCAGTTGTTTTGGGGTTTGTTTTTTTTTTTGCAAGATGGGTAAGGCAAGAGAGAGAGAGAGAGTTGAGGAGATGCTCACACACACACATCCATAGTGAGAAAGGAAGCAGTTCAGGGGAAGATACTGGAGCAGCAATTTGCCTTTAACATGTGGCAAGGAGATGCACTAAGGCTGTTGCAGCCCTGGAGAGGAGGTCACCAGAATGGGAGCATCATGGACTTGCAATGCAGGCTTTGGAGAGTCAAGAGGTAGAATGTAAGGCTTGTGTGTAAGTTTTGTACATATATATTCTTTTCCTACCCTCATTTGATTGTTGTTTTGGTTATGATTCTGTTTAGATTACATTTTGGTTTGTTTCCCCATGTCTGGTCTGTCTTTTTGCCCATGACCATAAGTGGTGAATGAGTCCTCCCTGTCCTTAGCCTGGACCCTTGAGCTTTTTGTTGTATTGTCTCCTTCTCTCTCCAGATGTGCGTGAGCCAACAGCTGTGTGTTTTGTCAGCTGAGGAGGCTAAACCCTGACAACTCACATCTCATAAACTCTTAAAGAAAAGTTCTAAGTGCAGAAATTCACTCAATCCCTGAGGAAAACATTACCAGCTGTTAAAGAAACCAGTGTTTTTTCCCAACACAGGCACACTGGTTTACTAACACAACTGCACAAGAAGAGCTGGTTTAGTCCCAGCAATGAGACCTGGCTCTTCACCTCATCCATTTTGGTTAATTTCTCCTCCTCAGCCTTTTGTGTGTTAGGAGAGTCTTCTTATCCTCTGTAATGCTGAGTCCTGGAGCAGATGGTATTTGCATGAAGGACTCTTCCTTGGTGAATCTCTAATCTGCCTTGCAGGAAATTCTGAGTCAAACCTAAAACCAATAGACATTATTCTGCCTGCAGCAGAAATGCAGAGTTCAAACAGATTTGTTGAAATGTATTTAAGCATTTTGGTAAGATATTGTAGAACATACTAGCACACATGTGTTAGCATAAAACCAGCCAATTAGAGTAAAACATTCTGGATGTTTTATTCCTGTTAACCCAAACACCAACAAGCAATCCCCTCTGGGTTACTCTTAATATGTCAGTGTTCTTAGGTTCCCATTCTAAGTGCTGAAGGAAACAAACACTGCCTAAAAATTTAGATTACAGGACAACCCTGGCTAAAGTAGTTCAAAATTGGAGATGCTGCATTTGAAAATACTTGAAGAAATTGTTTTCTATAAAACATATTACTGGGGAATGCATGTTAATATATCCTTTTCCCCCTGACTTCTGAAAAGAAAAAGTGTTCTAAATGTTAAAGTCCAAAGCTGTTTTTTTTTTATATTCAGGGTCTAAAAATCTTGAATTTAATAAACCTTAAAATTTATTTAGGTATAAAGAATCCAATTATTTAATTGTATTTTATTCCTAAGTGAAAATACATGTCTTTCCAATTCTAGACAATTTTTCCTCTCCCAAAACTCTTTTGAGAGCTATGCTTTCAAATGCTATCTTTTATCTTATCTATTATTGACCACAGTATTGCTGTGATAATTGTATTTATTCAGCTGCTTAAGGGTCTGATATATATTCCCATATGTATTTATGACTATTGTCTTGATGGCATAAAAGCAGCACATACATCAACCTCCACATCCTTATGGCACTCAGGGCAAATAGAAGGATTTTCCTGGGGTGTCTCCCAGGAATCCCATCCAAGTGCAGCCACAGGCAGGGGAGCCCAGGCACTGTGGAGTGGCCAAAATCAGAATTACTGGCATATAGCAGAAAATAACCTCCTAGGTTTGTTAACTAGTGCATTTAGAGACTGACCCTAGCAGTAAGAGAGTGGTGAGCTCCTTATGAGGGAAAAGAGGAGGCAAGCAAGGGAAGTTTAGTACCCCAGGTAAGCAGCTGGAGAGGGATAAGCTCTCACCACACAGTTATATTAGTTTAGGATCAGAATCAAGCTTTTGATTCCAACAGAAAGGTTGGGGGATTATTAAAAATGCTGTTTAATTGCTGTGACTACCTCCTCTGTTAAAGCATTAGACCTCTTGTTTCTCATTCATTATGGAACAAAAGACTAAGCATTTAAAATACTCCTTTGTCACCAAGACCTGTAAGATAAACTGCTGCCCTATTCCTTTCCTGTTAGGGCAAAAGAAAATAAAATCTTCTCAGCTGATTAAACTAGGAAGATGATTTTGTTGAAATAGTTATGAGCTATGATTTGGGAGCATCTTTGCTTGATATTCCTCTCTAGCACCTCTTCCTCACCAGCCTCAATTCTCTTTTCTTTGATCAGATTAGAATCAGAAGTCATCCCAGATTTAGCCCACAGTTCCCCCAACAGCTTTAAAATCTTAGTTATAGTCACAGAATAAATTTAATAATAAAACATATAGCACCAAGAAGGGTAAAGACCATGTGCATATTCTCTACTAGTTTCTCTCCATGGTTGCAAGAGGCTGGGATTTCTGCTTCTGGTTTTTTTAACCCAGCCTGTTGCTTTCGTGGTTACTGTCCATAGTGGAACTGAAAAGTGTCTAGAAACTCTTAAATGGGTTTTTTGGTTTGTTTTCAAGGAAGACAAGCAAAAAAAAACAACCCCAAAACAAACAAACCAACCCCCAAACAAACTAAAAGAACCTACACCAACCCCAGAACTTACTCCAGACCAATCTTTAGTTATTCTTACAATGTATAACGGGGCCCAGCCTGAACTCATCTCTCAGTAGATTACATACAATCCACATCACCTTGCATTGGGCAAAAGTGCCAATTCCTCAGAGCTACAGAGAACAATATTCTTAAGTCCACACTCACCTCAATCAGTCTGTGGCTGCACATTGTGCAGGGGATTTAGAGGATGCACAGGTCATTGTATCAGAGAACTGAAGAGACATATTACAGTGCATTATGCTGGGCTTCACCTGGACTGGACTCACATGAAAGAAAATCCAGCTGCCACAGCTCCCTTTGGAGCTTCATTTTTCACATGCTGAAAACAAGCTAAAAAGAAGAAAAGGGACTCAACTTTTTTAAAACTACTGGATAAAGCTATAATCACAGTTTGAATCAAGGTAAACATTATTATCATCACATTACAGGCACTTTTAAACTGTATATTCTAAACACGATGTTTCCGTGTTCGTTGCAAATTTGTTTCCCTCTACATTAATTGCATTACAGTGGTTTAATGAAATGCCTTGTTAAATTGTTACAAGAATAGGTAATATCCATATAAAAAGAAGAGAACAAAATATGGCACCGAGCAAGGTTTTAAGTAAAAAGCTTACTGTTAGGTATTTTGTATTGAATTTGTATAAATGACACAAAATACAAATGAGAAAAAAAATCTCAAAGAAAAAATTATGGAGTAGGATTTATTTTATCATTTCAACAAAACAGCCTCTCCTGGTTTTGA